>WOVY01013230.1:0-227679 GCA_013436015.1 Rhipicephalus annulatus | reverse complement strand
CGTGTACTCAGATTTGTGTGTACGTTAATGGTTGCATTCAGACGACGACGCGAAATCCGGATTTGTCGTGGACGCGGACGGTGTGTGGTCTGGGTCCTGTGGGTCTCGTCTTTGGTAGCTGGCTCCCATCGGACTCGTCCTTATAGCGAGAAGCAATGCTTATATGGGAAAACAGAGAACAGACGTTTATTTACATTAGAGAGAGGTCAATAAGAAAGTTTAGATATATAGTGGCGTTCTTCGTACATGGCGAGTTCTCCACTCGAAAAAGCACCGAATGAGCCGTGGGGCTCATTATAAAGGGTCTGTCCTCCCCAGATCCCTAGATCGGGGACCGCGTACAGATGGCACCGTCCAATCACGGACCACACATTACCCGCGAGGGTGACGAGCACGCACGGTCCACGCGAACGTTCAAAACTGAAGCGTGGTCACCGCACGGCCATGTGGCACGAACGCGGCTCCCCCCCCGTCAAGGTGTGTCGCTGGGCGAGGGGTCTGGAGTTGAGTGACTGCATCCATCGAAAGGGCCGCCGTAAACAAGCTTCAAAGGGTGCCGAACGACTCGTTCAATTAGCGGGACGATTCCCGGCCGCCGCCGCCGCCGTCATCTTCCAAAGAAGAAGCTGCACCGGTGGTCTCCCGAACTGCTCACGCGCCGCGGCGGCAGGACGCCGCACCCTCCGGCAGGTGGGAACAATACATGGCGGACACCGGCCGCCCACCCGTTTGGCGACTCAAAAGGAACATCAAAAGGAACGCCGATCCATTGTCAGACCTGGCGCCGGTCCTAACAGCCTCTCCGCCGGGGAAAGAAGATCCCGAGGTGCAGTGGCCAGCAGGTACTGTGCAGCGGGATCTGTATTGCA
The DNA here is from genome assembly GCA_013436015.1 of Rhipicephalus annulatus. NCBI lineage: Eukaryota > Metazoa > Arthropoda > Arachnida > Ixodida > Ixodidae > Rhipicephalus > Rhipicephalus annulatus. Next base: position 226,810 of record WOVY01013230.1, on the reverse strand, counting down.
GCTTGTCGGCTCTTCCTCTATTATTTTTGTCCCGAACACTGGATCCGATGATCATTGACCAAGAGGGCGTTGCTCGCAGGGATGAGGTGACCCCTCTCCACCATATCTTTCCGCCCACCACCAATGAGGAACTGCGGAAACTGCTGCCGAAAGCACACCACACAAACGAGCAAGCACACGGCAATTCCCTACTCAGAATCACCAGACTTAGATTCACCTGTGGAAGTCATTTCCTTCTACCTCAACTTTATTCCTGTGGCCCCCGCCGAGTCGCAACACCACATCAGCCACTTTGAAGACATTAAACAAAACACTTGACACATGTTGGATAATACAGAAAACTAGTGGGCCTCAAATCGAGGATAGAAAGCAGAAAATCGTTTTGAGCCCTCGGGGTACTAGGGACAACGACTCAGACCATCTGCGTTGCTGTTGAGTTTACCCTTCTTGTAATGGATATCAAAGGTGTATTGTTGAAGAGCTAAGCTCCAGCGCAAAAGACGGCCGTTTTTCGATGACATGGACTGTAGCCATGTGAGGGGACAGTGGTCAGTCTCTATTGTGAACCTAGAACCGGCGATGTAGCAAGCTAGCTTCTGCACAGCCCAAACAACGCAGGCACATTCCTTTTCTGAGGCACTGTATGCTTCCTCACGAACAGAAAGCTTTCTACTGGCATACAGTACAGGGTGTTCCTGGTCGTTCTCTCCCCTCTGACAAGCACGACACCCATACCCCGGTCGCTGGCGTCACACTGAAGAATGAACGGCTTAGAGTAGTCAGGCGCGCTCACACTGGCTGACTTTTTAGTGCCTTCTTTAGCGTAGAAAATGCATGTTCCTTGGCCCCATCCCATTTTACGGTCTGGGGTTCAGTCTTTCTAAGAGCGTCTGTCAAGGAACTTGCAATGTCAGAGTAACGCGGGGATATACCTTTGATAATAACCGGCCAATCCAAGAAACGACCGAATGTCTTTCTTGGTTCGTGGTTGGGGAAAGTTGTCTATTGCGGCCAGCTTTACTTCTGACGGCCGGCGGTAGCCTTGGCCTATTAACATGCCCTAGATAAGCTACCTCAGCGCGCCCCAATTGGCATTTCGCAACCTTCACTGTTAAGCCGGCCTCACGCAGACGACATAGCACAGCTCGCAAGTGTTTCATGTGGTCTATCCAGGAAGAAGAAAAAATAGCAATATCATCTAGGTACGGGAGGGCAAAGTCCTCCATACCCTGTAACACTTTGTCCATTAGGCCAGAAAAGCAATAGGGGCATTCTTTAATCCAAAACTAAGGACCTTCGGCCGAAATGTTCCCATCGGGAAATAAACGCCGCAAGCCTACTAGCCCTTTCAGTTAGAGGCACCTGCCAGTATCCCCTGACTAAATCCAAGTCGAGATGAAATTGGCACTGCTGACTTGCTCAAGCCTTCCTCAATATGCGGAATTGGATAAGTTTGGTCCTTTGTAATCGAGTTGAGCCTCCGATAGTCAATACACGGTCGCGGCTCTTTCCCTGGGACCTCAACCAAGATCAGAGGCGAGGTGTAATCACTCTCTCCTGGCTCGATCACTCCTAGCTCGAGCATTCGGTTTATCTCCGCGGCCATTATTTCCCGTTGCCTCGGGGAAACGCGGTAAGCTTTAGAACGAATTGGTTCCGAAGATGTCAGCTCAATATCATGAACTAGGGCTTTGGTTCTGCCAGGTGTGTCTGAAAATGTTTCTTTAAAGTCAAACAATAGTTCCTTCAGTTCCGCTTTCTGATCTGGCTCCAACTCCGCCTGCTCTACCAGGTTACTAATAGTCTCGCCAATGTCTTTGTTTTCTGTTGTTAACTCCGGGAAATCAATAGGCATTTCTTCGGTTGATTGAGCGACATGTTTACAACGGCATGCCTCTGCTGGTACGGTTTGAGCAGATTAGTGTGGTACACCTGTTGCGTTTTACGCCTTCCCAGTCCAGTAACCAAGTAATTTGTGTCTGACAATTTCTGAACTACCTCAACAGGTCCCTCCCCTGGACCTGAAGTTTATTCTTCAGTGAGGGTTTCAGTATCATCACTTTTTCCCCTACTCGAAAGCTTCGCGTCCGGGCTGTCTTGTCATAATAGCGCTTAGCGTTGTTTTGAGCTCTGCGCATTTCCTGCTCCGCTAGTTCTTGAGCTGCGTGAAGTCGGTCTAACAGCTCAAGCACGTATGCTACTACCGAAGGGTCGTCCGCCCGGCCCTCCCAAGATTCTCGAACAATGCGAAGTGGGGAGCGAAGAGCACGTCCGTAAACAAGCTCCGCAGGCGAAAACCCTGTTGATTCGTGAGGAGCGATCCGAAGCGCGAACATAGCTGCGGGCAAGCAAGCCTCCCAATCCTCTTTTTGCTCATAACAAAGGGCGCGTAGCAGCCGTTTCATGACTGAATGTACCTTTCTACAGCATTTGACTGAGGGTGGTACACTGAACTGTGGATGATTTTAACGCCACACTTTTCTAGAAATGTCGAGGTTAGTGCACTTGTAAAAACAGATCCCTGGTCGGACTGAATTTCTGCGGGGAAGCCTACACGTGCAAAGATAGATAAAAGCGCTTTAACTACCTCCTCCGAGCTGAGCTCCTTTAACGGTACTGCTTCCGGGAATTTCGTGGCCGGGCAGAGCACTGTGAGTATGTGCCGGTACCCGGACTGCGTTACAGGAAGTGGACCCACTGTGTCTATAACTAGCCTGCGAAACGGTTCTGTGATAATGGGGACCAGCTTCATAGGTGCTTTAGCCTTATCCCCTGGCTTGCCAACGCGTTGGCACGTGTCGCAGCTTCTTACAAATGCCTCCACCTCCCGAAAGCAGCCGGGCCAGTAAAACTCCCGTAACAAACATTCTTTTGTTTTTTTGATGCCGAGATGCCCTGACCACAAACCTCCGTGGACCAGGTGCAGCAGCTCCTCGCGGAAAGGATACGGTACGACTAGCTGATTAAACCGAACTCCTTTTCGACTTGTGTACTTTCTGTACAAGACGCCCCCCTTCTTGGTGAACTGAATGTTTTGCTTAGCCACCCCTTCCTTCGCGTCTGGCGTTAAGTTACGGAGAGTGGAGTCATTTTCCTGTTCCACTATCAGTTCTGTAGGACTTACATTTAACAGCTTTATAGTGCATTCTACTTCTCGAGATGCCTCGGATTCATCCGGTTTCTTACATCTTTCTTTAGATATTGTGTTTTGAGGCTCCATTATAGGGCGGTCCAGTTTCGTGCCAGGTAAAGAAGGCTCTGCCGCTGAAGCTGTTTCGTCTGCCACCGGATCTTTACAAACTGTCTGAGCGGCGAGCTCCCTTGCTTTGGATCGAGTTAAGGCCTGTACGATACCCTCACTGAACCCAATTCCTTTTTGTCGCAGCAAGTACTCTGATTTATTTGAGAACAAATACGGGTATTGCACTGGAGATGTGCCGAAACGGCAGCTTCAGTGTCTAGAACACCGAAAGGGCCTTCGATGCGGACTCTTGCTACTGGGAGACAGGCACTGTTTGTCTCTACTGCTTGTCTTATCCACGCGCATTCTCCTGTAAACTGACTCTCCTCGACATAGGACGGGTGCACTACATCCATAGTGGCGGCCGAATCGCGGAGCACGCGGCACGGTTGGCCATTCACGACTAGGTCTCGGATGTATGGTTCTAGCAATTTCATGTTTTCGTCATTACTACAGAGTGACATTAACACAACTTTCGGGTTCTTACAACCCAAAGAAATATGCCCCGTCTGTTGGCAGTTATAGCAAACTATCGGCTTCTTGGCCTCGAACGCCTTTTTTCTGTTGCCCTTCCGCCCTTTTCTCGGGTGCTTCTTCCTTTCTCTTGTTTTTCTCATCACCGCTTCCTTTGGAGTCTAAACCCTCCTTCGGCATTATACCGACCCGACTTTGTCCATCGCGGAGGCTTGTCGGCCCGATATTTACTAATCTCCCTCCTAGGGACATCCTTGCCTTCGAGGGCACGGCGATTTACGTACTCCTCTGCGAGCTCTGCCGCTCTCGTGATAGTATCTACTCCTTGTCTATCCTGAACCCAGTACCTAATGTTTTCAGGTAGACGCCGAAAGAATTGTTCCAACGCAAAACACTGCAGAGTCTTTCCGCGTCGCCAAGCGCACCCTCCTCTCTAAGCCATTCCTCCAGATTTACCTTTAAGGTGTACGCAAACTCTGGGTATGACTCGTCTTGGCTTTCTCGATCTCACGAAATTTTCGCCTGAACGCCTCCGCTGACAGTCTGTACTTTTTGAGCAGACTCGCTTTGACTCTGTCATAGTCGTCTGCGTCTTCTTTACCCATACGGGCTATAATGTCAGCTACTTCACACGGCAGCAGCGTAAGCAAGCGCTGGGGCCACGTGTTTTTAGCAAAATTTTCCCTCTCGCACGTGCGCTCAAAGTGCACCAGAAAAAGACCCATGTCCCCCTCCTACCCGCGTAGGATGGCATCAAATCTGTCATTCGGCGCTCTCTTTCTCGTGCCACTGCGCTAGCTCCGTTCATTGATTGAGCCTTTGCTAGTTCAATTTCTAGGCGTTTCATTTCCATACGATCGATACGTTCTCTTTCCTCTTTCTCCTCACGACGTCTCTGTTCCTCTTTTTCCTCCCGGAGCCTCTGCTCCTCTTTTCCTCACGGAGCCTCTGCTCCTCTTTCCTTTGCGTAATAGCCTCCAAGCATTCGCTCAGCTCATCGTCATCTGCCCCGATCTTCTCGATGGCGTCAATGATCTCCTGCTTTCTTTTCGTCTCGGCAATTACCTGGCCCAGCTCTCGGGCCAACTCTAACAACTCTGGCTTTTTTAGTCCCTTCAATTCATGGCGGTCCTTGGTGCTGCTAACTCTTTTAACTAAACAACTTTGACGTACTATCAATAACTTCCGTCAACCGTTACCAAATCACTGCTTTGTTTACAATCCCACGCAAAGCCTGGTGATATCTCAGCAAACTTTGACGTACTATCAATACTTCCGTCAACCGTTACCAAATCACTGCTTTGTTTACAATCCCACGCAAAGCCTGGTGATATCTCAGCAAAGAAAAGCAGTGCACTCACCCTATGCAGTCATGAATTCGGACGCGTTCCTTCCCGTGTTGTCAGAGATGCCACGAAGCAGTTTTGTCCGACTCTAGGTCCTCCAGACAGCAGGTCTCAGCATTGCCTCCTGGTCGATGAGCTCGATCCCACCGCTGCCATCCAGTTGTTGTGGTCTGGGTCCTGTGGTCTCGTCGTTGGTAGCTGGCTCCCATCGGACTCGTCCCTTATAGCGAGAAGCAATGCTATATGGGAAAACAGAGAACAGACGTTTATTTACATTAGAGAGAGGTCAATAAGAAAGTTTAGATATATAGTGGCGTTCTTCGTACATGGCGAGTTCTCCACTCGAAAAAAGCACCGAATGAGCCGTGGGGGCTCATTATAAAGGGTCTGTCCTCCCCAGATCCCTAGATCGGGGACCGCGTACAGATGGCACCGTCCAATCACGGACCACACATTACCCGCGAGGGTGACGAGCACGCACGGTCCACGCGAACGTTCAAAAACTGAAGCGTGGTCACCGCACGGCCATGTGGCACGAACGCGGCTCCCCCCCCGTCAAGGTGTGTCGCTGGGCGAGGGGTCTGGAGTTGATGACTGCATCATCGAAAGGGCCGCCCGTAAACAAGCTTCAAAGGGTGCCGAACGACTCGTTCAATTAGCGGGACGATTCCCGGCCGCCGCCGCCGCCGTCATCTTCCAAAGAAGAAGCCTGCACCGGTGGTCTCCCGAACTGCTCACGGCGCCGCGGCGGCAGGACGCCGCACCCTCCGGCCAGGTGGGAACAATACATGGCGGACACCGGCCGCCCACCCGTTTGGCGACTCAAAAGGAACATCAAAAGGAACGCCGATCCATTGTCAGACCTGGCGCCGGTCCTAACAACGGCTAATCCGCGGATGGTCCGCCTGCAGGCGCATCCACACGACAGACGGTGTCCTAGGGGAAAACAGCCGGATTACCCTCGACACCAGGTTCGCTGCTCACCTGCGCCCGCTGAAAGCAGACCGGTTTGAGAGTATTCAACATGGATGCCCGCAAGAAGCGACGCTTGGCTGCGATGTCTGTCGCGTTGTGACAAATGAACGAGTAGTGTTATTCTTTCAGGAGAAAAGGGAGTTGCTAGCAGGACATTCTTTCAACTACATTATTCCCCACCTGTAGAACTTCTAAACATGTATCCCGCCTTTTTTTTTTTAGAAGTGGCACGTCGCCGGTTGCAGAAGTTGGAATATTTCACCACCGTGACGGCTAAGAATCTCGCGTGTTTAGCGACGGCGGAGACATTTCCCGAACCACCAAAAGTGATTTCTGCATATTTAATCACCTGAGAACAAAGCCCCCGGAAACTAAGGTAAACCATACTCAAGCGTAGATGATGCCGACCAGTCATGGAGCTGTCCGCGAGCCATGGAGGACATTGCCCGCGAGCAGACGAAAAGTGTACTGGTTGCCACCGACCCCAAGCTGTTCCGCTGAAGTACTGGCTCTCCCCCGCCAGAATCCCGATGTGAGAAACAGGTTGGGTTCATCCGTCCGCGAGCCGCGCGGACGAGGGGAATCGCTGATGTGAGGTCACGTGACGCGCCGTCCGTCCCAACCACATCGGGATTCGATCCGTCGTCTGAATGCACCATAAAGAACCCCAGGTGGTCGAAATTTCCGGAGCCCTCCACTACGGCGTCTCTCATAATCATATGGTGGTTTTGGGACGTTAAACCCCACAAATCTAATCTGCTCTCGAGGCCGAAACACGTAGACGCACATGCCAAAAGGCGTGCCGCGTAAAGTGAAGAGTGAAAATTGCATGTACCCTGTCAAAAAAGAGACAAGATTAAGGGGGAGGGGGGGATGATGCTCGGGCGCTGCGGTGCCGTCGGTCGCCGCTGACGTAGTGGAAGTCTCGCGAAGAGGCTTTTGGCCACGTGCTCGCGTTGTGCGTAAACTTTTTGGTCGGCTGTAGTTACCCAAAATGGTACCTATATCCAGCTTGCTTGGGAATCAATTAACACCACGTTAACGGTTCATTTACCTTCTGGATGAACCGAGAAAACGTTAAAACTTACAGTATATATACAGAGGTGTAATTAAAAAAAACTTGGTTCTACTGGCCAATTCCTACATACATGTTCTTCCTTTATATCTCTTCATGTGGTATAGCCAAACCCTAAAACCATGCATATTTCTAAATTTTCGAGCAGTCTCTATATTTTGTAGACTCTACGATAATTCTCAATGACTATAGAGTATAGAAACTTGGTGGTTACCTTTAAGGTACTCGCTCCCTTGGTCAGGAAGTTTGTACACGTGCAAACTTCCACGTCGTATATGGCTCCCCGTCCAAGGGACACACGGTGCAGCCGCCCTTCACCTGTTCCGTTGTGCCTGGACCCACGAAGGACGCGAGCAGGGCAGATCTTTGTCCGTTCGAGGTTCGAGTGGTGCAAGCCTCGGACGAGTGATTACGGCAAGTCTCGTAAAGCGAGCACCTATCTCGAGGCATACGACACAAAGTGTTCCGTTGCCCATCGTTCGCATTTGGTGCCAGCAGTTCTACACAGTCGGCATGCCCGTTAACATCTGCCACTGCCCTTGGCTCAGGTCCTGGTATGGCAGTGGCTTGGGTTGGTTAAAGCAGAGGTTAAAGCTTGCCTCTTGTCGTCGCCGCTTTCTTTGAATGCAGAGGATCTGTGAAGAGCACCCCCCATTCCGCTCCAGGCGTAGCTTTTTCTCTGTCAACGTTGAGAAATCACCGAATGTAGGCACGAACCATTTGCACAATATGCGGCTTTCTTCCGATAATCTTCGAAAAACTACCCGCACGATAAGGGACCACCGAAAAGGTTCACAGCGAAGACCAAAAAGTGCAGTGCTCCCGTTTCCCACTAGAGTATTCTGTAGCGTTGCGACTTCCAAAACTAATTCCTTTCATGTTTGGTTTTTTTTGCGCTTGCCTCCCAGTGACGGCCCGTCAACGCTATCAACGGGATCAGCCAGCCCTGAGCGCTGGATGATAAGAGTGACGCAGAACGAGGCATAAGGCATATGTCGCTGCAAAATACCGGCCCAGAAGACGGAGAGCATTGGAGAAGGACCTGCTGTGGGACACAGGAAGGTAAACCAGGGCCGTTGTCTCTCTACGTCATCTCTTGCAGGTGCCATACAGGTGAGGCTCATCGCTACGACGAAGCACTTTTGGCAACCACCTCGCCTCTTGTCGTTCGTTGTTATTTTCTTTTTTTCTGCTACGTTGCTCGCCCGTTTCTTGATCTATCTGTTGTGCCCTCTTGTAATCCTCCCAGACAATAAACGAACGTGCGTGTCTGCATCGGAGTATTAAAGGGCCACTCCCCACCCCACATTTAAAGACGACGGGGGTGATGTTCTCCTTTACTTCATACAGCCCCGCCGCGGTGGTCTAGTGGCTAAGGTACTCGGCTGCTGACCCGCAGGGCGCGGGTTTCGAATCCCGGCTGCGGCGGCTGCATTTCCGATGTAGGCGGAAATGTTGTAGGCCCGTGTGCTCAGATTTGGGTGCACGTTAAAGAACCCCAGGTGGTCTAAATTTCCGGAGTCCTCTACTACGGCGTCTCTCATAATCATATAGTGGTTTTGGGAAGTTAAACCCCAGATATCAATCAATCAATCAATCAATCCTTTACTTCATACACACGATGAATCCTCCTCGCCCTTTAGTTCTTGTATGCGCGTGAACAGTATCAGCACTAAGCGCTCGAGCCTGTCGGGATCTCGCGCTTCTCGGCTGCACGCTGTTATCGCCGCTTGCGCAGTTGTGAACACACAAAATGAACTTTGATCGGTTGATTGTGCACGATGTTCATGCGAGACAAAGAAGAACGAATGGGCAGATGCATGGCAACGCAGTGCAGGAGACAAATGACATGTGATATTTCGCGTATATCAACGAATCGAGAGCATGTACGCTGTAGACGTCACGGTAACTACTCTCTACGTCACAGTAGACAAGAAGGACGACAAAGAAGGACAGGATGTGCGCCAAGAAGGACGAGAAATATCAGGAAATAATACTGCGCTATTTTTTTTGTATTTTGGGAGCCTCGTGTGTGGCCCTTTAACAGCTGGTGTGTTAAGTGTGAAGACCCCTATATGATTTCAAGGCACGCCGTAGTTCATTCATTCATTCACTGTTTATTCAGACAAAAACAAAAACAATGATTGCCTAGGTTGAAGGGACTAAAGGCAGATTCCCTCTGCCTGACTAAGGTCCCTCCGCCCATACATTTGCTCAGGTGAAGTGGAATCATTCTGCTTTTGAATGAGGGGACACAAAATTCAAATTCAACAAGTATAACAGATGTCGACACATACGTTTAAAATAACACATTACAGTCACCACCAATTTGCAGTAACCAATATAAAAAAACGAGTTACGAGTTGTTATTGATATACTCGTGGTTCCTTGAAGGGTACCGACACAAAAGTTTGTGGTGGAGGTGGGGTCAATTGTTGTGAACATGCATATATAATTTACTAAATCTAATTTAATACTAGTAGGTGTGGTATTACATCCCAAAACCACCATATGGTTGTGAGGGACGCCATATAGTGAAGGGCTCCGGAAACGTTAACCACCTGGTGTTTGTTAACGTGCAGTGATAACGCACATTACAAGGGCCTCTACCACTACGCCTCTATCGAAAGGAGGCCGCTGCAGCCGAAATCGAACCCTCGACCTTCGGGGTCAGCAGCCGAGCATCTTAGCCATTGTAAATCTAAACAGCGAATGCAGCTTAGAAGGCAACAGAAATCTTTGAAGTTTGCGCCTCGCGACATTTAAATAATCTAAAGTTCACGATGGATCTTAACCAACTGGCCCAACTTACCGCCTTACTACAATCTAAAGAGAGCTCAAGGAGACATCCAACTATACCTATAAACGTAGAATTCCGAGCTGAAGTAACGAGCATGATGACGTCGCAGTAGCCATTGCACTTTCGTCGCGCTTACGGCAGCACACTACTATTCGGTGGTGTCCACATCGATGAAACAGGGGCTATCGGGTGCTCGGCTGCTGAACCGAAGGTCGAGGGTTTGATGCCAGCCGTCGCGGTCGCATTTAGATGGAGGCGAAATGATAGTGGGCCGCGTAATGTGCGTTGCCGGTGCAAGTTAACCACCAGATGGTCGAAATTTCCGGAGCCCTCCACTGCGGCGTCTTTCATAGCGTGGTTTTGGGATGTGAAAACCCCACATACTTTTACATTTCGGCGACTGCTCACGAGTTGGTGCCTGCGGCGAAAGTGCAGAAAGTGCGTGGAAGCCTCGAGGAAGTCATTGTCACCAGAAGGCGATTACGGCGCAGCCCCAATATTTGTCATGATGTCGTCATCAAGCCGTGACGTCATCATCAAGCCGTGACATCATCATCAAGCCGTGACGTCGTCATCAAGCATTCTTAGCAAGCCTTTCCTCAAACCGTGAAAACAGAGGTCAACCGCGTGTCTGCATACAATGCTTTTTTGCTTGTAGCAGCACTTGGATTATTGTATAGCTTACTTTGATAGCTGTTCACGTGATCTTTTTTATTCGCGCTGACTCCACTACCGACGGTCACTTCTTTATAGTTTGATAAAACATCCACATTATAATTCGCATTCCAATGTAATTATTCACTGGCATCGCACCCATCAACTTCGTACCACTTTGCCAAGGCGTTTATACAGGGGCTTATCTAAAAAGCCCTGCTAAGCCACTCCAAGTGAAACGTCTAATGGCTTCAGTAAAGAACCTACTATCACGTTACGATGCAGCTCTACCAACTCACCCAAATCGCTGCTTTGCTCAATAAACTTGAATCACATTCTTAGCAAGCATTTGTCGAAAATCTGAAAACAGAGGTCCAATGCGTGTCTGCATACAATGCTTTTTTTGCTTGTAGCAGCACTTGGAATATTGTATAGTTTACTTTGATACGTGTTTTTAAAAAATTACACCATATATTCCTAATACACAAGTCCAGGAACCGCAATATTTTATCCCCGTATATCGAAATCACACTTTCCGTATCTTGCCACAACAGCTCGTATGTTTTAGAACAGTATTTTTTTGTTTTACCTTAAGTGTTGTATACCTGTTTACGTTGAAACCATTCCATCTTCCGCGTTCCTAATCCCGAAAAAAAAAAAACCACCGAGTCATTCGCTGAGACATATGCAAGGCATTTTTTTAAGTTAGCACTAACCGTAAATAAGCTCCTTTGTGCAGATATCTAGGAAAGTTGTTTTTTTTTTCTCCCGTAAAGGGGCGGCCGCAGCAATATCAGTTTTTCATTTTCGCGACTAAATAAGGACAACCACGGGATTCAAGACCACCACAGTTGTCGCCAAACGATAACCCGATTCATCAGACGCCAGGATATACCAGGTGGGCCTACTTTTTTTGAGTCATGACCCTTCTTTCAAGTTCCCACAACGGCGTCGCCTTAGCTATCATCGCAGTGCCATCGACGTATAGGCGACAAGCCAAGCCCCGGCTTGTTCGAAGCCTGCGAAATAGATGCTGTGGAAACTGAAGGGGAGACGCTGTATCGCGAAGAGTACAGGGGACAAAAATGGAAAGAACGGTTTAGGACCCCGTACGTTTTGAAGAAAAGATGGTGGGAAAAGGAACAACGACAAGGCGATGAACAACAAGAAATGAAAGTTTTGTCGAACACTAAGGCAACACAGGCCTGGAAGGAAGGATACACACCAGAAAATCCAACAGAGGAGGTCGGCAACGCCACCCAGGACACAGGAAGACGACACAGAGATTGTTCCAGCTCCTTCCCGCGACTCGCCGAAGGGGAAAGAGAACGGACTCAACACTAACACAGATCCACATCCAGATCAAGGTCTACTCGTCAACACAGATCCAGGTCACGAGCCAAATCCAAGACAAGGGCAACGACATCACCTCAACGACAGTCCCACGAGGGTCCTGACGGCGGTCAGGGCAGTCGACAAATGGCTAGCTGGGCGGGCAACGTATCCGGAGAATCCCTCCGGTCTGGGAGTTTGCCTGAGGTTGCGGTAGAAGGGTGCACCCTAGGTCAAGAGCTAAACCATATTAAGACAATGCTAGAGTAACTCACCCATGAGAACGCAAGACAGAGGGATGAAATAAAACAACTAAAGGTAGAGAACGCTAAGCTCAGGCAAAATTAGCTACGCGAGTCAACTAGCTCCATATAGCATCGTGTAGTCGAATTTTAACTCCAGCGCCTGCACAGGAGTCGGGAGCGCATAGAGCAAAACGAAGAGCAAGGGAACTATCTCCTGTAGAAAATGAAGACCTCTCAAAACCCCTGGAAAAGAAAGTCGAGAGTATGCTTGCTGAACTTACTAAGGTTATGCAACAACAATTCGCAGGATTGCAGTTGCAGCTTGTAGATATAAAACAAAGAAGAAATAGCATAGAAAATCAATTAACGCTGGTGGGGAACACGTAAACAGATTTGAGGTCTATAGGGGCAGGCCCGGTTAAAACTACTACTAAAATCTACAACCAGCCGACTACGACCGAAGTAACCGAATTCGCAGGGGAAGGGACCGTTCCTAGAGAAGGCACGACGTAATCAGTATAAAATTTGGCAGTCGAAATGTCGTGGTATCGCCGGAAACGGGGTAACTTACAACAGTTACTCAACGGAAAGGAGGCGCCCGACGTCATCGCCTTGGAGGAAACGGGCGGAATAGCTAAACTGTCAAATTACAAATCTTATGGTACCCCTGATGAAAAAAACGTCCGTAACAACCCTCGTGCAAAGAAATCTCACGGTGATGGAACATGATACAGAAATCTGCGATGTCGATCAAGTTCTTGATGAGTTAGTTGCATCGAAGAAGAGTGGTGACAGTGTATTTATATTGAATGTCTATAGCAGCCCTAGACAAAAAACCAAATTTAGGTCACTTTTTCAGAAAAACGATCAGCATTGCAAAAAATTGAGCACTTGTTATAGTATGAGATTTCAACGCGTAGCATGTGGCGTGGGGTCATGACAAAGAAAACATCAAATGTAGAAATATCTGGATTGACGCCCAACAGGAGGGCCTTACGTTAATACCCAACCCCCTTTTCCCAACTAGGATTAAAAACAGCGCATACAAAGAAGACACGTCTCCTGACCTCACGTTTACTAAACATATCATTGAACCTTATTGGCTCAACACACAGGAAACTTATGGGCAGTGACCACAACATAATTGAGACCACGTTTAAAGTGGGTCCACGTAATAGAGGCAAAGAAGTAAGGATGGTTGAATGGTATAGTTTTAGAAAAATCGGAGAGAAGGAAGCATGTGATGTCATCGAAGACTTTGATAAATGGCTAGGGAACCTTTAGCAAAATAGTCAAACAAAACAGCACAACAAAACCTATTAGACTTGTACATAAATACAAAGGTACGGAGGAAGAACTGATTGAAAAAATCAGACATAGATACATTGGGGATACAACCAAAGAGCAATTAAGCTCGTACAGAGGTGAAGAAAATGATTCCCTAGACCGACCCATATTAGAGGCCGAGGTACGGTCGGCACTAATGAAACTGAGCACAACATCCGCCCCGGGCCCCGATGAGATCACGAATGTAACGCTCAGGAATTTAGACGACAAATCTATCACAGCCCTCCCCGAATATATGAACGAGTGTTGGGAAAAAGGTAAGATACCCAAGCAATGGAAAACGACAACAATCATAATGATTCCAAAGCCAGGCAAAAAATTAGATCTTGATAACCTTAGGCCTATTTCCCTAACATCCTGCATAGGAAATGTATTAGAGCTTGTCATCCTCACTCGCCTGTCAAATTATGTGGAAGACAATGAGCTCTTTCTTCACAGGACATTATATATATATAACAGCTGCATTTTGCCGGTTTTTAGCTACGGAGCAGAAACCTGGAGACTTACAAAGAGTGTTCTGCTTAAATTGAGGACGACGCAGCGAGAAATGGAAAAGAAAATGGTAGGCGCAACCTTAAGAGACAAGAAGCGAGCAGAGTGGATTAGGGAACAAACAGGGGTTAAATATGTCATAGTTGAAATCAGTAAGAGAGCATGGACATGGGCTGGGCATGTAGCGTGTAGACAGGGTAACCGCTGGTTAATACATATATTAGACGGTGATGCTAATGTCGAAGGCTTGGCCGCGTACCATCTAAAGGTGATCAGCCTAGACTTGGAAGGTGCGCGAAAAAGTCATTGTTAGGCCAGATACACAAGACTCAATAAATGGAAACGCGGTTAAGAGGAAATGTTGATTGAGTGTATTCATTCTGAAAGATTAATATCAACGCATTCACCTATGTAAATTTCTACTCAATAAACAATGGAAAGCTTTGATTGGTTTATTTGGTTTATCAACTGACTTTTTTCAATAGAGTGAATAAATTTACCAAATGCGCGCATGAAACTGAATAAATAGAAAAATGGGAACCCAAATGCGGCATCGCACTAAGAAATTTTTAGGGGGGGGGGGTCAACTATTCGTTATGTCTGTTCGTGCGTGCGTTTGTATGCGTGTATACATATACATAAGCAAAACAAATATTTCGGGAGAAAGGTCTTGACTCCCCTCCCCCTCTGGGTTCTCCACTAAGGGACCCGAGAAAGCCGCCCACTTGTGGTGAAGAAATAACTCTTTCGTTTTTTTTTAAACATTTTTTCTTTCTCCTCTAGTTGCAGACCCTCGCGTGGAGTTAATTCGACCACTGGATTAAAGTAAACATTTTTTTTATTGTAACGAACACACTGCACACAAGTGTACACGTTTTATTTTTAACTTGACTGCGACCTTATTAAGCATGGCTCTTTATACTTTCCGCTAATCGATGTTAGGCTATTCCAAGACAGCAGCATCGTCAAACCCACTTCGATACTTCTTTCGCTCACGGCAACAACTTGAGACATAGCTTGCAGGTTAAGCCGCGTCGATTGAGGTCAGCTGCTTTGTTCCGTGACGGTGCACGGTTTCAGTTGTCCGAGGAAGCAACATTTTCTAAAAGTGTCCCGAGAATTCACAGAAATCTCCCCAACAGTATTCACCTTCCGGTGCCTGCATTACCAGTGATGTTGTATGCCGCATTTCAAAATATTAAAAAAAAGTAGTGTTTGTGTACAAGCAGGCAGAAAAAATCGCAGCGTTAATCAGATTTACCTGCCGACAGTCTTCTGCGTTGCACTATTTGGTACATCTTGGGTGCAGGAAGTTCCACACTTGCTATGTTACCAGGAATAGAGGGTAATCACCCAAGTCGTTGACAGAATTGTGGAGAATGACGTCGAGAGCATGGCGTACCAGAACAGTGTTCACTATATACTTCATATATACTTTTAAGGTAAACAGCGCGAAATATGAATACACAGAAGTAGGAAGACACTGCAGGACAAGCTTCTCTGTCTTCGTATTTCGTGCTGTTTACCTTAAAAAATTGTTACCAACTTGCCCAATTTTCAATACTACTTCATATATAGTTTTAAATCACTGTAGTAGTGGGTTTGCAACTTTCCTTATCACCAAAAGCTGTAGTGGAACGCCTGTCCAGACAAGTTATGACGCTGAAGCCACTCATTTCAAGTAACGTACCTAGATTTTTCCCTGTTCCTTTTGAAGGGAAAAAGACTTCAGTTTTAATATCGACTGGATACTGTTCACCCAAGGCATCGGCAGAGCTCTTATCCAATATTTACGCGGGACAATATATTTGTGGGAAAGTACGGATCAATGTAACATTCATGAGACCACGCGAAAGGCGAATGTTCTCACAGTTGTCCCTATAGTATTTGCAGTTCCCAGTGGACGCAACGCTTCCAGCAAATCTTTAGATATTTCCCTTGTGTGAAGCATCCACTGTGCAGACAGTGTCACGGTGTTGTACATCCCGAAAGGTCGAATGTTTGAGTGAAGCTGTTAGAAATAACAGCCAAGTATATAGCTTTTCACGGTGACAGTTAAGGTCGTGAGATCCACTGGTCATGGCACTCGTAAGACATGTCTTAAATATCACACGTTTCGCATACCTCAGACAAATGTTGATGTTGTTGTCGTTTGTGTCTTAAGAATAGCTACGTAATGTTAACACACAAAAAAAAGGTTTGGAACGTGAAAAAAAAAGAAAACACTACTAAAACCACTTTTCGCAGCCACTGCTTCAATGTGACTGTTGCTGCAATTGAATCGGCGATCCGTGCAACTCTCGGAATTCCCGCGCAGCCCCTTTTGCGTTGAGAATTTGGTTGCCTTCACCTAAACAAATGAGCACCTAAGCAATACCTTTACCCGCGAACAAAACAAATCAAAACGAAAAACATCTTTCAAATGATCCCTCGACCACTTGCAGAGGTCTTGACTACTTGCACTCGACCACTTGTAGCGACGCTGTCGGTCCAACGTCAAACAGCCACCTTTTTCGTCCTATTGAACTTGCACGGGTCTCCAAAGGTGGTCCTTATGAAAACGCGCGTAACACTAGGTGGTTAAGTCAACAGTCGGGGACAGGTGGCGCTACAATCGGTGTGCACGCCGCTCGAACCAACAGGATGGAACGTTATTCTCAGAGGGAGGTCACTTCGCTTCTTCCTCTGCCCGTTGATTGTAGTGGGCGACGAAGCGGTGCCTGCTCAGCGAGCTGCTGGTCGAGAAGGCCTTGACGCATTCCGAACACTTGAAGGGCCGCTCTCCAGTGTGCGTTCGTCGGTGGCCCACCAGGTGAGTCTTCTGGGTGAAAGCTGCCTGACACTCTTCGCACCTGCGGTGAGACCATTAATGTGACGCTGAAAAAGAAACCTTGACTGTTCCTATTCTTGACCTTTAGTTCGTTCGACACATCGCCTTCAACTAAGCGATCATTTCTTTAATAATTGATAGACACTATGGTTCTTTTAATAATTTATTTCTCTTAGAACAAAGAAATGCCTACGAGAACTTGCGCTGCCCTCTTATTGTCTCACAGAGAAATCTATTACCTGAAGTAAGCTCATGACGACAATGCGAATCCCCCATATGATACATTACTCGAGCAGTGAATTCGAATAATTCATAAAGCCGTGGGTGTCAGAAGGGTTCAGTTGTAGTTAAGTGCCATCTACAATATTTATGTAGCCGTGTCGAGGGCCACTATCCTCGCGAGCACAACCGTTATACATCAGCTTACCGATTCTCGTGTTTCTAATACTGCGTGCGTTATCGAGGGTGCAAAAAAAAAAAGCGCTTGCTTCGTACCCCCCCCCCTCCTTCTACCACTCTAAGCAACAAAAGCCAGCGCTAGTCCTGTTTCATCTGGCTCGTTTTCGTTGTTCTGGCGCAATTTTTTTACTGTGGGTATGTTTCAAGCTCAAGCTCTGCAGGAGGACTTGTTATTGGGCTACAGTTGTCTTGTTTGCCTCCTCCTAGATTCCTCGATTTTATAAATGCCAGCCAGATGCACCCAATCCAGCCGTTCACCACCCTCTCCTCTAGCCTTTTCCTGCTCTCGCCAATCACCTTGCCTTCACGCAACGCCGACTTACTTCACGTGTGCTTTGCGGTCATGGGAGAGGATACCATTATGTGGTGCCTCACGACGTTAATCATATTAATTTTTGGCCCTCTTGTGTTTTTAGTGTTTGCAATGCTGGCAGCCACGCTGGCTCGTAAGGGACATGGTGTTTTGAGATAGTGCGACTCCGTTCGTGACTCTATGCGGGCAACCAATGGGGACGCTTCACTGTGACGCTGCTGCATCACGAACGCTGTGAGGCGGCGGACGCATTGCATCGAGCCACAAAGGAGCACGAAGGAACAAATCTGACAGACGTATGATAATGGAGAAGGAAACACGTAAATCTCATCTCCGTGGGTAAACGCTTGGAAGCACGTGTGACGCCCGAGGCGTCGCATCACGGCCACTTCCCGAACTAAGGTGCACCGACGGCTCCCGTTGAGAAGCTGCGTTTGATCTAGTATTGAATGAAATAGAGGAGGTGTTGCCTCAGAACATGCATTTTATATAGGTCTGATGAGTAATATTTGCATGGTGCCCCCTGTAGCCTGCCAGATGCCACATCCACGTCTGAGCGGTTGGAACATATATATTCTGCGTGTCCGTTGTACATTATGATTATAAGTAAACTCGAGGTCACACGTAACAAAAAATGCCCACACCTCCCCGAAGGGAATTGTGAGGAAATGCAAATGCATTGCGTAGCGTCCATAACGGCGCTTCGCACGTGGGAACCCAGCGCTAGAGCAATGTTTTCTTTTCTTTTTTCTTACACCGTGCAGCCAATAGCACTGTTCGCCACACATGGCGTTTTTCTAACGTGAGAAACGCGGTGTGCGTTTGCAGCTCAAGTAGCTAGCGTGCACGGTTAAAAAATGCTATGAAGTGAACAAAACAGCGTTCTTGGCTCAACGTTGGTGTTTCACAGCGGCGTCTCTAGCACAAATTGCCGGATGTTCCTGAGAGGCGCCCAGCCAGCGAACGGTCGACAGAGAGGCGCGAGCGGACTTGAGAGTGAAGCGCAGGGTGGAGGGGGAGCGAGCGGCGAGAGAAGTAGCGCGAAGCACTGCACCTACCCTCTCCTACACTCTATTGCACCACATGCTCCGGTTGCTAGGGGTGAGGTTAAGCGCACGCGCCCGCAGCTGTTACTATGAGAGAGGGAGTGAGAGCGGAGAAATAACACATGTCCGCAGGCGGACACCGCCACGGACAACGCCGGATGCCTGACATAGGCCGACTAAGAAATGCATTCGCATTTAAAAACGCCCCGCCATGACATTCTGTCGTCGTCCATGCATGCTGCATGACTGAATAGCACGGAACTGAATGTCTGCAGGATGCTTCAAGTACTGTAAGTACAAAATATATTACAAAGACTGCAGTGATGATCAGTATGAATATTGCGGACGTACAGCAGGGTATACTTATGACGTGACCTATACACTCAGTGAATCTGTAAGGTACAAATTAATAAAGAGAGAATCGATCTAAGGCGCGTTTTTTGTTGTTGTTAGACACAACCTTAACGTAAACCTGGGAGTGTTAGCCAGTGACGCTGGCTAACGCTCCCAGGTTTAGATGCAGATAAATATTCGGTAAAGTGGGTGGGTGGACGGCCACCACTGTAACTCAATCCGTAGAAAATTGGGTGCATCATCCGAAGGTCGTAGCACAGCCGCTACATAAGAAAAGCTTTTAAGTTTGGACCATACCACACTCTCACCCATTTGGACCTGTCCCGTCATTCGACACAGGTTTGTGACGATAACGGCAATCGTGTGATGTTGCTTGAAAGAAATGCCTAGAAGGCCGGGGACCAATGACAGGTCGTTGTGAAAAGGATGTCGTCGCTTTTCGCATTAATTGCGAAGGTTATTTACTTTGGGACCCGACCAACCAGGGTAAGGAGAGAGGCGGGGAAGGAGGTGTGCTGTTAAATTTTGCCCCCCCCCCCCCCCGTAGGTGTACGTAGTGTACGTCAAACATGGCAGTGCTCTAGGACGCCCGCTTCGAAGTGATTTTGGCGTAGTTGCTGATTCACTAAGTTCGCAGCGAACGACTGTTTTGGGCTTCGCTTGCATTCAGTTAGCTTCAACGAATGAGTATTGCAGATAAGTTCGCGTAGTTTTTGAGACAGCTTGTTGTTTCGAACGTGTCTAGGCCTAACTACAAGATCGATGTAAACAAATCGGCAACAAATGTTTTCGTGTTTGGTGCGTGGTTCATATATATTTACTTCTATTATTACTAAAATAAACTTGTAACAATGCTTCGCGTGGTGACACAGGCAGACATTCTCGTTTTCTTTTTCCTTTTCACTGTTATTACTTCTCAACCCTCCGATAGGTGGCGCCACCATCCCAGCTGGGACACGTAAACCACGTAAACGATATCCCTATACACTATAGGGCGCTGTCAGAAACGAACGTTTGCTGCGCTGTAACGCCATTCCCTTAACCTCCGCTATCATACTAACGGTAAACTATAACTGTCAAATGTTAACCAAACCCACCTGTACGGTCGCTCCCCGGTGTGGATGCGAACGTGCTCGACCATGTGCGTCTTCTGCGTGAATCGGCGCTGGCAGATGTGACAGGCGTACGGTCGCTCGCCCGTGTGGATGAGACGGTGCTTGCTCAGTTGGCCACGCTGAGCGAACGTGACTCCACAGAAGCTGCACTCGTAGTGACGCCCACCACCGCTAGTGGGCGCGGGGTGCTCCGAGCACAGGTGCGCCGACAGGTCCTGGCGGCACTGGAACACCTTGTGAACGATTGAAAAAAAAAACACAACAGTCGAGTCCCGCTACAATGAACGCCGCTTCAGGAGAAATTTCCGCTGCAACGAAAAATTCTCGGTTCCCCGCCAGCAGTCTATAGGAGTCAATGCATAAATATTCTCGCAATAACGAAAAAAAAAGTTCTGCCGTTCCGCTTCAACAAAATTTGACGACGCAATTCCCGACTCGGGTATTTAAATATGTGCAGTAAACACAATCTTGAACATTTTGATGTATTTTCATATCACGAAAATACTTCTAAAAAGTCTAAGATACGCATTGGCACCACCAAAACTGCAGCTAGAGTATAGGTAGTTTAAATACTCTGCAGCAGCTGTTTACTAAGCATGGAGGCCGCCATCACTCAATAGCGATGGCAATGTGACTGCCCTACTAGGGTATAACTAGGGCACCCTAGCCCGACTTTTCCCACCGTACCGGTGGGAAAAGTCCGAGGCTGAAGCTCAGTCGCTCAATTCATCGAGTTTCGTACACAAATGCTGCAGGGTGCAATTATGGTGTACTGCATAGTGCAATCATGGAGCAATGCCTTTTCCAATACCAATGCTTTTGTTTCTTTTCGCGCTTGAACAGTGTGGTCACTACAGAGCGGCTGTTAGTCCGTGTTATCAACAAAATCAAGTATGCACGACTATATAGTGAATGATAAGAATCACGTAGAATAAGACATAAGTCACCGCTCCACGATACCATACCTCCATCTTGGCATTGTCTAATATCTCTTGACGGCGGACAGCTGCTGGCGCTAGCGTGCAACTGTTAGGTTCACTCACGATAGTTGCTGTGGCCATTGTTTCAACGTGTTTATCAACATGGCGTCGCTATATACATGTGTGAGGATCGCGTCATGACGCTGTTGGGGAAGAAATTGAGGCCGACTATACTTTTTTGTTTTTTGGGAATAAAAGTTACTTTTTTTGCTAGCAGAGGTTATTGATTGATTAATATGTGAAGTTTAATGTCCCAGAACCACCATATGATTTTGAGGGACGCCGTAGTGGAGGGCTCTGGTAATTTCGACCACCTGGGGTTCTTCAACGTGCACCCAAATATGTGCGCACGGGCCTACAGCATTTGCGCCTCCATCGAAAATGTAGCTGCCGCAGCTGGGATTCGATCCCGCGACCTGCGGGTCAGCAGCCGAGTACCTTAACCACTAGACCCCCGCGGCGGGTCTAGCTGAGGTCCGCTATATATATATATATATATATATATATATATATATATATATATATATATATATATATATATATATATATATATATATATATATATATATTAAATTTCACAACGAAATTCTCGCTTCAACGAAGTTTTTTCTGCGCCCCATTAGTTTCGTTGTATAGTGGGATTATAACTGAAAAAAAAACTCATATTCTCACTGACAGGACAAAGAGAGAATGAGAAACACCGCAGTGTGTACGACGCATGTGCTTTCTTTACACGACGTCTCTCAAAACGCACAGTTATGCACAGGCCGTTCCACCCTGTCGACGTAATCATACGCCACTTTCACAAACGCAACTGCCACGGAGCGACGCACCGCTCTTCCCTCGACGCCGTGGTCAAAGTTTTCCCTGCCGAGGTGGGGCGTAGTCTTACGGTCTCAGACTCTTAATGCCAGTAGATGAGGGAGTGGCAGCTTTCTTGGACAAGGGTTGTGTCACCCGCGATCTCTGACGCCACCGTAGCTCTCGCCTATCGGCCCGCCAACCAGGATCTTCTGCCACCCTGTAGCTATCGCTTATCGGTACCCCGTCCTGGTATTTACTCGATCGTATCCCCCATATTCCCTATTTCTTCTCTCCTCTTTCTTCACCCATGTGTGACGAGTGCTCCGTCTCCTGTTTCTTTCTCTTTCTATATACTATTATTTTTATCCCCTTAGCCCCTCCCCTACAAGGACCTTAGCCGTGTCGCCAACTAGGCAGACAGATATTAGCTCCTTTTACAGCGAAAGCTGTTGAGATCACAACTCAGGTCACGTGCAGTTGTCGGCCGCCACCGCTGGTGTCCGTAACCACATCGCGCGAAATTAGAGAAAAAAAAACTAGCACCAACGACACAGTGGGTCCCGAACCCAGGTCCTTTGGGTGCCAGCCCAGCTTTCTACCACTGAGCCACGCCGGTGCATGGGACTTGCTGGCAAACTTGCCTTAAGCAGGCTTGATGTTGGAAAGCGTTTTAAAACAACGAAAGAACAACCAGTCGTCGCACAGTGCGAATGGCATAACGAGTGGGCCGCCTAATGCTCCAACCCATTACAAAAGCTTGTTCTTGTACCCCTATTAACTGTGGCGCATACCCGCTTTAGGCATAATTATCATTCTCAGCCCCTGCAGAAAAATTAGCACGAAATTTCATGCAAGTGTGTAGCGCATACCACGCTTCTCTGAAGCATGACGAAGGATAGCATAGTGAATGCCGGCCTGCTACACGAAAATCATGATTAATTATGGCGTTGTGGGTACCCAGCAAGTGTGCTTGGAGCATTTACCCAACGAGTGTTTTGAAAAGGCTCTGAAAGGCCGCTCTTCTACATTTCGCTGTGACTGTGTTGCGCCCTCCACGCAGGCCTGGCGTTTTTTTTTTTTTTCCTTTCCTTCCAGCTCTTTACTAGTACACTTACATCTGGACAGTGGAAGTTACGTTCAACAAGTACAGCACAACACACCTGACCGCACTGCTGGCAATGCAGCTGGTCGGGACCGTGGGTTGCGTACGGTGTGGGAGTCCCCTGCGCTACCGCCCGCATCACGTCCTCGTACGAGGGCAAGGGGTAGTCAACAGGGCTGGTCAGGAACTCGAGGGACTCGCTCGGCGAGAAGTAGTGACGTGTGTACCCGGCTGTACCGACACAAGGAGAGAGAAGAGTGAGTGCTTAGTTATGCTTAGTTAGGGAATCAGTGGGTGAAGTGAATGAGATGGGTGCTCAGTCGTGGAATCAGTGTGTGAGTGAGTGCGAGTGCCTAGTTATGGAATGAATGAATAAATAAATAAATTAATTAATTACCAAGTGAGTGAGCGAGTGCTTAGTAAGCGAATGGATGAATCAACGCTTTGTTAGTGAACAGGTAAGTGAGCGAGGGAATGAGTGAGTGCTTTTAGACAACATGTATATGAGTGAGTGCCTAGTAAGCCAGTGGGTAACTGGGTGAATCAGTGCTTTGTTAGTGAATTGGCATCAGTGAGCGAGCAAGTGAAAGAGTGAGCGAGCGCTTAGTTAGTGAAATGGTGAGTGAGCTCTTACGTGGTGCGAGTGTCGAGTTGCAATGTGAGGGCTTACACCAGTATAACGAAGGAGTCCGTCTTAGTGAATGCGCGAGTGCTGAGTAAGTGACGTCAGTGAGTCCGCTAGCACGTGTAGTGGTGAATGGATGGGGTAATGCATTTCTATATTGTGGAGAGGTGTAAGGTAGTTTCAGAGTTGGCATGTGGCGTGTTGATAAGAGAGCGAGTAATCTTACTAAGCGCACTAGCAAATGAGTAGGATAATGAACGCTTCCAGTGGATGGCAATACAATGCAGATATAGTACAAAACTTCTAATAGTCTCAAATTAGTTTGCTCGAATGTGCGTTATGCGAAGACGTCGAGAGAAAGAGAGCAATTGCAACACACACAGATAAGAGCACTGCACTAAGGTTCGTTACAGCATTCACACAATCTAACTCTGCACGGGCACACAATAGTCAATATACGGCACTAACTATCACATGCGCCACAATGTAAGCACTCCAACGCGCGATACAAAAAAAGCCAGTCCGTGGAGAATGCGAGAGGTTGGCGGTCAACCCTTCCATGCCTCCGGTGTGGTCACGTTAACTTTCCGGGAGCTTCTTTCTTCTCAGCACGCTTCTGAGAATCCTCCCCCCCCCCCCTTCTTCGCCAGCCGCCACCTGGAAGATAAAACAAAAGTTTATATCCCACAGACACCACTGAAATCGTCACGTTAGAACACCAACGTGGCGAGACGCGAAGTTTGTGATGTCACGTTAACGTGACATCACAGTATATCGCAAGCATCAGTATATCGCAAACATCAGTATATCGCAAGCAGGCTCTTTTGTTATCAGACGCCAGTAATGCTCCAGTGACGTGGTTATCGCAACGGAGCAGGTCCATCACCGCGTCATTATGCGGCTTTGACGACACCAAAGCAGCCCTGTAAGAGGGCCGGAATGTCCGTTATGTCACGTGCAAACTATCACTAGGTTGGTGAAACTCATCCCCAAGAAAATCGAGATGGCTGCCATCTTCGAAGAAATCCATATCGTAGCGGCACCATGGGCCTGCCCTGCACAGACAAAGAACGAGGCATCACGTATTGGGTCATATAAGGCATCACGTATTGGGTCATATAAGGCATCACGTATTGGGTCCAATGGAAACGTTATGACGGCGTTAGAAACTTAATATACAGCGTTATTACAGGCCCGTAAAAGAGACAGCTTCACTACCACGTTCTATGAGTTGGGGAGTCGTGCAAAAAGCCTCCTATACATCACGGCACTTTCGAAAAAAATCTCTGACGATGAGTATTTCATTAATTCGACGTAAATTGCGGTAAATAATTCATACCAAATTATTTACATGGTTAAAGAGCGGAAACACTGAACGGCAGGCACTAAGAGCAACGCAGTAGCATAGGACGGGGAAGGGAGGGTCAATTTTTACGTCCTCAAATTTTTTTTTCTGTGTAATATACGTGCATGGATACAGGCATGCACGAACAGAGATAATCAGAAATCACACCTTCACTCTCCTCTACTACCCCCTCAAAAACAAAAGTTATGTGACATAACAAGTCTTCTGTGGAACGTACGATGCATGGTCATGTGTTCGGTGCCGTACAAACACCAGCAGACCTCAGTTCTGTTTACATGGTTCACTAAGGGACATTGAAAAAAATATTGAAGGCAAAATGTGAAAGACAAAAAAAGAACAGTCGCTATTTTGTGAATACAAGTCATGCTTCTTGCAGGCAAATACCCTTCTCGCTACGATCCTACACCACGTTGATGATTGATGTTCATGATCTTTTGTTGCTGTTGGCATTTTAAGGTGAAACGCAATGAACACAAAGTCAGAAAATCGTTCTGGCAGTCGTTTGTACGTTCTCTCAAACGAGCATCACCTCTGCCCGAGTTCACCTCGTAAATCTAGCCTGACCAAATGTATGCAAGTCATCAAGACATGCAGATCTGAGAGAAAGGCTGAAAGGGCTTAGTCCACGTGCTGAAAGTCCTCGAAAGGCCAAGAGGCTCTTGTCCTTGCGATCTGAGCACCTTGTCCTTGAGTGGGCATCACACGTTTCAATCGCGCTACAAACAGCTCAATCTTCCGTGGTCGCAACGTCGTGTCCATGCGTACGTCGACGATATCGTCTAAAACGACAGCTTACCGATTGACGAGTTTCGTTAGCCAATCTGGACCTGGACCAAGCTAAAAGCCAATCTTTCGCCCCGTAAGATGGCTTCCAACGACGGTGAAGAATCAGCGCCGGGATGCCAGCCTCAAGCACGCGCGTGGTGTGACGATGTCATGCACGGCGCGCGCTAAAAAAAAAAAAAAACGCCGTCTGCGAAAAACGACACGTTTTCTTCTCTCACATAGCAGCAGCGATTGACAGTACATCTTCTCGTTGTTAACGAATGTTAGGCCCGCCTAAACTAAGGTTGGTAACAGTGAAAACGTCTATCGTTTTCGGTATAGTGCAATCTCAAAAAACTGATGGCAGGCTGTGATGTTTAAACTGCCCACGCCTGAGACTGCACACTGTTCTTATTCTTCAGGAGCTCTAATGATTGATATGTGGGGACGTCCGAAAACCACCATATGATTATGAGAGACGCCGTAGTGGAGGGCTCCGGAAATTTCGACCACCTGGGGTTCTTTAACGTGCACCCAAATCTGAGCACACGGGCCTACAACATTTCCGCCTCCATCGGAAATGCAGCCGCTGCAGCCGGGATTCGAACCCGCGACCTGCGGGTTAGTAGCCGAGTACCTTAGCCACTAGAGCACCGCGGCGGGGCACAAGAGCTCTAAGGAATCAATAATTGGGACACTGTGTACCAATAAAAAAGAAAAAAACTACATGCAGTATTTACCTATACAAGATTTTTATTGAATGCCTACATTCCAGCTCGCACCGACAGTTCATTCGTGGAACCGTCAAGCCGTCATCTCGTGGATGTCATGTCCAACTTTTCCACACAACGAGATTGAAGCTTGTGTTCCTTGTCTTTGTATGGCTTGAATGTTTAGATAAACACACTAGCTATAATTAACAACAAAGTTCGCCTTGCTGCAACTTTTTTTTTCATAAAGTTTTGTATGGATTCACGCGCGGAAATTGAATTTATGTCCGAGAAGGATTTCGTGCTCGACGCGTGTGGTTCTTCGGATCGGTGTAAACATCACGCGTTTTTCTAAAATGGCAGCGTTGTGGTGCAGTGCGTGCAGTAGCGAACTGGCAACGATGTCGAATTTTCTCGCGTATTTCAACAGTGGCTTTGCTTAGCCACAACCGACCAGCGTTGCAGCGATCATTTAACTCACCATGACGCCTCCCAAAATGAAGAAGCTCGACAAACCCCATGAACATCAGCGACTTTACAAATTATGAGTACCTTCTTTGCGTACCGTCAGCCGGGTCTCCGGCATTTCGAAATCGTGGAAAGCTTGTGTTCCACTGCCTATCCGTAATCTATGTGTTTGCTCACGTGTAATGACGGATTTATTCTTTCTGTGTTCACGTCCCACCAGGTGCTCTGCATCACAAGCATAAACTTCCAGCGTCAATCGCTGATCGTAAGTGAAACTTGACATTGCTCTGTTTTAGTGGATGCTCTACAAATAGTTTTTCCGCACCGATGAATATTTTTTTAGAAGTGGTATGTTGACGCATGTTTCTTGACACGTGTTGACAAAGTTGTTCGTAGTTGTCATAGATCGGGGAACTAGTTTTGGATGCATCGCCTTCGGCAAAGTGTCGCAATAGCACCTTTCTGAAACAAGCTGCAACTAAAATCCGTCTATTTCGCAACATCACCAGTGGTCGCAGTCGACAAAAGGGATATGTAAAGTTTGTAAATAACGCTGCGTGTCCTCTTTTTTTGACGCTTTCGCAGGGTTTCGTCGAGTTGACCCTGTTCCCGACCAAGTCCGAACTAAGATGGATCAGAATCAACTGCAAGCAGAGTCATATCCTTCGCTGTTGGTGGATTGATTTCGTTCATGTCCTGTCATTACTTGATGTCTTATCCTATGTAGAATTGAAGCGGTGGAAAACTGTTTACTTTTTGCTGAAAGGGAACACGTCGAATGAGAATTGAATGGAAATTTTTACATTGACCACGCAACTCTCATATCTGTGGACCAAACCTCTTCAACTGCTGTTTTCCCGATCTCGCTGTTCGTGTTTTAAAACGACTTGCCACATTGGGCATATGGTTAAGGCGGTTTACTGCAGATGCGAACGTCCCAGGATCAAATCCTGGCCGTGGCGGCAGTATTTCGATGGAGGCGAAAGGCCAGAGGCCCAAGTACTTGCTTAGTTGCACGTTAGAGAACCTCAGGTCCTGGAAATTTTCTCAACCCTTCACTACGGCATCTCCCATAAACATACTGTCATTCTGGGACTTAAAACCTCAGCAATTCGTGTTAATTTTTACACAGTCCTTACATTCTGACCCCAGCCGTTTAATTTTACTTGTGAGTGCCAAGCTTGATACGCGGCACATGTAGTGTTGTATGTTGATGTAGTGCTTATAGATGGCACATTGCATTCGAACTTGAAATCGGAGCTCTTTGCTGACCTTAACTGCGACGCACGTGTCTACCGGATCCGCATCAACGACCAGTTCGAGTGTGCATTCCAGTACAACGACCCTACGCTGGACATATGCCCTGGAGAAAACAAATTGTGTGTATATGCCCCCTACCGTGTAGAAACAGTGTATATGAATCAACAAACGTTTACCAATGTTACTGAGTAGCTGGGTCAGACGAGCACCAATGATCACGATTAGGGCTGATATGGATTAGGCTCGATCTGGATCACTTGTTGCTGCAGGGCCACTTTTAATTGGAATAAATTTCGATTCGAGATCAAGTCTATCGTGATCTGGCTAACATCTATGCCAAATTGACACCGGACTAGTTTGAACTATGTAGCTGTGGCCATTGTTGATCACTATCAACCAGTCTGATCTGGGTTAGTTCTGATCCTGATAATAACTGACCGTGTGGCCTCAACATTCGAGCTCCGGTCTTCTGTGGAAGATTAACTGTACACTCGTTCTTATGCCATTACCAATGCATTGAAAAAAAAAAAACAGCAATGTGGGTGAGTTTGTAATAGACATTTTCAAGAGTTTGCAGTGCAAACATGTGCTCAAGAAAAAAAAAAAAGATGACCCAGCGAATAAAAGAAGGCAAGAAGGAACATGCTCAGTGCTCATGTGCCTTATTTTTTTCATTGTGTCCCCTCTCTTTCAGCACTGATGTGCTTGCACTGCAAAACTATTAAGAATCTCTATTACCAACACTTTCTCAGTTTGAGCACTCTATAGCCTTCGCACAAGTTCATTCTAATGCCTATTGATATTTACTTACAATCATTTACTTTCATGACCACCATGCTCAGATTTGCCAATACCCACACAGATTTATATTCGCACATTTCATCTCTTAAGCCTGTGAATTGAGCACGAGTGAGCGTGTAGATGTACGCCTTGAACATCTTGCATTGCTGATTTCGCGTTGCCGTGCGTTCGCTCGAGTTAGTCCAACGCCATTTTCGTTGTGATTCTGTGGAACAGGAGGAACATCGACACATTCTCGGCTGCCCACATGGCAGCAGTGAAATCTGTCGACCCGGGCTATGGAAACGGCGAAATCTCTGTGAGAATACCCTCGGAAGCCTCCCACCTCATCCAAGGTAAGTGCTTTAATTTTGGAACATATGTCGTGGCCCTTATATTGTGTGCGAGGTGTGATAATACTCTATATCATCTCTGCAGAGGGCAAAGCCTTTCGAGTCAGCGTCGAATTCTCCTTGGAGAAGCCTCAGGGCGGCATACATTTCGTGGTACCTGAATGTGAAGGATCTCTTGCGGAGGTAAGCATACCATGGTTCTTTTAAATGCTCTTTTTATGTTTGTGTCTACAATTCTGACCAACTAGCTAAATAGCTTTTTTAAAAAAATTTTGAACTGTCAGTATAAGTATTCATGAAATGGTCTCTTGTTCTCTAGTGAAAAAAATAGTTACCTGCTTGTGAAGTGTGCACTTCTGCCGGCTACACTTTTCTACAGTATGAAGCTTTTTCTTTTTCAGGCACGGTTTTTTCTTTGAAAGAACAGAGTTACGTTTGAATGTCGCTGTGCATATTGTGACATAAAAATTGCCTACAAACATTCAACTCTGAACTACATTGCACGTTTTGTGCCTGCTTGTTGCAAAACATAGTTTTTAAGAGAGACACTGGCACTGAAAGAGGTCCTTTTTTTTTTAGTGTCAAAGATAGTGAGCATATTTTTATATAACATCTGCACAAATCCTCTTACAGTTGGGCTGGAGTGTGCTTGCCAATCTGTTCGTAGGATGTCGCTAAATGTTAAATTGCAGTTATACAGGCCCTCATTGATTGTTGTGACTAGCTTCCCAGTCGTGATTTACAATCAGATCAGCCACAGAACACCTGTCAATTGCCAGCATGAACGAGTTCTTGATTTGTAAGGAAGCGCGAGCCGTGTACACTCAAGCCTGAGTATAACGAACCTGGATATAACAAAATATCGGTTATAACAAAGTAATTTAAAAATAGTATTTCAATAGACGTGCTAAGAATATATCTTTATAACAAATTTTTGGATATAATAAACTTATTTTTGTGTAAGATGTAACTTTGTTATGACGAGGTTTGAGTGTATAGCAGAACAGTAGGGTGCGATTACACGCCCCCCTGTAAGATCAGGTCATAATAATAGATGTCATCTCCTAAACCAACATAAAACCTAATGACAGAAAGAAGCTTTGTGCAACCAGAAATTGAATCTATCACACAGCAAAAAAAAAAAAAAAATACCATAGCTACTGAACTGAAAACCTTGCTACAGCTGGGCAAGCTGGTGAACACTTGACATCTCGATTTTGGTGCCAAAAAAAATTTACACATGCAAGACCACAAGAGTCGTGGCAGCTATGCATGTAAATAACAATCTTGTTGCATAATTTCTGGAGCATGCTTGCAAGGACACAGTAGGGAGTGGCATATCAACAATAGTTTATTGGCTGGTATATCGAAACGGGACACATATTGTAAGGGGATCAATGAAATATGAATGTATCAGTCTGCATATACACGTAAGCTGTGCATGTACGCTTTCTGCTACACTTTGGCCCGAGTCATTGAGAACAGTAACTTTATCAAGATTTCTACACGTTTTTGTGACGTTTCTTGCAGCGTGGCGTTCACGTCTTCACCTACGGCCACGAGAACTCTTCAAGGTAGGTTTGTTACTTTTTGTCACTGAATGTTGTGCTAGAACCTCGCCAGAACATTTCTCGGGGAAATGCAGAAAGGGAAAGCATGATTATAGAGATTTAAGATCTGAAAACAGTCTTTTTTAGGCAGATGAATTCTTTTTATAGAGCGTTGTACTCGAAATGATGCCAACGCGACAGACAGTGCTGCAAAAGTCACTTGGTTTTGTGAACAGACAGCAAGAATTTAAGTGCAGAACAAAAGTGAGTGCCCTTAGCAACAACTGCCGATCTTCCCTCATGTTGTGCGTACCTGAGGGAGTGGCCAGATGCTGTTGCTTTGTGCATGCTTGCGAGTGTCGGCAATACAAAATTGAATTTATCTATGTGGAAGTCACGGATTTTTTTTCCGGATGACTTTTGTGTTTGAAAATATGTCTCAATAAACTTGATCTTTTTGTTCCAGTTGGTTAGTATAGAGGTCGTAAGATTTTTTCACGGAAATTACCAATGACGACTGTTCTTTTCATCGACAAAAATTGGTCCCTCGCGAGACCAGTGGCAACTATACTCATCTAGTTGTGTTTCTTGATGCTAGATGAACCCATCTGTCCATGTTATGCCATTTTCATCTCGGCATTCATTTGATAGCCATCTTTAATTGTAAGTCGCGCACTGAAGCCGTCTTCAATTTGTATTTTTTATGCAATTAGTAAAACAAATGAAATACCTTCAAAATGAGTGCGAAAAAAAATGTTTCGGTATATTTGGTACAACTTTCTTCTTTTTTTTTATGGTAGCAAAAGGGTTGAAAGCCGTGTCATATCGAGCTGCTTGCAGGCTTTGGTTCCCATGCATAGACTCATACGCGGACCCCTGCACATGGAAGATGGAGTTTACGGTGGACTCCAACATGATCGCCGTGTCGTGCGGGGACCTCGTGGAAACCGTCTACACGTCGGACATGAGGAAGAAGACGTTCCACTACAGCCTCACCACGCCGACCTCGGCACCCAAGATCGCACTGGCTGTAGGGTGAGGCTCTGAGGTTGTTCACCTCATCTTTGGTATCGGCTTTCATGCACAGAGGCAGAAGTGAGTGCGGATTTTTGGTGGAAAGGTGTGCTCACAGTATAACATCCCTTTGCTACAGTGAAACCATCTTTGCAAGGGGAGGTACATGAAGTTCAGTAGGCACCTATTCGTTCACTTCGAATACTTTAAAATCTCCCGTAATTTAAACTCAAATCGAAGTGAATTAGAATACATCAATATTTGTTCTAACATTCGAAGTGCTTGAGTATTCTCATGAGCACAGTAAGCTCACTCACTGGCCAATCGGCATTCCCATAATCGTTTAAGCGATTGGTAGCTTAGAAAATGTACCCAAGTGTCCTTCGACACTTGGGTACATTTTCAAAGAAAACTAGTGAGTGTGTGTCTGATGCCTACAGTCAGTTATAATATTAAAAAAAGGTTGGCTCCGCCTACAGCGCCACTGTCCTTCCCACAGAGAATCTACGTAAATGCTCCGCCCAATAGTGCTTACGCATTTTCATAACATCAAGCACATGTCGAGTGTTGCAGATGATCGACATTTGCATGCAGACACACATTTATGTCACTGGTTTTAGGCCGGAAACTTGAATATTCAGGTAAATTTCGCCAGTGATGTAGATGTTGCTGCTCAGCCAGATGTAATGTTTTAAATAGTAAAGATTAACCTTTAACTTTAATGTTAATATGTGTGGTAATTACATTTGTCAAGAAAGAGCACTTACTTTTCAAGCAGAAACCAGTTAGCACAACTGTTTTTGATGGGTGGAAAGCCGGCGCGCCACAGTTTGGTCGGTGGGTCTCACGTTTTTTATCGGGTGGTAACCTACTGTAGTAAGGAAGCGCATGAGTGCGTTGTATTCTTTTGCAAACATCAGTGATAGGCAGAACGTTTCACTCAGCCTTCCGTTTTCCTTTGCCAAGGCCCTTCGAGATCTTTGTGGACCCTCAGATGCACGAGGTGACGCATTTCTGCCTCCCGCATCTACTGCCCCTCCTGAAGCAGTGTACCAACTTCCTTCATGAGGCAAGTACTATGCTTCATTGAGGTGAAGGCCTTGTATGTCTTAGGAGTCAAGATATCAATGAGAACCATAAGCCAAACTCACTTAAGAACTATATCTTGCGCTTTAGACTCACTCGAACTCATCGAAATTTTTCCGGGTTGAACTCACACTCACTAAAATTCTCTCCAACCGGACTAACACGAACTCAAACTCGCCAAAATATTCCTCACCCGGACTCACTCAGACTCAGACTCACGACATGATCTGAGCCTGAGTGATGAGTCAATTCATGAGTGAGTTCGCTGGTCTATGATGAGAATTAACAGACAGTGAGAGAGAGAGAGAGATGCAAGGAAAGGCAGGGAGGTTAACCAGACGCGCATCCGGTTTGCTACCCTGCACTGGGGAGGGGATAAAGGGGAGAAAAGAGGTTGCAGAAAGATCTTAACAGACAGTGATGCCAAGAGAAGTATAGGGGATGTTATTAGAAGAACTTGTAACGCAAACTAAAAGAAACATGAGTGGATGAAAAGATAACTTGCCACATGCTATTTTCGAATAACATGTCTGATGCTCTGTCACTGAGCTGTGGTGGCAATCATTCTCCTGTCCGCTTTATAGGGTACTATATACTGTGTGCATTTAAACATGGAAGTGCCAATCAGGACCGCCTGTTGACATTGCGGGCGAGTGTGGAACACTCATTGTCTGTTAGTTCTCATTAATAATGTGTCTAATAAAGAACAAACGAGCCCTTAAGTTTACACTTTTAGTCATGAGTCAAGAAATTTTTTTTAGATTTGACGATACCTGATAATACATTGCGAGAACTGGTCGGCAGCATCATGAGCACAAATGATGCAAGCATGCGCAAGTAATAAAAGTTGGTCAACAGCCACATGATACTCAAGTGTGCACGTGTGTGTGTCTTACTGAAAATTGCATTATCTCAGTGTCGCATAACGCCATTCTGACGTCACACATTACCGGAATTTGTGATGTCATGACACATTGTGGCATGGACTGATCCCAGAGGCAGTGCTATCAGTGCTCAAATACACTTTTCAAGTTTTATTGGATTCCAGGTTAAGTCAAAATATTTCTTCTTTTACTCATGCACGTCAGTAATTTGGTCATCTAATGTATTGTGTCTTGGTCACGAGTGATAGTGATTCCTTGTGACCAACGCTCGCCGACTTGTGTGGCTGCGATTGTTTGGGAGTAAAGGGGCTCATAATTAGAAACACTTTTTGTAAATCGAAGAAAATTCTGTAAGTTGTGCATCAGGGGGTTTGTGTAGCTTATACATTTTTTACATGCTGCGCACATTTTTCATGCTATCCACATGCTGCATTAGTCAGGCTGGCAAGCCGGCTTCTTCTAGATCAATGAAGAAGCTGCATTTTATCGTGCCACATGTGGTACATCTGCATCTGGTTCACTGGCATCAATTCATACTGAATGCTGCACTGAAAAGGCAGCACTGCTCTTTCAGATAAACCTCTTACCCAGTTTCAATGTGACATGGCTATGAAACCTTTCAGTACAAAAAGATACTCTGGTAACATGGTAAATATGGTAATGTGTGATCATTCTACAAATTTGGTCCCTTTCAGGCCTTTGAGTTCTATGAGGAACTCCTGTCGAGTCGGTATCCGTACTCCTGCTACAAGCAGGTGTTTGTCGCCGAGGCCTACGTCGATGCTGACCCGTACGCAACACTGACCATCCTGAGGTAAACGCAAGGCTGCATTTGTATGTGCTCTGGGCGTCGCCTTAAGTGGCACTATTGAACTGAACGAAAAAAATGAACGAGGTAGAAAAGGTACAAACTCTATGCTTTCGATGCTGTTTTAAGCTCACGCTTAGTGTAAACCAACTAGCCCAATTTCTGTTCAATTACTCGTGTAATGTTTCCTCGTGGTTCACAAAAGAGAAATGATGGCTTTGGTACTTTTTTAAATTTCTTTATTATGCCATTATGAAAAAGAAAACAAAGAGCAAATACATTTACATTGTGTAAAATAACATGTCAACAAAACTGTCGCTGGTCTTAAGTTGTTTGAACCTCCACAAATTCAGTCTGCAGCTGAAAAACAAGTTTTAAAACCACTATTCCTAGTTAGATAACAAATTTGTTTCGCTCAAAGTGTTTAAGAACTGAGTATTGACTCCTTCCTGATTTCTTGACTCGTGACCCATTTGTCCTGCGTTTTTGTGCAGCCATCATTAGTTTGGAATGTAAGGAACTAGATCTGTGCCTAGCCACTGTTTTCAGTTCTTTAACTGTTACGATTCCCGCTTTCCCCTTGTCTGTCAACAGCGTCAACCTTCTGCATTCGAAGCACATCATTGATGAAGCATACCTTTCGCGCAAGATCATGGCCAAGGCAGTGGCTGAGCAATTCTTTGGCTGCTTCATTGCCATGCACACATGGTGAGCATTTGGCATTGTTTTGAAGCGCTTGATATTTCGTGCATATTACAAGTGCCAAATGCTACAGATTAATTGTGGTGCTCTTTGCTAACTCGCGGTATTGACTGTTAATGCAGCCTGCATTGAGCAGGATACATTAAGCAAGTTTGTACACTTGATGTCGAATTTTATTGACAATGTGGCCCAAGAAAAAGCCGAATATTCTTGCTTCTGGGCAGGCAACCGCGAATTGAGATTTCGACTGTATATAGGACATGCTAACAACACATGCTGTGCAGTTCAACTAAATAGTCACGAATTGCTGGTAAACTTAAAGTCTTGTCAGACGTAGTGGTTTATATAAACATTGGCGCTAACTCTATATCTCGCGCAGGTTACCTAAATGAAACTGTGAATTAGTGAGGCGGCTATCT
This sequence comes from Rhipicephalus annulatus, assembly GCA_013436015.1. Lineage (NCBI taxonomy): Eukaryota > Metazoa > Arthropoda > Arachnida > Ixodida > Ixodidae > Rhipicephalus > Rhipicephalus annulatus. The sequence goes on along the minus strand of WOVY01013230.1, from coordinate 191,036 downwards.
GGCCACAGGCCCTGAGCACACAGCAGGCACTTAACGGGTGTCTCACTTGCAGTTGGTGTTTAATTGAAGAACTCACGTCAGTCGTCATTACGTAACACCTGTTTAGTTTTGTTCAAACAGATTTAGTAAAAAGTTGCCCAAGATGGTTAGACGCTCATCTGCATCATTAGGTAGATTTACGAAAGAGGCAGAAATTATGTACTTGATAAATTTCAGCGTGAAACAAGGTAATTTGGAAGGTTCACCAATTGAAATTTTGATTATTCACTAGTTATTGCTGAGTTTGAAGTTGAACGACCTTGAAGGTAGTGTTGGCTCGGCACAAATTATGTGCAGTGCACTACATTCCCAAAATGCATCTTTAGGTGCACCGCTTGTTGATGTGACTTTGGCATAACGCTGTGAATGTTGCTTTTTTGTTGCGGGTGTTTCTTGAACGTTATGGCAACAATCCCTGTAGCGTGGTTTGAAACCTGTAAGTTCTAGTAAGTTTTGCAAGCGTGCCTCTATAGCAGTTCAAGACGATCTCAAGTGAAACGCCATACAAGTGCTTTGAACAAAAAAATGGAAGCAGAACAGAATGGCATTGCGCATGAATTTTCATGGCTTTGTGTTTTTTTCAGCTACAGCTTTGAAGCATGTACACCTATAGACAACAACTACACTCCTGTAAATGTCTGTACACTTGCAGGCACTGCATACGCATAAAATATTTTGTCACTTTCTTACATTTGCCTCAACAGCTGAAGCTAGCCTAGAAAGGTTCCATCCTTTATTGTGCACTCTTCTAGCATTCGTCTACCTTTCTTAGCTGCTGGCGTGGTATTATAATGTTGCACGTTTGTGGTACTACTCCGTGCACAATCAACTTCCTTCACATTGCCGACATCATCATCTTGTTTACTCTGATTGGCTGAAAGGGTAGTCATGTACCCTCTCATTGGCCAGAAATGCCAATGCTGTAAAGGATGACTGTTCGGGATAGCACCCACTGGGCTCTTGCTGAGATTTGAAGCGTCCTTTCTGCAGGGCCGACTCATGGCTGCCCAAGGGGATTTCAGCGTACCTTGCCGGCCAGTACAACAAGAAGGCATTTGGGAACAATGAGTACAGGTTCTCAGTTCACAAGGTGAGTTGGCGCCTGAACTTAGTGCCACGTGGGCAGTCTCTGTTGTGATTGAACCTCGATTACGATCAAAACATTCAATCAGGATCGATGCTGACACCAGCCACTCGCCGAGTTACAAAGCTGTGTCTCTGTTTTTAAATAAATGGGCACTTAAATAATCACCAAGTTTTTCTAAGTGCATTCGAAACCCTTGACAGTCAGCACTGCAACTACTACTCTGCCTAGCCCTGATGGTTGCCGGGAAGTCCGTTTCAAAATGAATCTGTTAACATTCACTCATCATGCCTTCATGGGGTTCTGAAATACGCCTGATAAGCAAGGCTAATCTGGACTAATCTAATGTGGTGCTTCTCTTGGACCAATCATTGCTTTGGGATGTATAATTTAAAGATAAATAAATGTATGCATATGTAACACAGTACTTTTCACTCATTTTATCTCTTGAGCAGGTTAGCTATGTGCGTTAGATATCTTTGGTCATGAAAGCATTTTAGTACAGAATCATGCGTGTACCTATGTGTATAGGTATATGTAACTGATGCGTATATGTGTAACTAATTATCGATACATAACCGATGTGTATATATGCATGTTACTGATGTGTAAATGTACTATATACTATGGTACTGATGCAGACTATATTAGTTAGTTAATAGGAGGTGAAGGACTCATCAGACTTCTAGCCTTTAATCTTTGCCTTTCACAGGAAAATACTGTATTTTTTCCCTGCAAATAAGCAGTGGTGATGTTGATGTTTTTTTTTTTCTTTTGGTCGTCTGTTTGTTTGTCTCAGCAACTGAAAGAAGTGACAGCCTACGAACAGGAAGCGGGCGGCATCATACTGGACCCGAGTGGTTGCGACGTGCCCTTTCACTTTCCAGTCACCAACTTGCACACGATGTCACCAAAGTACGCTGAGATGTTGCGGGCCAAGTCCCACCTCGTCATTCGCATGCTCGAAGACCGCATCGGAAGGGAGCTGCTTTTGCAGGTAACAAATGCGTAGACTGCTTCTGGTGCGCTTATTCCAATAGCCACATCTTGGAATGTCGTAGAGCCAGCACGTCATAAAATCCGCTTCGATCATAGGATTGTGTAATGCCATACTCTGGCTTCGTGCCTTGGAACCTGCCAAATTATGAAACGTCTTGGAACAGTCGCATGAGCACTGAAATTTCACTTCATGGGATGCGTCGGAATTGTGAGAACATTGGTGATGTGGGCTTTATACGCTTACTGGTGCATGCCATTGCTATCACAAGGAACACTAATATTCCTATTCATAGTGGCTTTGCAGGTGAGTCATACATGAAGGCGCTCTACAGGGCTATTGAATCGTGGGAAGGCAGTTTGGCGCACATTCATGCGATATGTCGAAACCGATAGCCTGGATGATGACTAGCCCCAGTGGCGAAATGTTGGCTTCATCAGCATTTGCTGCTCAACAATCTCTCGTTGCGCCAAAATTCGTTTGCATGACGCAAGTTTTATAAGTGTATATAATAGGATGTCATGAGTGATGTTGCAATTAGTGCAATTATTATAAATGAGCACACAGACTGGCTGCCTATAGCCGAACCAAGCCAAGCCAGGGTGCTCACCGAAATGTGCGCATGTATTCAAAATGTGCACTTTATCAGGGCAGAACCCACAAAATGTGGTTATTTCAAGTTATCCATGCTGGGAAGTCAACATAGTTTTTTTTTTTTTTTCAGAATCCCATTTTGAGTCATGAGTGTGCAAATCTTCACTCTGCTGTAATGAGTATTATGTCAAATTTCACAATTTTAATTATGTCGCTGCTGTTAGAAACGCTTTAATATAACTTGTAGCAAGTGAAGTTTGAAGTTTACTTCATTTTATCTAATAATTCTGTTGATGTAGTACAACAAAACAGTATCAGTTGTGATACAATTATTCAGTGAAGTGTCATATTGTTTAGGCTTACAGTGCACCTGTCATTACCGTTGCAGGTATTCAACAAACTCCTCTCGCTCGCAAGTTCTGCAGCTCAGCAGAAAGTCACTTCCAACATGTGGCACAACATGCTCCTATCAACTAACAGCGTGAGTACTCACCTTCGCGTGGCACGTTCGGTTATGGTCTTTTGTGTTTGTTTTTATTTTCTGGCTACATTTATGACATTTTAGGTTGAAACAGCTGAAAGTAATGGTAACAGTCGTACCTTAAAGGCACGCCAAAGAGAAAAACTATTTATTGTGTATCAGTTAATTGCAAATTCACAGTTCCCAAAACACCGCTTTTATCTCTAGACTACACTTGGTAAGTGAGAAAAACGCACAAAAAGAGAATTAGGGCAAAGATGCCACCTTGACATTTCAATACCACACGCCGTGGCGTCACAGATTTTGACGTGGCGTCACAGATTTTGACGGTGCCTACTGAGTCCTCTGTAGTTTGTAACCAGTAAAAATGAAGTATGTTGTCATCTGCAGGTGCCGTATACCTAACGTAGAAAGTCTCAGCAAATTTCATTGAGCCCATGTCGCGGAAATGCAAAAGATACATTGTGAAATTATTTACATCGTGCGCAGATTTCGGGGCGAAATTTAACACAATTACTACAACCTTGATTTTCTCTGCTAACAATGAACATATGATAGTGAAACTTGTGACATCGGAGTTCTCAGAATACAGTTTATCGATCTAAACCAAGTCATTGCTTCATGACTCTCCCTCTAAACATTAAACTGAAAGCTTTCAAGATGTTCAGTTTATGTCGGTTAAGTTTATTTTTTATATATACCACACAACCATTAATTACCCATTATAAGAGCAGTTAAATTTTGATCGGCTGGCCAACTAAGTAAAATTCATTCAGTAAATGTTACATAGCAGTATTGCATCTTTAAATATAATACTCTCTCGAGATTGTTAGTATTTTCAAAAACCGAAAAAGAAGAAAAGAGAAGAAAAAATGATTGGCACATGATTAGCAGTCGGGATGTGACGACTGTGCAGTGTAATTTGTTTACTTTTAAAATTAGAAGGGATCTGAGATCTACAAATATAGCTTACAATGCTATGAGTGCATTGGTTTTTCTGTAATGTTATCTTGCATTTCTGTTGTGTTGTTATGTTTGCAGCATGTGATTTTTTTTTTTTAGAAGGAAGAATAATGGTTTCATCTTTTACATCGGCATGTTGCCTTATTATCCTTGCAGTTCCAGAAGGCGATATTCATAGTGACTGGAAAGGATATCAAGACCTTCTTGGAGCAGTGGGTGTATCCTTTGTTAAAAATCAATGTCGCTCATGTGCGGCACAATTTAAGCATGCTTCAATTTACCCAACATTTAGTTGCAGTTGCAGAGGCAAGTGGGCAGGCAGCATAACACTGTCAGGTGCAGTTGGCTTTTGGTTGTTCGTGCTTGGATAATTATAAATTCACATCTACTCACTCGCAAACGAATCTCAAGTGTCTGGTGGACCCACTACATTGTCGACTTATTTCAAGCGCCTTTTGTGCATGCAGCCGAACTTCATTACAAGTTGGATCTGACATGAGAAAATGCCTGTTATATCTAAAAATTCATTATGAACATATATTCTTTGCTCTGGGTCAATGGCGAGAGTTTGTGTCACCTAGATTCTGTATATCCATATTTAATTTGTCAAGGCTTGACATTACTGTGATGTTTTAAGCAGCATCTCTGTTCTGTTTTCAAATGGAGAACTGATTGTTGTTAGCACATACGTACTGTCAGACATTTTCATAAAAAAAGCAGTATGCTCCGAACCTTTGAAACATACCTTCTAATGCAGGTCACATTATTGTATTGCAGCTATCGCGCCACAACTTCTGTGATATAGCTGGCACCTAAGAAATTCATTGCTTTTAACAGCCATCATTTCACTGTCAAAGCATTTGTTGTAGGAACATTCAACTATGCATAAGTCCAATCAGTTTGACTTGACTTCACTGTCGGACACAGACGCCAAGGTGGTCACGCCAAGTTTCACGGCACGTTCGTTTTCAACCGGAAGCGCAACACCGTGGAGCTCGAAATAAAACAGACCGACACGCAGTCACTGGGAATCAAGAAATATGTGGTAAAAGATGGGTCTTCTACATGCATAGTGTTGCAAGCTATACTTGGGGACAACTTTAATTGGCAGTATTAGGAAAGCTAAATATATAGCGCTTATACACATGCGCTCCCATGCGAAGTAGCCTAGCATGGTGTGCATTTGGTGCTACTGTGGAAAGGTGGACAAAATCAGCTACGTGCAATCAGTGTTGCATATCAACCAGTATTCAAGGTGCACATAAAAGGCTTGATTTTCTCGTGCACTCTATAAAAGTGGCCACGTATCAAGCAAAAAAACACTGATATCTCACTGGTGTGTGCTGTTTTTTGTCTCAAAGACCTGCATCTAAAAAAAAAAACTAGCATTTTTTATATGACACACAGAAAATATGGTTGGAATAGTGAAACTACTTTCTTTAGCAAAGGGATTCCCCTTCAAAGATTTTCTCTTCAGGGTCAAGAAAGGTTATCCACGAGGGTAGGCTTTCATGCATAAGGCATGCAAAATCTTTTTAATGTAGAGGATCTTATGGAAAGCTAACTGAGACTGCATTGGGTCTTGCTGGTCTGGTCAGCGTCGAAAAAACCAGTTTACTAGCCAGAAATATTTAGGGAAGGATATCTCTTGTGATGTAATGTAGGGTTAAGAACTGTTGATGAATCTGGTAATGAACTGTTGTTGATGAATCTGTATAATTGAATTGAAATATGCACTGAAACACGAAAAGTGTACGAATTTTAATGAAGTCTACTTTGTGAAGCCTATCATATTTACTTAGGCACGCAGTTACGTAAATCATTTCTGTTAGTGTGGTTTTTGGGTTAGTCATCAGGAAATTATTTAAGCATCAATAACTAAGCTAAGGCATACGGGAATAAATGTGAGACGTGCTTGCCGCTGATGTACCAAATATAATGTCCCTGGCCTGTTTCTAGCGTTTCCAGTTACACTCAAACCTCGTTAGAAAAAAGTCGCGTTTTACAAGAAAAGTTCATTATATCCAAAAATTCATTATAACAGTTATTTCTAACACTGTATCCATCAAAAGACTATTTGTCATTTTCTTCCCTAAAATTTATATTTTGTTTTTAGTACTGCAGCATGCAAAAGCATGGCCTTCGAGATCTGTTTTCTTTGCTTTGATGAGTCACACCCGAAGGATTCAACATAAATGTGACCTTGTCACTAAAAAATTTGGAGCTCAGTAACGTTTGTTTCACAGATCTGAAAAAGTACTTTCTTTAGCATTTTGTAGTCTTAGCACTGTGTCCAAGTTCAGTCTTACTTAAAGCAGAAAAATTTCACGAAGAATGTGCACTCTTTCAAAGACACTTTATTCTTATTTCTTTCTTTCCTTTCTGTACCCGCAACTCTGTTGACAATTGTTAAACACAGATAAAGGATACAGAACAGGCTAGTACTGTCCAATATTGCTCATTTATTTATATTACTGGAGTGAGAATATTAAAAAAATTTTAGTTTAGAACCAAATGGTGTCTTACTTTAATTGCTCTTCCAGCTAAATGGCCACTATTCATAAAAAGGAACATATTTCTGGTAGCTTGAAATAGATTGAAACTGTCAACTGCACCAAAACAAAGAAGAAATTGGTGTAAAAGTGCAAAATATTTCAACACCTTGAAGGTGGCCTGAACATAAAATGTCAACTTTTTGTTAGTGCAGTATGCTACAGCACCCTAGAAGCCAGAGTTTGCTGGCTATGCAGTGTTTGTTAGCACTGTATAAACGACCCTGTGATGAAGATACTGTTTATTTGTTTCTGCCACTCTTTTATTTGTTATAATACTGAATTTAGGATGCGAACACGACTTTGTACTAGCCATTAAAAATGCCATTCAGTTACTTGAACATTACTCAAAAGTATTTCCTGGGATTCGATTTCCAAGTGGTACACACTATTCAATTCGCATTGCATTCGTTGTTGATCCTCCTTCTTCTGGTGATGCTTAGGCTTCTAGGTTTTTCCTCAATGTTATGTTCCAGCTAGCTTGAGCTGTAACAAAGTTGAGTTGTAACAAATTATTGCTTGCATGCGCCTGCTACATGTCTCATTACGCCTTGCAGGGTCCACTAACCATTACCATCCAAGAGTTGGATGGCACGTTCAAGCACAACCTTCAGATCGAAGAGAATGCCACCAAGCACGACATCACCTGCCACTCAAAGAGTAGGAGGTCGGTGCCTGTATATCTCAGATATTAGAAGCAAATTTATGTAACATGGGGGAAGCAGTGAGACAGTATGGAGCTCGTGTTTTAGGTATAGAATGTTGAGATTCTTGGCTGGGGGGTTCTGTTTGACCTATTTGAGAGTATTGATGCCCAAGAAGGAGAAGCTTAATTAAGAAAGCATTATGAAAGTGTTATAAAATTGTTGCAATAGTGATATGAAAGCATGGGATTAGTGTCAATCAATTGTCAGTCCACAGTAGCAGTTTTTCCTAACTCATAAAACAAAAAATAAAAATAAACAAAGAAAAGGTAAGAAGAACTAGAATGACAAATAAAATGTATTAAAAAGTTGAAAACAATGTTAAAAAATTTAAACAGTGGAATTCTCACGGAGAAGCTTAATACTGCAACAATACTGCAATAGGTGCATGCATCAACGGGGTTCATATGACGTGTACACATGTTGCCATTAAGGGCAACTCGTCAACAAACGCTTTACTGAAACGCAGTAAAATGTCTTCACATGCTGGTTAGCTACGATTTGTGTCATCGTGACATTGTCTAGAATCACTCATCCGTCTAACTACTGACAAGATGCTTAAGAGAATAGATGGCAATCGTCATCCCAGTTAGTTGGTGTCGGCGTCTCTCATAATCATAGAGTGGTTTTGGGACGTTAAACCCCACATATCAATCAATCAGTTAGTTGGTGTCACATTGCTGGATACCTACTTGAAGCCGCTTCGTTGCATATTCAGGAGTGCCTAAAATATTTCACGAATGGCCTTCTTTCATTTAGTTTTTTGTGAACAAAGTTTCTGTATGAGCACCTGAATGTCAATTTTGTTATTTGTTGGTCAGTAACAAGATTAAGAATCAATCTGCTGTAATAACCATTATATAAAATTATCAATCAAATCATTTCTCAATATTCAAGTTTTATATTCAGTTTCATGTGTACCATGTTTGTTCATGGGCCATCATCATAACCTAGCCCCGCCGCGGTGGTCTAGTGGCTAAGGTACTTGGCTGCTGACCCGAAGGGCGCGGGTTCGAATCCCGGCTGCGGCGGCTGCATTTCCGATGGAGGCGGAAATGTTGTAGGCCCGTGTGCTCAGATTTGGGTGCACGTTAAAGAACCCCAGGTGGTCTAAATTTCCGGAGCCCTCCACTAGGACGTCTCTCATAATCATATAGTGGTTTTGGGACGTTAAACCCCACATATCAATCAATCAATCGTCGTAACCTATGTGCTCATTTTGTTCCCAACAGGAACAAGAAGAAGAAGATTCCTCTATGCACGGGTGAAGAGGTGGACATGGATCTCTCTGCAATGGAGTGAGTCATTTAGAACCTTGATGCGACCACGGGCATTGGGTGTCTGCACGCGTTTGCAGCGCATGACGTCTGTAAAGGTCCCATACACTCTAACCTCATCATAACAAAATTGCATGTTACACGAAAATAAGTTTGTTATATCCGAAATTTTGTTTAAAAATATATTCATAACATTGTATCTATTGAATGGCTTTTCTTCATTTACTTCATCATTACAAATGTTTCTTTATATCTGGGTTTGTTTTATTAAGGTTTGAGTGTAAATCAACACTGGAAGCCCATGTTAATTCTAGACAGTGGTGGGCAACATTCCTCAAAGTCATTCAAGCTTTTAGATGGCCATTAGGAGCCCCGCCGCGGTGGTCTAGTGGCTAAGGTACTCGGCTGCTGACCCGCAGGTCGCGGGTTCGATTCCCGGCTGTGGCGGCTGCATTTCCGATGGAGGCGGAAATGTTGTAGGCCCGTGTGCTCAGATTTGGGTGCACGTTAAAGAACCCCAGGTGGTCTAAATTTCCGGAGCCCTCCACTACGGCGTCTCTCATAATCATATAGTGGTTTTGGGACGTTAAACCCCACATATCAATCAGATGGCCATTAGGAAGCAGAGCAACTGTTTGTCTACAGTGACCTTGCATTTAAAACATTCCTAACTACGTTGTGGCGGCAGTTTCAGAAGTTCTGTTCGAATAGACAGTTGCACGCACACACATGCACACACAAAAAATTCAGTAATTATGGAATGTCTCGGAGCATTAAAAAGATTTGGCTTCCTATAGTATATTTATGATGACATTGACCAAATGTTTTAAGCTGCTAAGATTGAATTTTGCTGTAGTCATACTTACACATGGCAGTCATCGCCTTAAAAGCTCCATGATTATTGTGGTAATACAAAAATGTGGCATGCAGCATGTTTTCAAAACTATGGGTAACTCTTTTCCATACCCTGCAGTGAATGAATCAGTACTGGCATGAATTAAAAATTTTTCTAAGCATTCCTTGCTTCTCATGCAGTGAAATTGCAATGTGATGCAATATGAAAAGGCATCATAATTGACTGTGGGATAAACAGATTCTTCATGGTTTCTTATGTATTATGGCTGACTAGAATATATGTACAAAGCAACACCTCAGCACCTTAGCTTTCTGGCAATGAAACATTCATTGTCCCACGATAAAAACAATGTACAGGGGTCGCAGAGCTGCGGCCCAGCAGGAAGTGTTATGCAATCCCCGGCATAACGTTGGAGCCCCTCCCCTTCTCTTTTTCACATCATATCTGAAGGCAGACATGGTGTTTTGACCTCGAATATGGTTGGACAGGAACAATGAGAGATCACTTCCTGTCGGCATAGCAACATATGTTTTAAATTGCAAACTTTTGACATGGCCGCTGCTGATCAACGTGATTTCTACTTCAGTTCAGTACGCTTTTTTCTGTCTGCCAAATTTTGTCTCTTCATTCGCAAGACCACCTCCCCCCTACCTTCGATTTGTTAGGCTGAACTCGCCTTGTCGGTTTCGTGCAGCTTTTCCCTCTATCGAAACTCTACATCATTGCTTAGTGAAGAGTTCACTAGGCAGCCCTTGGGCTTGGTGAGAAAACACATGTGTACTGCGAATATCAGACGTTGCTATGAACAGCTCAGTCAAATCTTGCAGTCGTGCCTGGCAGATGGAGTTTACAAGTGGAGGGCGAAGGAACTAACCTTTTTCTAAGTTGCCCACTTTTGTTACAGAGGTCTGTGCTTACCCCCTGTGGAGCTCCTAGCCCCTGATGTTTGATGTCGAACAGCAGATAGCTTGTAATTGGCGAATATTGGACATAATTAAGAGTAGCGCTTGGATCAGTTGTACTTTTTGCCCTGGGCCGCAGCGCTCCTTAGTCGGCTAGCGCAGGATCTGAAACAGGAAGCGTCGATAATGTTTCATCGTGTGTACTGACATACTTCTTTACCCCGTGTCATCCCTTCGTGCTTAGCCTCCACCGCACTCTTTGGAACACCTTTTAAGGGCACAACAACCCCTGTATCATTCTCGACAGATTTTCATGAATTTTTGTGGTAATAAATTCATGAGGCAAGAAAAACTCCCGCACTGAGGCCATTCATTGCTACTGTAAAATCTTACGAAAGCACCCCTTTTGCCTTTCCGGGAGACTTGAAATATGCTCCGATGAACCACTGCTGCAGAATCCTGCAGCAGCAGTTACGAGGAGCTCAAGTTATTAGAGTCCTTATGTGCACAATTTCCTGATACTTTTACAGTTGTGGGGCCAATGGGGTTGCATTCTGAGTCATCGCAAATTGTCGGAACATTTGAAAAACGTTCCCTCCGCCGCCTTTTTATAACACATAAAATTTCATGTGAGGATTTTCTTTGGTTCAGTAAGGCCTTAAATGCATGCGCACAGTGATGCATTCTGTTGAAAGCACTTCTTGGCAGCTATTCTACCACCATCTTGAATTATCTTTCTACACCGAGCAAGGGCCCCTCTCCAAATCTTGTCCAATTATCTCCACTGTAAAGCAAGCAAGGAAGGGAGGCTTGCTTGAGATTTTATGGTACATTTGGAGAAGTGGTTCAGAACCTGTTTAAGCTCAAAGCAGAGTATGTAGAGCTATGCAAAATTAAAAAAAAAATTTGCATGATTTTTCGTATTCACAGTGCTGACTCGCCCGTGCTGTGGATTCGCATCGACCCGGACATGCTGCTTCTGCGGCAGGTGGTATTCATCCAGCCCGACTACCAGTGGCAGTACCAGCTGCGCTATGAGCGGGACGTTACATCTCAAATCGAGGTCGGTTTGCTCTAGTATAGATGGGTTACAGCAGATCAGCATGCATAGTGCCGTCCAGTACACTTTGAAAGCTCTAAACTTTACTTATGAGATTCGCCAGCGTTAGTAACAACCTCATATTACATATGTCAATGTAGTAATGTGTGTGGTTGGGTTGTAAATTTATACCATCAACGCCGGCTGTTCAGGAACATTTGTGGTGTGAACAATGAAAAAAAAAAAGCAGTACTGATGTCTGGTTGCAAGGCAATGTTTTCGCTCTCATAACAGAAACAGTGGAACCCCTTAAGAGACACTGATGTAAGAGACAGTTGGGTATAAGAGACGTCACTGTGCCGGCATCAAAATATGGGTTGGCCAGAAAATGAAAATGTGCTACCCTCCGTACAAGGGACATGGAACGGCTGACCAGAGCATGTCTCTTATAAAGGGGTTTAGCTGTACGTATGTTTAATCAACCTTTCTTGAGGACGATCAAACGTCAGTTGTTACGTGTGCGTGAAGAAATCTTTATTTCCGAAAAAGACACCCACCTTTAGGAAGTCGAGTACACTCTACAAGTTTTAACGGCGTAATAACTGTACCTTAGTTTCGTGCATTGTTTTGATGCTGATGGCTTGATTCGGTTCTGCTGATTTTGTGGATTTAACTAACTACAATTACATCCAACATACAGATTTTTTCATTATATTCAGTGTTTGTAACATGCATGCAATTATTATGAACTAATACCACCAGGAAAATTCTATATTTACATGATTATATTCACTATTAATTGTTACAAAGTTGCATAATATACACAAGTAGCTTTGTTAGGTCCTATACATATACCTGTTATGTGTTATGTCCTAAACATATTGTAGCACCTGTTACACTGTAACAGCATTGAAATAACTTCTTATTTGCCCGATTATGTACATATTCACAATATTGAGGTTCACTACATTTTACTTGTAGCTTGTTCATGCACACAAATATTTTTTATAGATCATAGCTAGTCCATGGCTAGGGATCCAAATGCCCTTACTACAAGGATTTGTACAATGCTCACAGATTTGGTTGCAATATCGTGTTCTCAGTATAATGGCTGCTACGAGCAATCACTCGTGATAACCACATCATGTCGCTGAAAATGTGGCTGCTAAAGGTATTCTGTTCTTGGCGTAAGTGTTCCAGTCAAAACTACTACGATATGGCACAAACTGTAGACACGAGACGCAAAAGTATGTGCACAACTTAGCGCTAAATTTTAGTGTTTCAGTCGGTGAGTATTGTGCAATAACGTCTCTATACTATATCTATCATAGATTCATGATTTCGAACGTACTCATTTGTTCTGTGTGCCCTCAAATTCAGGCAATTGAAGCGTTGAGCCAGTTTCCCACCCCGCAAACCCGACTCGCACTGACGGACACCATCGAGAACGAGCACTGCTTCTACAGAGTCCGATGCGCCGCTGCCTTCTGCCTGCGCCAGGTGAGGTCACCTGCTTAGCAGGTACGTCGTGGGAAATATGAAAGGGAACACTGAATTCATGCTCAAGCAACAATTATTCGTGATATGTGCATATGAATTTGACGGCTTCATTTGCAAAAGGTGTATCTCCACTTGAACATCTAGTGCTATAAACGCTTGCTTGCTTTGCAGATCTGTTCAATTGCCGTGGCCTTGTGAATGTAATCTTAGCGTTATTTTTCATACGGTTCATGACTGTACTTCATTTCGTAGGGTCTGGTGCACTGAAAGGAAGCTGAAAAATCTTCTTCTTTCACTCAAAGACGCAAAAGGGCATTTATTGAACCTTACACATACTGAGCTAGCTGGTGTAGTTACACAGGAAATAGGGGATGGGTATGTCGCACTCTTATCAAAATGTTTTGTATACCATTTTTATAATATTGTTTGACCCCTGTATAGCCTTATAAGCTTTATATGAGTTTCATACATAGCTCTTAATTTGGATAACAGTCATATGCAGAGCATACTGTATTACTGGAATGTGCACGTTTGCACACGCAAGCTTGCGTGGAGGAAATTGTTGATCACGTTCTATTCAACCTGTCGACTCCTGCATTCGTGATGTAATGTTTACAGTTTTCGGTTTCTGTGCTAACAACACTCGATTCGATTCCTGTTATATCGGTAACCAGGATTTTTTTTTATACGGTCCTATTTTTGTAAATGTCGTATTGCATCTCCCGTTCTTGTTTTTTATTAAGTATATTTCATGTTTCTTTTTACGTAAAAGAACATTGTTATTGCATGCGCAGAAGTATCAAACGCTTTTTTCCCCGCTTTTTGTTTGTGATGACACTTACCGCATTTACACGATTGTAGGTCAATCTATATTGCCCTAATATGAAGTCCGAGTTTGAGGCATTTACCTAGAATCGAAAACTAGTTTCGGTTGTAAGATCTTTTACTTTGCCACCTTTTGCTTTGTTTACTTCAGAGACATCGTAAATATTTTTTTAATATAAAATGTGCTCGTGCTCCTCAACCCCCCGCCCCCTTTCTTTTTGCCTTGCGATTTCAGGAAGTCTGACCAACATTTGAACTGGCTTATATTTGCATAACTATGGTATATGCTTTAGGCATTGAAGGGGAGCTTCATTAAAATCAGGGTAGAGGGGTAGAGTTGGATGTTCCAGCGTCGAAAGCTTCTTTGGCGCATGTTCTGAGCAGGTGGCTAACAACATGGTGGCGACGTGGGCGGGGCCACCAGCAATGATGACCATCTTCAGGAAGATGTTTGGCTCGCACTCGTGCCCACACATCATTAGGCAGAACAACTTCTCAAACTTCCAACACTACTTTCTGCAGAAGGTATGATTTCTGCTGTTCTACTATTCACTAAAAAAAAATTGGGTGCATTCTTTAGATGTTATCACGTTCCCCAAAAATGAGAATTTTAAAAAAATTGCTGGAGTAGAAATTATTGCTCTCAAGCGAAGCCATACCCACCTAATAATGGCGGTTGTGGCCGCCATCTTACCAGGGGCACGATAAACTATCGGCGTTTGGCGATTCGAATAGAGCATTTTTCTCGCACACCCAACGAGTTCAATGTGGCATCTTTTCCGGGTCGGATAGTGCTCAAAGTGTGTCTTTGTGTTATTAGCTTTCTTTAGTAAACCTCGAATTCGAGGCAAATTTTATTGGAGGGTAAATCACTGATACTCGTCTCTATGTGTTATATCATTTGGAAGAACTATCTTTTAATTTATAATTAATGTGGTGTTCACACTAACAGATCAAAGCCACTTGATTTCTAAGTGGGCACCGCCAGGAAAGAGCATTTTTTTATATCTTTAGTGGGCAAAAGCTTGCTTCACTTATAGTGGCAAGGCATTGCGTGTGCTTCCACTCTGGCAATTTTTTTTTATCCTCCTTGTTGCCAAACAGTTATCATAATCTGTCTTGCATTCGTTTGCTTTCTGTAATGGAGCACATTTTGTAATTCCAGATCTTTCAGACTTGAAGCTCTTTGTAATGTAGGCACAAATTGTAAGACACTTCACCTCACAGGTCGTAATGCTGTTAAAGGAAACTCCAGATGTCAGAATTTACCTACCTAAAGCTTTCCTATATGCTTTTTCCTATAGAGCGAATTGCCTCATTTGATCTAAACAGATTATTGCCTGGTACTATTAGGAGATGGCATTTGTGTGGGTGCTAATCTAGAACCACATCTTTTTAATGGTTTTGTTTAACTTGAATTTTTTTCTTACCCTTCAGCATGCCAAAATGGGAATCTTAGAGACAGTGGCATGAAAGGTGTCATTGTCATCTACCCACTGAGTGGATACCCTCAGTAGTGCCGTCTTAGCAAGTGCCCATGGTTTGGAAGAATGAGAACTGAAGTGTATCGCTATGAAATATGTATACTGCATCAGCTGCTGGAGGGCTTTTATAATGAAGGCTGTGATTTTCGTTGGTGCCATTGTCCCAGTTGCACCCTTCATAATTAGCATCACAGCGAAGGGGCAGTGTGAACTGAAACTGGTATGACTTTGTACCGAGAGTGCTACATAAGCCTTGAGTTGAGGATGTGAAATCAGCTCATAATGACGGGTGTGAATTTCATTGGAACCATTGTCACTAGTGACAAGCTTCATCATTAGCATTGCTGCCAATGACCTCCGCTGAAGGTTAAAGAGAATGGAAACTAAAATGGATAGCTACTCATCTGATTTTGAACTGTGAGGGTGGTGTAAAGTCACCTGTCCGGATGAAGGGTCCTTAGTATCAATGTGTCTCGTGACATATTTTGTGATTGGTATCAGATTCAATAGCCAATGACATGGGACAAGAACATTATCAGTGTATTCATTTATTTATTTACTTACGATACCAACAGCACCTTTTGGCATTACAGTTGGGAGAGAAAAATACAAACGTAGCCAACGAAAACCACCTACAAATCATAAATGGATCTCTACAAAGCATACCGCACAAGCTCTGCAGTGAACCTGGTTCTGCAATCTCAAAAAGCAGTTTCATCAAGTCTCTACTGTGTGACAGTATTTAATTTTTACCTGCACAAGTTACTAGAGGGCAACATTCTTTTATTATAGGCAATACCTGTGGCCATGGCTGGCCTACGAACCATCCACGGCATTTGTCCACCAGAGGTCATGAAGTTCCTGTTCGACCTTTTCAAGTACAATGAAAACAGCAAGAACAAGGTGAGTAAGTGCAGCAGTGAAATCGTTGGCAATTAAAATTTTCGCTGGCACCTTGCTATCGTGTACTTTATCGCTTGCATTGTCGGGGTAATTCTTAATGGACGAAGTTGATGCCGAGCAGTCACAGTAGTACTGTATCTTTTTTACCCAGAAAATTACGCACTTTTCTTTTGCACTTAGGGTAGAAGACCATACTATGCACTGAAGGAAAGGAGATAATTGTATATAGGTGTGGAATTCACCTTACAATGAAGTTAGTATGAAGTGTATAACGAAGCGTACGATAAAGCGTACAATACATAGAGTATATCATTGTGATGCTTCTTCTCATCATTATGTCTTAACAGTTGTAAGAAGCAATTGTAAGCCATGCAGATCAGCTTACTGCATGCTGTGGATCCACTTTTGAGCGGCCGTTTGCATTTTCGGTTTCACCAGTTTTCCGACAACTACTATCGGACAGCTCTCATCGAAGCCCTCGGCGAGACTGTCACGCCGGTCGTGTCTGTCCTGGCCCACGTGGGGTAAGGCCTCATGATTGTCAACTCAGCTTACCTGGGTGATCGCTAGTTCTTGTGAGTAACTCTCGGGTGGCCTGCTTTTTCCTTTGCAGCCAGCCCATCACCGTCGAGTCGCTGTCGGCAGACACCAAGCTCATCCTGGAGGAAATCACCCGCTGCCTCAACCTCGAGAAACTCTTGCCTTGCTACAAGTATACGATTACTGTAGGGTGAGTCAGGGCTGTACCTAGAAATTTTTGTCGGGGGGTGTTCATGTGTAAAATGGCTAGCTTTGCAAATGGTGATCAATGCTAAGGCAGTAAATACTTTAGTATCACTCGAAAATGTGACAGCAAATACCCTTGTGGGGGTGTCAGAACCCCTCAACTCCCCCACTTATGGTCCTGGGGTGAGTTCAATGCCTCTTAGTCTTTCAAGCTGAACTAAGTTGTCGTTTCAGCTACGAAAAGTGATTATAACACATTTACTGCAGCACCTCTTTCTACGTTCTTGACTCACACACAAGGTGACCCAGTGGTGAGGCATTTGCCGATCATGTGTGTGCGCCATGGCCAACAAGTTGGGTCAAGAAGAGCAGCTTGAGCTTGTTGGTACATGATGTAAGTGTACACTAGTGTACACTTTGACAGGCAAGAAAACACAAGTGTGAACTATCAACAAGTTTACTTCAAACAACATAGAACATACCGCTATTTCAGATAAACATTTGTTGATAATGCTTGTGTCATTCTATTTACTCTGTCCATGTCAGAGCATGCACACTGGGTCAGCCACAGGGCCGCAGCTGTTCGGTGAATGAGTTGAAAATATGGCACGGCTTGGAAAGAGGGTGATCTTTAGTGAGCCAAATGTCCCTTAATAAAAAGCTTCTCACTTGCATTGCAGTGCGGATGATCTTTAGTCGTAGCCTAACTGCTTACATAATCTAAAAATGATGTTTTGGGGACCTTCTATAAATCGGGAAAGCCAAACGGCTAAACCTTCATTAGGTTGCGCCCCACCAGAGTGAGTGTGAGGGCGCCTCAAGTGCTCAGGAAAACTGTAATAATGTATTATTAGCTGTTGATTTGAAGCGGATAGTTGTAAAGCAGGCTACCAGAGTGCACTAAATCCTGCGAAAATGGCCCGCCATACATACCATAGGTGTAGGGAACCAAAGCAAGTGCACAGTTAAATTATGTACCTTCTTAAATGCTGTCAGTCACTCTATTATTTTCTTTGCTTTGTGATTTTCCAGGTGTTTGAAGGCCATTCGCAAGCTGCAGAAGATGGGTCACCTTCCGAACATATCCGCGCTGTTCCGCGAGTACGCCCAGTACGGACTCTTTCTCAACGTCCGCCTGGCGGCTCTGGAGGCTCTTGTTGACTACACGACAGGTGAGTTTTCGTGTGTGACTACAAATGGTGAGGGTTCCCAAAACTTAGGAGTGGTCTCGGACCGTGTAAAGTACTCAAAAGAACTTTTGCAAGCGAAACTTGTTTCGACTCACTTGAGAAGCTGGCGTTCCAAAAACCCCACTGTCACGGAAAACAGACATGCACACCTACACATATGACATGCTCATCGAAAAACCCTTTCACCCACAGCTGGTGGGCATCGAAGAAATAATATATCAAACAAAATATAAGTTTTTTTTTTTCTGTGGTTGGAGTTTGAGCCGAGGCTCTCTTTGGTCCGAAAGTGAGTACAATAACCACTAAGTCACGTGCCTAAGCTTGCCCAAAATGAGACATGTTAATGCACTGTATCAACGATGCTAGAAACAGTTAGGAAGCAGTGTGCTTGGTATGGGCGCTTCATTGAAATATTTTATCTTGGAGGACTAGAAGCGATCTGCTGGACAACACGTATGTTTTTTTTTAGGATTTGCAAACTTCAGGAAAATTGTGACCGATAAAATTGTATTTATAAACCACATTTCTATCATCATGTGATGGTCCTTTCGTTTGGCCGCACTAGAGGCTGGCGGACACTGGAAAGAACATGAAAGATGCCAAGTCGATTCAGCCCAAAAAACAGCATTTTGGTGATGGCCGCCACCAATTAAAAAGTTGGCACCATATCTGCATGCTTCACTGGCAAAGGTCGTCGAAAGTCGATGGGCTTCTGTCTGGATGAGAAAAAGAATGATTCGTTTATTTGATGCTCTGCACGAAAAAAATCAGAAAGAAGACACTGCATTCAGGCACCCTACGCTGCATGAGATATGGGGGCCATCTATCAGTGGTTTGAAGAAACTAAGTTTTTCTAGAATGCAAGGCCCTAGGTAGGTGGCAGCACCATGTAGTTATAGTGAAACGTAGGAAACACTCGCTTTTTCGTTCATAGCGTCGCGTTGCCAGCATCACGTAATAAGCACTGTAGTCTTTAGAATTACGTATCAATGCATTTTAGAAACAAAGTAACGCACTATCTAATGCTGATGTATTAATGGTGTGCCCAAATATGCATGCCGTTAGTTTTTTGATTGACCATGTTAAGTAGTATGAACGCAGCCAGGAGGTAACAGTGGGTGGTCGTTCAGCAAGGGTTTATACTTTTGCT
This sequence comes from Rhipicephalus annulatus, assembly GCA_013436015.1. Taxonomy (NCBI): domain Eukaryota; kingdom Metazoa; phylum Arthropoda; class Arachnida; order Ixodida; family Ixodidae; genus Rhipicephalus; species Rhipicephalus annulatus. The sequence continues at coordinate 171,770 of WOVY01013230.1, read as the reverse complement.
CTGGTGGCTGAATCGATTGACAGACAGACAACCGAAGGACAAACACACAAACATAAACACCAAAATTTCTGCGTTGAAGTATCTCAAGAAAGACTATCGTCTTCAATAAAAAAGAGCGCTTACGCTAGGAGGTAAAATCGCACAATGCGAAAGAAGGAACAAGGGAAAGAAACAGCTGAGGAGGCACGCCCACCCCAAGCTTCATGGGCCCAAATTTTCCTGCCAAGAGAAGGGCTACTAAATTTATTTATTTTTTCCTTCTTTGAACTAGCCTGCTCATCGTCCCATCATGTTTGAAGTACTTGTTCAATATCTAAAATAGCAGTTTGAGACTAAGGTTTGGCATGTTACTAAATGTGGGACCTAGTTTCAAAGATGTGGTGATATACCCGTGGCCTAGCTAACACAGACCAAGATTTTTTTTTAAAGAAAACTATGAGCTCTAAGAAAGTTGTGCCTGCTGTATATTAGTGGTAAATTCAAACACCTTTATGAGAGACACTGATGTAACAGACAAATGGGTATCAGCAACACCAGTGGGCCTGCATAGAAATAGGTGTCGACAAGTAAACGCAAAAGTAGAAGCTAAGAACTCATCCCCAGTGCGTGTCTTTTTAAAAGGAGGCTCAACTGTAGTTGCATCAACTTACAACTTTTATTTCTTCATTACAAAGTCATTATTTAAGTAACTTTGATTTGCCAACTTCTTAATTTTGTTTGAATCGCTGAAATATGAACCTTAGGTTGTAGGCTGGCTCAAATAACCTTGGAAGTTGGCATTCGTTTCGTGCTGAAATATGCATCTAGTTGTTCTCTCAAACATAAAAACGGCAGCCTGCGAAACACGGCAAATATGAAAAAGATGTGCTCGCACGCCACTTCTCACGCCTTCCAATCTTTCTTTTGCTTCATGGACCGCTGCATTCGTTCATTGTTGCTTTGCACAGAGATGCATACTCTTTGATAGATGCAATGTGAAAACTCGTATCTCTCGCCCGTTTGCCACAAAGTGTAGTGTGATGAAATTGGGAAGTTTTGGAGAGTTTGCAGGAACCGTTTGCCATAGAGTGTAGTGTGATGAAATTGGGAAGTTTTGGAGACTTTGCAGGTACCGTTTGCCATAGAGTGTAGTGTGATGAAATTGGGAAGTTTTGGGGAGTCTTCAGGAACGGGATGGAGTTAGCTGATGCATGACAGAGGCCATTGGCAGCTGGATGAGACCTCTGTCTTGCAGTAAATAGGGAATGAAATTGAAGGTGCGGTCGGCGACTGTAAAAATGTCGCATAGGTGATCTGGTCTCGCTTTTCTTCTTTTCAGTTGATGGAAACGCCGACGATCTGAGCTTCCTGTTGGACATTGTGGAGAATGACCCCGTTCCTCGCGTCAGGTGAGTTTCCAAGTGCTGATGACTTGAAGATGACACTAGTTCATTGCAGGCGAACGTTGTGACAGTGAAGTTGTATCTGGCATGACAGAGCCTTTGATATCACGGGAAACTCGTTCTTAATGTATATTGTTGGTGCTACATTAATACCCAAATTATCTTTCATTTAATTTATTATAACAGATAATTGTTTGTAGTATTCATATATGTTGTATCAAGGTTTGACTGTGTCACATTTGTGTGATAGCGCACTTTGCTGTGCTCACTTTTCGGGTTTCCTGATCTACAGGTCTGACTCACAGACTAAAGTCTTTGTTATGCAGGGCTCATGTTTTCTAATGAGATTCATGTCGTGATCCAGTCTTTACACATTTCTTCATTAATTTTACTGTAGTTCGGATGCTGCACAGGCAATGTGAGTAGGAAGCATACGAAATTTGTGCTGGTGAAAATTGAAAAGTTAGTGGATTATTAGATAAAATGTCCACAGAAGCTGTATTTATTTTTGATCTTCAGGTACTTCTCAAAAAGTTTGGTGAGCTTTTGTGTTTGTCAACTTTTCTGAGGCTCTGAGTACTTGCTATTACCCATGCCAGACCTTTTTTTGGCCTCTCAGACCTCTCAGACCTTTTTTGTTTCTTTGACCCGAATTTCGCAGAATGTCTTTTGTGCTGTGAAGTAAAGCCCTAATTTTTAATCTTCTTTGCTTATATTTCCTTGTTTCTTAGCAGGGCACAGCAGCTCCAGTAAATAACTTGACGTAATGCTTATAGTAAATAATGAATCATAATTTTGTGGACTATGTGGACTAGTTCTTCAGTGTTTCGATTTAGTGCACTTGCAATTTGGTTTGAAACCTAAGATTAAGCCATTGTGATGAGTGAAGAAAACGACAACGACGGAAGTGCGGGGCAAGGCGCGTGTAATGTACGCGTGAGTGTCAGCGAATCAGCTGATGACCTGTGGTGGCCCATAGAGGTGGCGTGCAACGATTGGGCCACGTGTGACCATTACGTGGCAGTAAGCTTTGTGGCTGGGGATGAGCCGAAGCAGCGGCAGACGGAAGACAGCGGGCCGAAGCGTCGGACGCAGGCGATCCAGGTTCCGGCCAGGGAACGCGGCCGTCCACGCTGCTGCCGTCCAACCACCAGCTGGGGCGGCATTGCCGGCACGAGTACTGCATGTCGGGGCGCGGCCTGGCCTGCTGTTCTCTTCCTTGCCGAGGGCATCGCGGATCTCGGCGAGGTGTCTCCACGGTCAGCCGTTCGGCACAGCGATGAACGTGGCCTGGCTAATGGTCACGGTTGCGCCGAGCATCGCGTCTCGACGCAAGCTGTTCGCTTGACGGGCTGGCCATTCCCCCCATGGAGCATCACGTCTCCGATGCGGGTTGACTGCTCCGTAGCCGCACCCATGCCATCAAGCGCCGGTGTCACCAGAGCGTCGCACATCGGCAAGGGACGAGCGAGACATTCTGCCGGGCGAGACGCGGGCGTGTGTTCGGAGGACCACGGAGCTGGGCGAGGTTCAGGGTGGCCGAGGATCCAGGTGCCAGGGGAGTTCTGGCTGAATCGAGGATCGCCGAGTGGTGCCGAGCCATACCGAGCGACGCACCAGACTCGGACGTGGGCCGCGAGCTCATGAGCTGCAGTGTGCACCCGAGGGTACCTGGCGGTGCCCTGGCCAAGAAGAAGGAACGTGGGAAAAAGAGCTCGAGGGTTGAGGCCACGAAGGCAGACGAAGCGGTGCGCCGCTCGAGAGGACGAATTCCTGGCAGCGTTCCTGAGCCGGACGTGGACCCATACGTGTCGGCCAGGTCGAGCTCCGGTGTGTCTGTTCGAGGTCGAGTCCGTCGGCCTGTACAAGGTCCAAGGACGGGGCCTGCTGAACGGCTCCTGTTTGAGTGCAGTGGCCGGGAGCAGGTTCGTGGGCGAGGCCTACCGGGCGTGGTCCTCGTGAGCTGTGGCCTGATCCTGGACCTCCGGAGTTGCGACCCTGACTGCTGGGTTGGCCGCGACGTCCGACTCAACGGCGCTGCACACGGTAGCGTATCCGTGCGCCGTCAGCCGTTCCACCCGTGCCATCAAATAAATTGTTCATGTTAATCCTTTCTCCTCTGCTATCGACAAGCATAGTGACGAACGTCCTTAGCCATCACAGCCATAAACTGAAGATGCAGATCTCGCAGGTGAAGTTTAAACAACAATTTTCACTGCAAATCACTTGGGTGGGGATGTTCTGCATGTGTTTGTGTACTGCTGGGTTGCACAATTGAATTCTGCTACAAATATTGCTGACAATAAAGCTAATATTTTATCGCTTTGTTAAAAAAAATTGCAGATTGGCCCTGTTGCTGATGCTAACGCAGAACCCACCGTTCTCGCGGCGCGACGACAGCCCCTTCAACACCGAAGAGCTTGCCGAGAGGCTGTGGAAGCTGATGAGGTGGGCCTGAGTCACATGTTTCAGCTACTTCACTACTTCAATTTCTGAAGTGCAATATCAATTCATAAATCAAAATGTCTTTTTAATTGCAGCAAGTATGTGGATGCAGATGGTAAATGGTACACAGAACAGGAGGTCCTAAAGTAAAGAAAATCCATGAGAGACCTCCTTTAGATCAATCAATCAGCCTCTCACCTAATCAATAACTCAAACAATCAATCAAGCAGGCTTATTAATAACAAATATGCAAATGAACATGGTAAATGGTGCATGCACTAGGAGGTTTGAAGGTAAGACAACTGAGGGATACCTCCTATAGATCACTCAGTCAGCCTTATCAGTGACCACAAGCATAGCATGCAAATTATCATGGTAATTGGGGCATACAGTAGGAGCTCTGAAGATAAAATACCAAAGAAGGACCACCTTTATCTCAGTCAATCAATCATTTGGCTTTATTGATAACAGCGAGCACACATGGTAAATGCTACATTCAGAAGAAGTTCTGATGGTCAAAACCTATAGGAAACCTCCATTCAATCAATTGGTCGGGTTGAGTCAATCGAGGTACAGTCTTGTCTATGAATGCAATAGGTCGTCATCTCCATGTGAGCAGCGATTATCTTTGTCGTTACTCTGCTAGTTACATCATGACAATATCTTACAGACTATGTTGTGAGAAATGACATTGCACTGCTATTTCTATCTGCACATTATTCATATTAGCATAAGATTGAATCTGCATGTCTGTTTTTTTCTGTTGCAGTTCCGGACTCTCTCATGACTCGCGTCTGCGATGTGCCGTGGTGGACTTGTACTATGTGTTGTATGGAAAGAACCGGCCGTCATGCCTCTCGGGTCCAGACGCCAACCGCTCCTCAGTACGTCTATGTACTTTTCACACAATATTTCTACAAATGAAGGTTGGCAGCTTTATCGTGGTAAGAAAGGCCGGCTGTTGGAGCAATTTTGGGGGCAAAGAGGCAGAGGCAAAACATAGTTGATAGTACTGGATATGCCACCATCAGCTGTGTTTTTGAAGGTGTGCTGACACGAAAATTTTTGCTGTTGTTTTTTTTTATGCCAACCAAAAGGCCCACTCCTTGAGAGACTAGAAAGTCTACTGGTAAGCTTGGATGCATGCACAAAAACTAATCACAGTATGCTTTTAAAAGCTATTTTTGGTTCTTATTGTACCCAGACATCACGACACGGTGGGAGCACCACATTCTCATGCAAAATATTGTGACATTTACATGGCCACTGCACTCCTTGTGCATCACCAGTAGAGCATTGGCAATGCGCGCGTTTTGTATGTTGTTGGGTATTCGACGCTGTCACAACTAATCATAGTGGTGCAAGAGGTTGTCAGACTAGATACTGTCGCGCGACGTCACACTAGTGTCAATACCACTAGGTGCGCCACGCAAAAATGGGCTTTGCGTCAAAATAAAATATCGGAATTCACTATGTTTCACACTTGCTATATGCAGAAGATTCGGATGGTGGTTTAGACTTGGCTTCGAAAATTGTGTCAGTACCTCCTTTACAATACAGTTAAACCCCTTTATAAGAGGCATGCTCTGGGCAGCAATTCTCGTCTTTTATATTGTTACAGTGGGTTCACTAGATTGAACCAACAGCAGTGACAATAATGACAGAAGGGTGAAGAGGAAGACGCGCAGTTCCGGAAGTTGCCTTGGCGAAATTGAGTGGAAGAGTGGCACGTTGGCCATCACAAGGAAAAGGGTCGATTGCTAGAATTGTGGAAACCTCGTGAAGGCGCTTCTCGGAATCACTGTAGACGGTCACAAAATCTTGTTCCATTTGCTGGCATGGGATATCTGCCCTGATCATTGCAATACCTGTATCCCGTTGTGGTCAGGTAAGTTGTTTGGAACCACTGCGCGGCATAGGTGTTTCGTCGCTGCTGCTCGTTGGCAAACGGAGGTCTGTTTGCTGGCTCAAACCGAAGCACAGCTCGGTTGTTGTCCACGTTGTCGCCACGTTGATAGATTGTGGGGACGAGGCAGAAGGTAGTCCAGGCTGGTTGCCTCGGTAGTAGTCATCACTGCTGCTATGAATTATTTCACAGCACCAGAGCAGCTCTTCCAGGACCATCTGTTGTATTGTCGATGACAGCTGAGATGGGGAGTTAGCGCTGACGCTAGCTACTGTCGGCACGTTAGCCAAGCGACCAAATTTCGGCGCTATACGACGCATCATCTGTGCTTCAAAGGTACGGCAGTGCTTCATGACGTCTGTCACAGACGACAGGTTCTCCTTGGAGACCAAGAACGGATACACATCCTCTGCTATGCCTTCAAGAAGATGGCCAACTTTGTCTTCTTCGAACATACCGGGATGTGACACGGGGTTAATAAGTTTACAGAGCTTTAGAATCTCCTCGATGTAAGTGGTGCAAGTCTCGCCAGGCAGTTGAGCCCTTTGAGAGAGGGTGTGTTCAGCCCGCTTATTTTTCGTTGTGGTGTCTCTGAAGCACTTCTTCAATTCGTCTACAAACGTTTCCCACATGGTGAGCATATCCTCGGGGTTGTCGTATCACAGGAGAGCAGTGTTAGTGAGGGAGAGCATGATATACGATAGCTGAGCGGGGGAGTCCCAGCCGTTAAGTTTTCTCACCAGCTTGTGCTGCTTATGAGATGCAATATGAGATGTCTTTTATAAGGAAGGTACTTTGTATGCATTTTCTTATCGACTGTAACGAATGGCACCCACAGCACTCTTGCTGTAGGCCGGCTGTTCTATTTTGTCCTTCGTCTTCCTCAGCTTCTCTAGCCCAGCTTGCGTGCCAGAGCGCCGGTGTCGTTCTTTGCCATCACACGACCTATATTTTACTGTAGGTGCAGTGATGTCTGTTATACCCATTTGTCTCTTATATCAGTGTCTCTTATGAAGGGGTTCTACTGTAATACGCAGAAGGACTGCATTTACGAGGTATTTTGTGCACCTAAGAAAATGTGCAACACTTTCTGTATTACTTGTTCTGAAGGGCTGAAAAATAGCGCTCGACATTTTGGTGAAACCTTGTAGGCATCATGTGTAGTATTGACACAACAAGATGGCTTAGTCGCATCAGCTCTTTTTCCACAATCAGTGTTCTCGAGCTGTGAGCAGTTAGTCTTGCTGTGCATACTTTATTTCCACTGATGTTTATTGTGGCTCAGTTAATGTTCAACTGTTTGCCAGCAGTGGCACAAAAATTGGATGGTAAATGGAAATTAAATATTTGTAGTAGCAGCTGATGTTATCCATATCAAAATGAGTACTCTGTTTGACCAGTATATCTGTAGAGTCAATATACCTTTTGTTTCAGTGATCGCTGGAGTATTGATCTGTTGAAACATTAGTTTGTGGCACAATGCTTGTGCAGTTATTTGTGAGCTTGACGACTGCACAGCAACAAACTGCATTGGTTGGTTAGATAAGAGTGAGCATGTAGTGTGCTCATGCTCTCCACAGCTGTCTATGGTGCTCAACCTGAAAGAAAAGAAAGCCAAGTTCCAGGCACCTGCAGCTCCTGAGGACGAGTTCTTTTCGGTAAGCGACTGCAGTTATTGCGGATCCTGTTTTCTGCACGCATCTGGGACGCCTAGGTTAGACAGTGAGGGCGAGTTGACCTGATTGCTGGTTATGTAAGGCCTAAATTTTGCTTGGCTGAGGAATTCACACGTTTGCAAACATCTTTAAGTTTGCTTTCCTTCAAGACTATCTTTCACTCGAAAGTGCTCGAATTCCCAGATTCTTCTTAAAGCTCTAAGCGTGTTCACCAGCTCACATTTTATCAAAGGGGCGTCAGCACCATAAGGGCTTTTGATTCAATAGTCGCTGCCGAAATTTCACGCTTCATAGTAACCAATTTTGTTCTGTCAAGAAGCTTGTGCGTGTGAACTTTATAAAGTGAGGAACACGGAGTTCCCCAATTCATTCTCGATGCTGACCAGTGCAACCTTCCGCTACAGTGCACTGGACCTCCACGAAGTGCCGAAGCATCGCGTGTTTAAACCGATCGCCGGTTTGCGGCGGTTTCGATGTAACGAACGATTGACTTGGCCCTCTAACGCACAATTCCTCCCGGCACTTCAAACGCCTGCAAATAATCTTTCCTGGGGTATTTTAAATGTCGCCAAATGGTGCAGGTGCCCCCCCTTTCCCTCAACCCCGAGTGTCTGTAGCGATATAGTATGGCCTCCGAAACATTCTACTCCTCGGCGGCACGCAGCAATGACGAGTTGTTCGTTCGAATCTATTTTTGCTCGCGATTATTTATTCAAGGCCACCGGCTCCCGACTTATGACCGAGACGGCGTCGGCCTGTTAGTGCTGGCAAAACACGCCGTTGGTGTCTTTTCACGGAGTGCCGGAGTAGTATGGCCTTCGAGACTGTTCTATTCAAATTGATAATACACACGATTGGTACGGTGGCGCTAGCTGACGCACCGGAATGCACGCGCCGCTGTTAGTCTAGCGCGCCGCTGTTAGTCTAGTTGATGCATACAGTTGGTTGTTTTGTCGTGTTTGTTTCCGATTGTGGTGCGATCGCCGGTTCTCCGCGGTGGTCGATCAGCGCCGATAAAAGGCGCCGTCTCGTTTCCTTTTTGCCGTTCGGACAAACTCGTTCGGATCGCCCCCACGTGTGCTTAGGCCTCGCCCGCAGTCGGCGGTACGGCTACGCGAATAGCCGCTAGCTATGCGCCGCTCGCACGATCACGCAGCAGGAAGGGAATCCAAGCGCGCCGCCGCGCTTACTCCGCTTGGCGCCCTTCCCGCGCTGGTGTCGGCAGCTTGCGTGAAACCCGGCACTGTTGTCGCCGCGACTCCGGGCGCAGGTCGAACGCGCTGCTCCTGGCACCGTTGAGAGACGTAGTCACCTGTAACGTGTGCTCGTTGGTCGGTTCGATTGTTCCTACGGTCGATTCCCGACCGCTCTGTCCAAGTCGGCGAGCGTTTGTTTTTGTTACGTCGTGACAAGCAAGCCCGCCCGCGCGCCGTCAAGATGAGCTCGCGACAGGCGCGCCGTAAGACCCTGTCCTTCGTAGAGAAGATCGCCCTCATCAACGCCGTGACCAGCCGCAAGGGCAAGAAGAAAGACGTGGCGGCTCGCTTCGGCGTGCGTCCGAGCACGCTGTCGACCATCCTGAAGCACAAGGACCGCATCATCACCGCCGTCAGCTCGGGCACCAGCGGTTCGCGCAAGAAGCTGCGCGCCTCCAACTACCAGGACGTGGAGAAGGCCCTGCTCCGCTGGGTGCTGGACATGCGCACTCGCAACGTGCCGCTGAACGGTGCCATGTTGCAGGAGAAGGCGCGCGACGTCGCCTGCCGCCTGGGCTGCGACGATTTCAAGGCCAGCGCCGGCTGGCTCATGCGCTTCAAGAATCGGCACGCCTGTTTGGTGGGCCTCCGGCGCGGCGAGTGGCTCCCCCTGCCGGACCTGAGTGGAGGTGCCGTGCTAGAAGACGTCGACGACGTCCTGGACGCCATCAGGGTCTACCGCACCCGTGACGTCTATGCCGCCCAGGAGACTGCTCTCTTCTATGGCGCGCTGCCGCACGAGACGAGGGCCTTCAAAGAAGACCCCTGCGCCGGAGGCTCCCGGAGCACCCAGAGGCTCACCGTGTTCCTCTGCTCAAACATGGACGGCAGCGACAAGAGGCCGCCACTGGTCGTCGGGAAGAGCGACAGGCCCAAGTGCTTCCAGGGTTCCAAACGCATCCCCATCAAGTACGTGTCGCACCCCAAGGCCTGGATGACTTCGCTCCTTTTCTGCAACTGGCTGTGCGACTTCAACGCCAGCATGGCCGAACAGGGTCGCTCGGTGTGCCTCCTGGTCAGTCGGTGTGCCGCGCACGCCATCGGAGAGCTCACCTTGTCCAACGTCCGGCTGTGCTACGTCAGCACAGATGCCCAGTCTTCACTGCCCTGTCCGCTCAACCTGGGCGTCGTGAACAGGTTAAAGTGCGCTTACAGGCAAAGCCTGATCGACAGGTTCTTGCTGAATATCCAGCTTGAGAGAGTCTTGGCTGTCGACCTTTATCAGGCGCTGCAGATGCTAGTAGAAGCGTGGAAGTGTGTGAAACCCGCGACAATACTGTCCTGTTTTCAGAGGGCCGGAATCGACGCCAAGCCGGATTTGTCACAGCTATCTCGCGAGAAGGATGTCGAAAAAGTTGGGGTGCTTCCTTCGGCACTGACTAAGTCGTGGCACCGTCTTCACATGTGCGGCTTCGTGCCCGAGAATGTCAGCCTTGGCGACTACGTGTACTGTGATGCTTGGGCTGCCGCCGTGGAGGAAGAAAATGGTGAAGTCATCCTTGGCAGTCTTCAGAATGATCTTCTATTTGAGGATCTTGAGGACTGCGATGGTGTGGTATTGAGAGAACCCTCTTTGAGAGAGGTGCTCGAAGCCATCGACCTGCTGCGAGTGCACGCTGGCTCTCGAGAAGAGTTTGACGTGGCCTTCGAAGCGATAGAGCTGTATGAAAGCTGCATCAAGGCAGTGCTGTGGAAGCAGGTACAAGCAGCGATAATTGCCTTTCTCAGGGTTTTATTACAGTTTGACATTTATTTGAGAAATTTCTAGCAACACGACATGTTCTGGCAGTTTTGTAGGTCGTCCTTTCTTATAGAGATTTATTTTTCAAGAAATACAGTCGGCATTTAGTGCTGCATCTATTTATTTTTATCAATTTATATATCCTGCAATCACTGTTTGAGATATTGTTTTCTGACCTAATGTTTGAGATATTGCTTTCAGTGTTATTGCGCTACTGAAGCTAGTATAATGTAATGATTTTATTGCAGTTTTATTACATACAATTTTCTCACTGGTCTATACACAAGTGCCTTTATTGCCAGGGTCCATCTGTCCTCATAAAAAGGTGCAACTTATAAAGAACTGTGTAAATGCATCAAATCTACACATTATTCCAAGGCCCACTATATCCTGTTGCTAAAAAATAATGTCATAATACATTGATTTGCACGTTTTTCAGGGACTAATTTTAATCAAATTCCAGTTAAAATATCCATTTATTTTGAAGTTATTCAGGCTCTGTTACTACATAAATAGGGTTGATTTTTAGACTAGAAGCACAGTGCAGTTTCGTTCTGAGTTACATTCATATCAAGGAATTCAAAGTTATGCTTTCGGCGGTTGAGAAAAGCGGCACTTTAAACAACACGGGAGGCTCTATTCATTCAAAGCTCATCTTACTCTTTTAACAAAACTAGAGAAAACAAGTTGTGTACACTAATCTGTACAAAGCGCTTTAAAGGGTCAAGTTGCTGCATTAGGGAACACATCAGAATGCACTGATCAGTGGATGTTGCTAAAGTCAAAGTATCATCATTGTTTCTTGTTGTTATAGCTGAAAATTGTACTTGAAAACAGTTGTGAAACACGAGGCTTGCAACTCTCCTCTGGTGAAGTTGGGAGTCGGACGGATGCCGTACGGTCAGGGAAAAGCATGAGGACAGTTAAAATAAACATAGACTACAGATGTACTTATGAAAGCGCAAGTGTTTCGTTTGTGAACAAGGCTTTTGCGTGGGAGCCGCAATGTCTTCCCTTATGCGTGCATTCGTGGCCGATACTTAAACTAGTTGCCCGCGGCTCTGCTCTGAGCTGTGAAAAAAAAACTATTTCACGTGTTGGTGAAGTGCACCTATTCAGACACTTTAAGCGGATTGAAATCGGTGTACTCCGCAAATTTATGTGTCCATGGGTCGTTTGTGAAACCCTTATATAAACTTCAAAACTGTGCACAAGCTGTGAACTTGTGCACTGTAGATGTGGTAATGGAAAGTACTTTACACAATCTTCGAACTGTTTACTGGTTCAAATTAAGGATTGCTAAACGTTGCGCTGCCTTGCAAACTCGTCTTCTACGACTTCTGGGAAAGGCAGTTAAGGCCATATCAAGATATTGCTTTTTAGAGTTGAGTAAGATTAAACGTTCATTTAAATCTGAACACATTCTGTTCAAGTTCGTCGAGAGGTTGTCTCTAAAAGTAACTTCTTTTTATTCGCGTGTGCATATGAAGAGGCAAACTATCCGAGATCAAACACTTGGTTCAAAACTCCTTGATTAAATTTGCAGCGAGAAAAAAAAAATTAAGGTGAGGCCTTGATTTTTCTTAGTGTCACGCTGAGACCACACTACTATGTCAGTTTGTCATGAATTTCGAACTGTTTAATCTATTAATGGTGCTGTAAAGATTCTTGAATCTCCCTGTAAATACAATGCTGTCCAACTTTGGCAGGTAAAAAATGAACTATGCCCCGACATGTGTTGTAAGAATGTTTTTTTATCAAGGGAGCTCTCATGGAAACATTGAGATGGATGGTGTTGCACGGCTTTCATTCTTGCTTTTCTTTCCAACTTGCCGAGATGCTCTTTGTACATCCCTGAACAATGTCTTACTCCCTATGCGGTGTCTCCGTGTCCCACAATTATCTGCAAGTTTTCAGAAACAATTTCCTCCTTTTCAGGTCTATTCGTTGAACAGTATGCAATGCGCAAGAACATTTTACTCCCTTTGCAGTTTATCCATCTGCCTCAACTATGTACACATCTCTGAAAATATTTTAGTCTATTGTGGGATGTAACTGTGTTTCACACTGCAATTGTGCTGCTTGCATTACTTGTGGCATATGCATGATGCAGAACAATAGTGAACATCTATCTTGTGTGCCCGTCTTTGCTTTAATTGTGCACGTTTGGCACACCTGCATCACCCCCTGAACTTCTGCCTTGTTTGTATTCACATAGTTAGCAGGGTGTAGTATTTTCTACTGGAAAGTAGCATGCTGGTGATCATTGTTTGGGCACACGATAGGCCCCAAAGGGTGTAAATCCTTTTATAGCATAAAAGGTATGTCTATTGTTCGGAAGAGAAGATATGCTACAACTGGCGTGAGCTGCGCTACGAGCGCGGAAGTTGGCCTGTTCTGTGACATTCTAGAAGCCTTGTTTACTAACATTAACCTGTTGTTCACTCTGAAAAAAATTTAAAAAGCATCTTTTTATCCTACACCAATAATAATCATCTGGCTTGCTTGTTTAGTTTCCTGAAAACGGCACTGGACACTTTCGTATCAAGAATGCAATGTCGCATCGATAGCGCACATGCCATCTGTGAACCAGGAAGTGCCAGGTGCACGGTGGTAATGCAAAAACTTGGATGCAAGATAGATGACGAATATTGTGGTAGGACAAAAGAATGCCCTTTTCACATGATCTTCTTTTAGAGTGTTGTTCTAGACTATTATTGATGACTGTGGTGTGCTGTTAACACTCTACGTGGCATTTAGTCGTTGCATACTATACAGGGTCTATTACGAAAGTAATGCCCATGATTTTATTGCGACGTAAATACCCATGGCCGCATGGTAAAACACGTTGGGCAATGTGATGCTGGTTCTTCTCTTTCTACGTAGCCGGCTGCTAGTTCAGTGAAAGCAGCGTGAATGGATGACGTGCCTCTGTGTGAAACATTGTTATCAACGTTGTAGCATGGCGTGAGGAAGCGTTTGCTTCAACAGTGATTCGTTATCAAGTTTTGCTTGATGCTTGGAAAGAATGCAACCCAAACATTGTAGATGCTTCAAGAAGTCTTCTAGCATTACTGCATTTCAAGGTCCCAGCCCGGGAGGTTGCACTAGGTGTCCAAAGGGTGCTGGGAGGAGGCCGCCAACAAAGCCTGTTCTGGACGCTCAACAACGAACAGACACAGTGAAAATGTGAATTGTGTGCCCGAAGTTTTGCATTCCGGCATTCAGCTGAGCATCAAGCGAATTGATTGTCTACTACTGGGAGAAACTTTGAACACACTGCCTTTCACTGGATATGCTCAAGAGATTGAAGCACCGAGTTGTGCATGTGATGGACAGAATATCAATGACGTGGTCAAGCTGCACCATGGCCCAGAAACACGTGCTTCATTGTTGCCGAATCCCTGACCTGGAGCAGTAACCCGGGTAATCTCCCACCCGTCTCACAGTCCTGACTTGGCTCCGTATCACTTTGTTTTTTTTCCCTGACTAAAAAGAAAGCTGAAAGCAAGGATTTGGGAGAACAAGGAAAACATCAAAAAGCATGTTGAAGTGTTCCTGAGAGACGTTCTCGTCGTGGACTTTGAGGTTACCTGCCCAGCATGGGGGACATGTCTCTACAAGTCTATTAATGGAGGGGGAGAGTATCATGAATAGTTTCATCCATTCACATAGGTCTCAGCTATAAATCCATTTTTCTGGACAATGCGCATTACTTTTATAATGGACCCTGTATGCGGCAACGTATCGATGTTATACGAGTACGTTTCTGACTTACCGAACCCTTGTGATACAGCATTACGCCAGTGACTGATTTTGCCTTCCAACCTTTCTCTTTTTCTCAGATGAAACTTGAGCCAGGTAGCATAGTGTCTGGCGTGGAACTCCTAGCCGAGGCGGCTCTCACCGCAACTGAGCGGCTTGACACACAGGTGATTCTGCTAGGGGACGCTGATCACATCAAGACGGAGGTACGTTATGCTGCCAAGTTGTTCACCTGCCACGAAGCTCTAACAGTATTGGGGCCCAACTGGGGACTCTAAGGTTGCAGGATTGAATCTCCGCTGCTGCGGCCACATTTTCGCAGAGGTGAAATGCTAGATGCCCACGTGCTTAGATTTAGGCGCTCGCTAAGGATACCCCAGGTGGTCGTAAATTTCTGGAGTCCTCTACCATGACATTTCTCATAATTGTATCGTGCTTTCACTACGTAAAACCTCCACTGTTACTGTGTTTTTGGTAGATGAGCCACAGTGGGCCTCCAGAGTGTTAGGGGGGTCATATTTTGCTGTACTTAATGATTTTATTTAATTATGCCTATCATTGTGGCCATGTTTGTCTGGTGTCGCAATACTGAGCATAAGATCACTTGCTGCGAAAATTCATTGTAATGAACACTTATGTTGTAATGAATTTCGAGTTATTTATTTATTATGACCCTAAGGGCCAAAAGGCATTAAAGGGGTAAGTGGTCACAGAAAACAAAAGAATAACAAAAGTAGACAAAGATTTCAGTAGAGAGGGTTTTGATTGTGTAGTTTAAGATGAAGTTAACGGACATATAACCCGATCCCACGAAGGAGATAAAAAAATGCATCAAGGTTACAAACACTTTCCTAGTAACAGAACAATTCTTGTGTGATAGACTGTATTTGTGAGGGAAAGTGTAAATTTAATGGCTCATTTTCTGTGTTAGTCACAACATTAATGAAAACTAACAGACTATAATGCCAGGAAAAGTGTAGGGGATGTTATTAGAAGTAATTGTAATGTAAATGCGAAGAAAGTAAGTGGGCGAAGAGATAACTCGTTACCGGCACGATTCGAACCTGCGAACCTCGAATAACGCGTTGGACGCTTTACCACCGAGGTACGGTGGCGGTTATCCTCACTATTAGGTTTTCTCAGGTTTCAACCTGTAGTAGCATCTATGCCTTACAGATTGCTCTTACACACTGACTAATCAGATACATCTTTTCCAAGCAGAATGTACATGAATTTTCTAAAAACCCATGTTTTTACGGCTTATTGTGCATTATTACTGTATTCGATTCGCCGCTAATGCACCATCTGGCCGTAACTGATACTATCTAATATTCCATCTGGCCGTAACTGATACCGTTCCCATTGTCTAGGGAGCTAATAGAGATACATGCGCAGCTTGTTTGCCGTCTTCATTGCACTATTTTTAGGTGGAAAGGCTACAATGCTATCAACAAATAGTAATATTGCATGCTGGGGCTTTGAGTATCTGCCAGATTACATTGTACTGCCCTCAACGTTGACTTTTCCCTTTCAAACTATCTTATAATCAGTCGCATGAAACGTGCTCGCATTGAATGCCTGGCTTCGGGGGAGTTCGCTCTGCGTGCTTTTGGCGTCGTTTTGCACGTAAAGGTGTGAGATGTAAAAGAGGGTGATTTCGTCTTGCACACTGAAATGCCGGAGTCACAGTTTTGGCCACTGTTGATTTCTCACTTCTTGTCTTGCTCACTCTCGGTCTTCTGCCTTCCGGTTTTAGGCCTTTTCCATTGCTGCTTCTTCTCAGTCTCAGTGCTCACAGGTACGACCGACTGTCGAACATCTGCAAGTCGCCTATTTCGATTCGGGCTGCATGTTTGCAAGTGTTCGTACTTAGCAATGATGCGGACTTACCATACTGGCTGTCCGGTCGCATGGCCTTGCTGTTTGAAAACTCAAAGTATGTTGCCACTCTTACTGTCAAGCATTCCTCTTCCATTTGTTAACCATGCTGTTCAATTGGAGTCTGTTATTATTTCCTCTTCTGCATTGAAACACTGGAGCCAGAGTGGCGTACCTTGGTTAACTCCTCTTGGATCTCGCATCTCTCTTTCCTCATATTCTCTCCTGTCTTTGTGCTTTTTGCGTTAGTCATTATCTCTTTGCTGTTCACGTAAGCGAGCAATGCCTGAAGGTTTCACTTGTCCCACTTTGTTTGTAGCTATGTGTTTATCACAGCGAATCTCATACTGAATGCCTCATAGCATGTCGGCCTTGCTGACCAAAACCTTGAGAAGTCATTCCCACCCTCTCTCTATTCATGAAACGTCTCTTTCTCATTTGCCAACCACGCTTTTTACCAGCTGCTACACTCGTTCTGTTCCCCACAACCCCATCTTAGGAAGAGGCTGTCGTGACTACTCAGTCATTGGAAGCCACAGACGCTGAGGTCACTCAGGTGGAGCAAGAGGAAGTGTACGTAGGTGCCGACGAACAGCAGCTGCAACATGAGCCGCCAGCCGAGCCGGAGCCGGTTGAAGTCATTGAGCAGCCGCACCATGAGCCCGAGGAAGCTGCTCACTCGGATGTGGAACACATGGAGGTCGAAGTTGAGGTATTTGATTGATGCAATTGGTTGGCTGTCTATCTCTTCTCGTCTTTCTGGTTCTTACACTCTTCAGTTTGCATTTTATGTTTCCGTTCTCTGTTATCATAAATTGCTCTGGCAAAAGCCATGGCAACAGAGCGTCTGACGATGCTGTTTTTTTCGTGTTTTTTTCTTTCATGGTTTCTAATGTTTGTTCTTGTATCTCACTCACCTGCGAACGATTAATGCCTACGTGATAGTGCCCACTTCGGTTGCGTACTTACCCATATGGGTCTTGTTCTGTCAGCGTTGTATTGTAGTCTGGCACTTTTGTACAGTGTTCCACTGCATACTTGTGTACTTGGTGTTATTTTTGTCCCTGTTATGTTGTACTTAGTGCGTTTGAAGAAGGTTTGTAAAAGGCTGAAGTGATGATGCTAGTATAAATGGTGAATGATTCTCTATACAAAATTAATTACAGGTTAATTGAACGAATAGCTAACCCTCTTTCCTGCCCTCCTTTCAAAAAAAAAAAACTGCAATCTTAAGTTTGAAGCACATCCTCCTGAATGACGCACTTTCAAGCACCCACAGTAGATTCTACCACATGCAATGAAAAGAACCATGCCCTCCAATATATATATATATATATATATATATATATTAGAAATAGAGGAAAAGGACATACACTTTTTAAAAACTTTCTTTCTAAATGTTTTGATACAATGCTATTTATCAAGAGTCTTGATCAATATCGGTATCTGCCCCGCCGCGGTGGTCTAGTGGCTAAGGTACTCGGCTGCTGACCCGCAGGTCGCGGGTTCGATTCCCGGCTGCGACGGCTGCATTTCCGATGGAGGCGGAAATGTTGTAGGCTCGTGTGCTCAGATTTGGATGCACGTTAAAGAACCCCAGGTGGCCGAAATTTCCGGAGCCCTCCACTACGGCGTCTCTCATAATCATATGGTGGTTTTGGGACGTTAAACCCCAGAAATCAATCAATATCGGTATCTCATTAAAATTCCCATGAATGAACAGTTTTTTAGAAGTGCATATTCTTTTCCTATATGTCTTGTGGCAAATGAAGATGGCTTTTTCATTATATATACTATAATTACATCATCTTTGTCTCCCATTTCACGTTGTAGAGAAAGGAAAATGCTGTGGCACTGAACAAAAACGTTTTGGTGAGAGGTAAAATTGCTTTAACACTTCCAAAACACTTTCTCCGGGCCTCTAGGAATTCCTTAAAGCAACCATATCTTTTTTTTTGCAAGAGAATCTACAGCGCACGCTGCCATGATTTCCCAGGAGCCGGTCGCTGTCACACCCGTGCAACCACAAACATCGGCGCAACCGCAGCAGAAAGAGGCATCTCACAGCAGTGCGGAGTCTGGTCCGGTGGCTGTGCCGCTGGTTCCGATTCAGCCGGCCGACATCAACTACTCCGACGATTCACAGTCCAAGTCACTCCCAGGGCTTACAGGTGAGAGGGCACACATTTGGGTTTTTTTTCGCACAGCATGTCTTATTTGTAGAGCTGAGCAAATAGAAAAATGTGGGGTGCGAAGCGGATTCTAATATCAAAGTGCAAGTGCAAATCGAATAGAATAATTTTAGAATATTTCTTGAATATGTCTAGAATATTTTTGTAATAATTTGAAGGTAAATTGTGTGTGGCAAAAACGAATTGGAGAGGATTCCTAAGCATATTCTTATGATATGGCAACACGAGAAATGTTTTTCGCTAGGTTTTTGAAGCACTGGTGGGGTTGTATTTCGTAGTTGTCTTGTTAAGAATGAGGCAATCCAGAGGCTAAATTGTTTCAAACTATGATTTGGTGCCACCAAAGTGTTGCCAGCAGCACTGTACACGTGAAAGGCAAAGGTGATATTACCTCAGCCTCTCCTTCTTTTCTTCAACTTCTGTGGAAGCACAACTGATGTGGATAGGAGTTCCAAAATTTGCTGCGTAGACTTTATTGTCCAAAAACATTTGACATTTTGGGTGCTAAAAATCTTCAACATCTAATTTTTCAGACTTTCAACTGCTGTGGAAGCCCAACCGATCTGGCTAAGAGTTCTGAATTTGCCGCGTAGACGTCAACATCCAGAAACATTTGAAATTTTAGATGCTAAAAATCTTCGACATGCAATTCTTCGGACTTCTAAATTCTGTACAAGCCCAACTGATCTGGCTAGGAGTTCCAATTTCGCTGCGTAGACGTCCAAGTCCAAGAACATTTGAAACTTTGGGTGCTAAAAGTTTTTCACGTTCAATTTTTTGGATTTCGTGCGAAAATTTCAGATCCATAACAGCATTAATTCAGCACCTCTCTCCTTCTGCCACACATATCATCTTTGTGTTGGAACCAGCGCATCTTGAATTAGTTCACTTGCGACGTTGGCTGCATTTGTCTTTGGGAAGTTTGAATAGTTCTAATAGTAAAAATTTAAGTGCGAATTGAATTGAACAGCAAATCTTACTCGAAAAAGATTTGAAATTTCTATTACTCGCATACCCCTACATATTTGTGATCACATAGAAGGGAGGGGCCCTGCAACACTTTTCAAAGTAATCGTCAAGTGGCTTCATCAAAGGGGCTTATTGCCCGACGAATCGACTGCAGCAAAATACTCTTTTGCTTTTCTTAATATGCTAAATTTATAGACAAGAACAGAAATCGTGTTACGAATAGAGTATTTTATTATTGACCAATAAATAGTGCCATTCTGAATAAAGACAAATAATAGAATGAAGAGCACATTTTGTTTCTCCTGCTTTGCCGTGATGCGGTGGGCACATTGTAAATGAATAGATCATTAAACTTACTGTGCACACGGCATACCTAGAATAGGTGAACATTCTCGTTAGGCGTGTGTGAACATTCGACCACTTCAAAGATTTGATCCAATGTTACAGTATGCAAATTTGCTTCCATTCAAATTTGTATTATTGGAAATTTCGAAGTATCTGTGCCGAATCACAGCGACTCCAGCCCGGGGACAGAGTGAAACAAGACATTGGCGTTCGTGTGGCTCATGCTTGTTTATACTTGCTGCTCTGGGTATTGATCCCAGTAGCTCGAGCTCTGGGACATTTACAAATCCGCACGTAAAGCCTCCTGTAAAGGTGGTTTCACTGCAGTGGAGGGGTGCTATATTGTAAGTTTATCTTTCCAAGGAAAGTACGCACTTCTGTGAAGCCCCATTTCAAGGGTAAATGAACGTATTTTTTTGTATTGATTGATCTTTTTTTTTTAGTTTAAAGGTTTGTTATACCGGCTTATGTGCTATAAGTATAGTAACTTTTAAACGTAACATATTTTTTGGGTTTATCAGTTGCATTCTACCGAAGGTCAAATCCTGCTACTATTTCAAAGTTGCTTCCACTCCACTTCCTTTGAATGAAAAAGAATGACATTTGCAACTGTCTTGTTTTAATAAAAAAAACAAATATTGTGAAGGTTAACTGGGTGATGACAAATATGCACATTTTTTCTTTTATAATATGTGATATATACTATTCGAATTCGATTCAAAATTACTCTGCCGAATCACTGTTCCCTTAGGATTCACTTTGAACCTAAAATTTTATATTCCTGCAAACCTATTTCTTTGACAAGCTGTACAACAAACTTGATTGGTAGAATGGCTTTAGAAACAGTTTAACTTCATTGTATCGCAGACCTCCATTTTTGGCTACCTGACACTAAGGAGGTTTAAAAAATAATTTAGCAAGTGGAAAGTGAAGTAAAAAAAATAATTAAGACATTTCAATTAATATTACAATGCTTTTCTAATAAATATTTGATACATCATTTGCCTAATTCACGAATGCGCCTTGCCGTGGCACCATGTGGCATCTTTCATCTATAACGTGGATAAATGCGACCTTTCTTTCCCAAAATTTGTTGGCGGGATCGTTGGTTCGTAACCATAAAGATGCCTTGCAACACTTCTCCATGTAGTCGTCAAATGACTTCGACAAAAGAGATAATTGCCTTGTGAATCGACTGCCACAAGATTTTTTAGAGTCACTGACATTCGTTCACAAATGTCACAGCAACTCCCGGGGGTTAGAAAGGTTCAAAAGGGTGGTAGTTGACACCTGGGTCATTGTAGTTTGCTTTGTGTATTTGTTGGAGTATTAGTCATTGCCAGCATCTGTTAGAGAGAGTATACACTCTACTATAGTAGCAATAGTAGTCAGAATAGTAATAGTTTTCATAGTACTGTAGTATGTATAGGTTTGTGATTCCTTTGTATCATCTGTGACGAATTGCAATGAAAAGTTATGTGCTACACAGTGACATTTAGAGCCTGACATTACAGTCTTTTAATGCGAGGCATTTCGTTTTGTTCTTGTACATGCACATGATGGATGGGAGTTATTTCCTTGTTTTGTCTCCTTTGTCCCCATTTTTTTCTTTTTCTGTCCTTTTTCTTTCTCACACCTGTAATTCACGTGATATATGTCACTTGGCGCTTACGTATATGTCGCATGTTTTTCGTTTGCTCATTTGTGACGCTCCTTCTCGCTTCCTTCATTATCATTGACACAATTTGTCATTCGGAATTTCCGCCGTATTCAGTGCACGCATCATCACGGTTGCGTCGTTGCCTTTTAGTGATAGTTTTTTTACAGATGCGCGGCTCTTTCCCTATGGTAATGGCAATAATAATTGATCGGGTTTAACGTTCCAAAATCATGACATGATTGTGAGGGGCGCCGTTGTAGACGGCTGTGGAAATTTTGACCACCTCGAGTTCTTTAACGTGCACCTAAATTTAAGTATACGGGCCTTGAGCAAAATCGAGATTTTTGGCAGGTTGGTTTGCGATCTTCAGAACTAGTGGTTTCTCCTGCATCAATGCATGGGTGCAAGTCGTAGACCTTGCGGGAATTCAAAAGAAAGGAAGCCTGATTTTTTTCGAGCTGTGGTGGCTGCGTAGAAGTTACAGGATCTCACAGAAGTGAACTGATCTCTCGTTCTTGAAGGACATTAATCCTGAGTGTTCCTTTCCAAGCGAAGGTCCTGAAATCAAACCTTAAATTGTCCATATTATATGGGCTACAGATGTAACGGACTGCAGACTGAGGTCAGTCAAAGTGGAAGGAAGTGTGGAAAACGAGCTTGCCCATACACAACAGTTAGACAGCACTTGTCACGCTGCTGCAAAAAGGCTAAATGAGCTTGAAGAACTTGTATTAAAGTCACTCACACTTTGTTGTAATGAACACAGATTTAACGAATTACCAGTTATAACATAGTAAGTGAATAATCTTGTCATAGATACACTGTTAAATATGCATTGATAATAAATTTTCGGATCTAATAACATTATTTTCGTTTCAGATGCGACTTTGTTATGGTTAGGTGTGTACATTCAATTCATGCTAACGTTAAGGCATGACCAGAAGGAATCAGCAACTGTGTGTTAAAGGGATGCTAAATTGAAACAGTAAAATACATTTGGCTGATAACTATATACTGTTAAAAACTGTAATCTCAATTGAATCTCTCTAGTTTTACTAAATTAAAAACTCAATGTTAGAAGCACGACTTTTAAGTTTCCCGCTTAAATAAATTCGATGGTGACATCACGGATTTCACACTCTCTTTTCTCATTCAGACTACATTGGCTTAACGCTATTTTCTGAACCTTCAAACATGTAGTCTCTATCTCCCTCTAAGGACAATTGACTTCATTTTTACTAATTGGAAACTACGTAGCTTTTTGTTCATGCGGTCAGAATCTGTGACTTCATGGCGAATAGTGTGGGATCTTCAAGATGGCATTGCCACCCGGGTTTTCTTTCTGCATGTTTTCTCATTTACCAAGTGTCTTCATGTGGCAAGCATGGTGATTTTGGAATTGTGGAAGTGTGGTGTACTTATGTAGCAATTTTTTTTCTCCCCGTTAATGAGAACATCTCTAAGGATGCAAGTAAGTAAAGTGGTGCCTTCACTCGCAGGTGCTTCGACCCACCACCAGCCAACTGGCTTCGACTCGAGCATGTTCAAGATGGGCGCTCCGCTTCCTGAAGTTTCCCAGCCGCAAGCTGTCCCCCAGGCGGACGTCGCTGCGCCGACGCCTCTGTATCCATCCGCCGTCGGGCTTCCCCTGGGCGTGTTTTCCCTGTCCGTCACGCCATCGACATCGCTCGGCGGGGTGTCGTCTGCCACGGGTGGTGAAGCAGATGACGCCGTCGGCACTGTGAGCTCTAAAGTGCACAAAGACAAAAAGAAGAAGAAGAAAAAAGACAAGAAGCACAAGCATAAACACAAGCATCGCAGCCACGACCGACTCTTGGAAAAGGAGCGCTTCTACAGTTCGGGCGGCAGCACCAACCAGTCGCCAGCGCCGTTTGGAGGTGGCGCGTCGAGCAGCCCTCAACACGAGATTATCTGAGAGCTGCTGTGTGCATTTCAAGCCGAGTGGGAGCTTGCTGCTGATGTTTATAATGTACAGCTGTGCCTTTTACGCGTTGATTTTTTAAAGCCCAGGAAGACAATACCAAGCATGATCGAGTTGTCGACATCCTGGTACCCTGGCAAGAAGATTGAGCATAGGGTGACAAAGTGGGGGGAAATAATCGTTTTTTGTCTTTTTTTTGGCACTTGTTGATTTCTTAAAACGAATTCCCGTTAATTTTTCCGCATGGTGCAGGACAGTCGGTTGTCTACAGGTCCTGCGGCTTTCGGCGTAGCATCATTGTTTTGTGCCCAAGTGACGGTGGATTGAGCTGTCGCTTTGTGTGCCGTCGAGTGTGCAGTCAGTTGCCGTTACGGCGGACAACGCTTGTAAAGCGTCGCAACCAGCACGCAGTGAAAAACAACAGGTTTTGTAACACCTCCAAATGACGACGAATCACGAGTTTTCAAGTTTGTGACCATCCCAGTTTGCAGGGACTGCAAACACATTTATTTATATGGCCCATTGCTGTGAGGAATTCTTGAGCAGCTTGGGCTTTCATGAACGCAAGTGGCTTCAATCGACGACTTGTTTAAGAACCCCCGGCATAAGTTCCAACATCTGAGTGTGCGTTATGGGTCTGCGACAAGAAGGTGGTGCGTTGCCGACATTTTGTTTTGGTATGGGTGGCCAGTGTGTTGACTTGACAAAGAAACGAAATTGCTGATGCTATGTGTAAAATAAATCTGTTGTACAAGTCCGTTGAATTGGGCATATTCCAGATGAGCTTGCCACCGGAAATTCGAAACAAGGTAAGTTATTCAGATCCCCCCCCCCCCCCTGCCCCCAAACCTCTCTGCAACTTGCTATTCACCAGTCACACTGCAAAAACGTTTGTATTCACATTTTTCCCAGTATGGTAGCACTTCGTATGGGAGATAGTTTGCTGCCGGGGCAATGAATGGGTCAGAACTGCGGAAAGCCGCCCAAAAGGTCCTTGTGTATGTGAATCTGGTTGGAGAGTGTTTGGTCGACTTTACACTTGGTCATTCCAATTATCGTTCAGAAGTGCAGTTGTTGCTTAGAGCTCTGTGCAGAAGTTTTGAATACTCTGACCAAACAGTGCTTTAATGAGAAGGTTCAAAGGTTCTGAGAAGCAAATGCAAAGTCGGTGACCATTGCTACGGTTACGGTGTGAATACAAATAAGGCAAAAGTTTGAGAAAACACAGCCGCTTGAAGCAATCAAACTTCATAACGCTAGGTATTGCAGAAGCTAACGTATTGACAGTCTTCTAGTTGCAGCCTTGAAAATAAGAGTGCTTATCGAAACGATTGCTACGTAGAGAGTTCAAGAATTAATCTATTTACTGCGTGAAATTTTTATGGACTCTCGACAAGGCGGATTGCCACTATTGCCTCTCACCTTAAGTCCTCGTCGCCCCAGCTAGGATTGGAAAAAAATCCATCGTTCAGGTCTGAAAGAAATCAATCAAAAGTTACCTTGTTAAAAATTAGCATGACGCTGGAGTGCCAACCATAGATATTGGTGCTTTCATTTGCGCTCTGAGGTTACTCATTGCCCGGCAGTTCTACGATGAAGATTTCGGCGAAGACAGTATCATTTCCGGAGCAGGACTTCTCAAACGACGCCTTCTGTCAACAGCACGCATGCCGCCGCGCAGGCGCGACTCCTGTTATCCGCCATTATGCACGACGGGCGGTGTAAGGAACGAAATCTAAGGAAAGGTTTCAGTAATGCGACCCCGGGCTCTAAGGCAGCAGGACTAATCATTCAAAACAAAAGCGGCGCTGGTGTAAAACGACCAACCAATCGGGGGCGCGCTGGCGCCGATTGCACGTGTCCCGCCGCGTCGTCTGCTCGGATCCGAACACTGGACCTTCCATTCCGACCTTACTGTAGTGCCGTCAACTATCACCTGTGCCACGAAGGCAGCCGGGCCTGCTTTAGTTTAAAAAAAAAAAGAAGCGTACAGCGTAACGTATAGTACGCACCACGCTCCAAGAGTTGTTGTACTCGAAATTCGATAGAAGCCCGATTAAACGCCGAAGCACTCGCGTGTTAATGCGAGTCTTTTAACAATATACACGACAAATGCGGAACCGAAGTTTCCAAATTACTATAATCAATCCGCAACAAATAGCAGTAGACAAACGTCGCCAAAAACAACCAATCACCGTAAAATATGAAACTACGACCCGAGGTCGTGCGTGAAATACTACCCAGGTTTCGTGTCGTGGGGCTTACTTGCGTTTCAGAAAATTCTCTACACACAACGCTTCGCGAAGTTCAGTGGACACCTTCAACAGCACGCGGTTCATACCACAGTTCACTCCACTCGAAAACGAAGCACTCGTCTCGGAAGTGTTCGGTGTGCGCTCACGGAACCACGCTCACGGAACCACGCATCAAGAAAGTGCAATGCTCGAAGCGGAACTAGTTCACTAGAGAAAAACAATATGTATATGGATCCAGTTTTGTAGGTCCCATGCGTCACGTTCACAGCTGTTCGCCGGCGCTGACAGGCTGGTCTGAAGTTTTGAGCCCTAGCGAATGGAAACCAGCGCCGGTTGATCGGTCCGTTGCGAACGGAAATATTATGTGGAGAACGTTTCAAATAAACTTTTCTTAACTTGCTAGCGAGATGGCACGGTCACTTTATGTTTTTAACGCACATCACAACAACCGCGCACGTTTTTTCTTCAAAAACGACTACGCCCAAAAAATCCTCGAGTACCCGTGCCACGCGCCGTGCGGACGCCAAGCGGCGACTGAATCGGAACATTCCCATGATGCCCTCTGATTAAATAACGCATGCGCACTGGGGTCATTGCAAATGGCGGATTCTGTTATTGTTCCATGGCGCACATCACGGGGATAAAATTATGCTCGAAAAAATATCTCAAGCAGGTGAGTTGACGTTTCTTTTGCTCACACGCCGAATCGGTTAGAATCGAGGTGTTGCGCAAACCATTTTTTCGCCCGCTACGACGCTGAAAAAGGGCCGATCACCGCCGAGATCCGCGGGTGTTCAGACGATTTTCTCGATCGACCCATTTGAGCCTTTCGAAAATCGTCCCTTGCCTCGACGAAACAGTCCCGATACGTCAATGCCTTCAACTCCGGTGCATGCACTACACACCGACGGAAGTTCAGAACCGTGGTTGACCTTTGTACGAAGCGTAAAAAGTTGTGTGCGGCAGGGCAACTTCGAATCGGTTCCACTTCCCCCCTCCTCCTGTTTGTTGCGTTGGCTGGACGGGAGACTGCAGAAGCCTAGGCGCTGTTAGGCTTAGCTGGAGCCCGATTTTTATCCCGTATCGCGATCCAAAACGTTCGCAAAACGCTTCCGATGTCTGGCGCGTCGTCGTCGAGCGCTAGAGGAACGCCAGCGAGCGTCGATCCCGGTCGTAGCATGGCATGCCGTCCGATGTCGTGACGCCGCGCGCAGCCGATCTCGGCTCAGATGTGTTTTCAGCCCGCACGGGTCCTCTCATCTGTTCGGTAACCTTCAGCAACCAAAACTAGCGATAGGCGCGATTAACTCGCACCATGATATGGCACGGGCGGAACAAATATTGCCGACGAATGGTTGGCGCACCCGTTTTGCTTCGCGACGCGCCGAGAAACGTGCACTTTCGGGCCGCGTCCTTCGCCGTCGTGTAACCGATAGCCGCGGTGCAGAAGGCGAATGCGCTTGTTAGCTCGCCCGTCTTCGCGAAGCTAGCTTCCTCTGCAAACCGTCTCATCTCGCGTTTGTGTCACTGCCGCGTCTTTCGTTGCCAGCGCTCGGTGTTCAACTCTGCACGGGGCTGGGCCCGCACCGCCCGCGCTATCGGGCGGTACGAGGCAGTGCGCGCTACGGGACCCCCATCGATTTTGACGATGGGACGGTGTTAGGCCTACTTCCCTACTAGTCCTAGCGTTCCGACGTGCGGCTGCCGCTTACGTTTGGTCGTCGCCGCTGCTTTTCTCGACTCCGATGCGGCGTTCAATTTGTTTCTGGCGGCATGCGTCGGGCCGAGAGGCCGGCGTCGGGTTTACCGAGAACGCTGTTGCTCGCCCTTGTTTATTTCGGAAAAGTGCGTGCGGCATCCGTTCGTCCGTCCTGCGCTGACCGCCGGAGCGAGGACATTTGCCCTGCGTTTCTCTGCGACCGTGTGTACTCGAGGTCCGCCGTTTCCCTTCGGGTCAGTAGATAGTCGCAGGGCTTTTATCCCCCCTGAGTGTCAGCTGCTAAGGCCGACTCGAGTCCGTCTTTTAGACGATGGTTTTTTTCATGTGGGTGCGGAAAATACCCGCTCGTCGGAGTGCGTGGTTCCAGCGTGGTCGCATGGCGCTCTCGCTAGCGGGAGGGGGGGGAAGACGAACCTTGAGGCTATGTTCTCGCGCCAGCCACGCTGTCCACACCTTTTTTCGTTTTTCGAGTGGTCTGCAAAGAGAAGTAACGGGACACTAGGGAAGGCGGAAGTGCATGCCGCTGCTTTGTTTTTGCGTCGTCGACGTCGTGCCTTCGCTGGCGTGGCCTGACACCACAGGCACGCCCACTCGTCGGTCCCCGAATTAATAACCCGGCGACCTAGCAGCTTGTGTGTGTGTGTGGGGCGCTTCCTCGTGCTTTCACTTCATCGGGGATCGCTTTATTTAAAACAAGCGCTTGCATAATCTGACGTGTATAATTTTAACTTCTATTGGAAACAATATATATTAATTTTTTTTTTCCCGGAGCTGCCGTGTTTTTTCTTGTTTTCATAAGCTGTGCGTTCGACCCGAACTGGTCATCTTGTAAAACGGTTGTCCACTTTTTTTTTTCTTCGTTTGCACGTCGTAATTTTAATTCGAGATGTCGAAACTTCTATGCCCCACATTGCCAGCCCCTTGCCCGAAAATTTGAAGCCGGAAGTAGCGCAAATAAAATGCGAACTTTCTTGTGTGTTTATTTGCCCTCCGAGCCAGCGACGCAGCTTATAATAAGTGTTTTTTTTTTTCTTCAATGTTGCTTACTCGTGGCAATCATTTGCGGGCTTAATGTTGCAACAGCAACGAGGAGAGTTTTCTTCCTCATGTGCATGCACTGCTACCGACTGCAGCAGGACTAGGTGTGTAGTACACGAGTAGGAAGACATGCAGTTGGCAAAGTCGAATATATCACATCGTGGATATAAATTGTCACAATCTTGTACACACATTCAGAAGTGTGGAGGTTTGGGCTGGTTGGTATGACATGACGACTTATTGTCCCTTTGTCGTCAATCTGACCTCGCGCTATGACACTTGGTCTTGTGCACACAGCTACGCTATCCTGAAGGAACTAATATGAGTGAAGAAATGAAGATGCCTCGGTTTACTGCCAGCACGGTCGCACAGTCACTAAATTGTATGATCTTGCAAACCATCAGTCAATTCTGCGGTGTCACGAAAGCATGAAGCTGCATGGAGGTGGCTGTAGCCGTGCCATTGATTCGTGTGTGCTGATCCATACGATGACAACTGCACACACTGGTTTATTGCAACTGCAGAACGATACTTGTCAGTTCAACATTTTTCTCCAAATGGGCTTGTACAACCTGGATGTTTGTCATTCTGCCTCGAGGCACTGAAACACATGCTGCCAAACATATTTTGGGCAATCGATTCCGAATGTGTCGGGTGATCGCCAGAAGGTTGTGCTGTAGATTCCTGATGATATGTTACTGCTTTCCCTTATTGGTAGCATCTGTTTGTTAATGTTCTTGGGACTTGTCAGTGTTGCTTCGAAATACGCATAAGAACCCTCGTGAGGATATGCGATGTGCTCTGGTATTTACATAAGCCCATGAAATCTGCACCTATATTTTATTTATTTTGTTACCCACAGCACCAACAGGCATTACAGTGTTGGGGGCTTAAAAAGAAAGAGTAACCTTGATACAGTGTCAGCTATACAACGTAACTAATCATAGTCAATAATTAGTCACAGTAGTATGCATGTCACTGGAAAAAAAACAAATCTGGACATTCTATTGTAGCAATGAAAATGTCATTAGACATAATAGAGGCAGTGTTTAAAAGCAAGGTTGGGTTCATTCACAAATTGATTTAGAGAAAAAAGGCAAAGTACATCACCCCTGTATGTTGTCTTCCATACCCTGAATTTGATCTGCAGTGGGACGCAGTGATGTGCATGTAAATACTTTGCCTTTGAAAAACTGACTTGACTGTGTCAAGGACAAGCCCTGTTGCCCCCAGCATGCCATGCCTGCCACTTGAAATTAAGGGACGCG
The DNA here is from genome assembly GCA_013436015.1 of Rhipicephalus annulatus. NCBI lineage: Eukaryota > Metazoa > Arthropoda > Arachnida > Ixodida > Ixodidae > Rhipicephalus > Rhipicephalus annulatus. The sequence goes on along the minus strand of WOVY01013230.1, from coordinate 142,332 downwards.
TTGCGTAAAATTTTCACTTTAGCATTAGGAAAGGGGAGATATGGTATTAGCGGCACATAACTAGAGCTGACGTAGCTTTCAATCCAAATGCTCTGCCTAGCTGTCCTCCCCTTGAGGGCACGTTGAAGGTTCCAAGCTCCTGCAGATAGATCGCGTTACCAGAAATCAAAAGCATTGATACAGTTGTATATGCTCATTTCTCTCCTGTGCACTAATTCTTTTCCTCAAAGGAGTACCGCCTTCATTGTGTTGCCGACAAAGTATCATCGGCTCTGATGCGGGAATAGTGGTAGTTCAGGCAGACCGGAGTACTCGAATATACGGGGTGAATATCTACTGGTGTTGTTTTAGGATGAACAGAGATGAAAGGCTCACACAAAGACTGACAAGTAGAGAAACTATACATTATAGTCACCGGGCATCCAAACAAAATTTCAAATTCTTTCACCAAATCCAAGGCCATTCTGCTTCCACCGAACAGCTGACCGGTAGCGGCGGCATGCTGTTGTGCTGTCGAGCTTGAGGGTGTGGTTTTGATCCCTGGCCACGTCGACATTTTATTTGGAAACATTCGAGGATTGTACCTGTCCTTAGGTTTAGGTACACGTTAAAGGAACCCCGTAACACTTTTTGAGCATGGTCAGAAAACGGTGGTAATCAGTAATTAAGGCTTTCAAGAACACTCAAGACAATAATTATAAGGTAGCATGCAACCAGGAATCTTCAGTTTGCAAATTCAGATCAAAGTTGTTCCCTCTTCTTTCTAGGAATGATGTCACATACCTAAGTCCACGGCTATTGTTTTATTCGAGTACCGCAGGCTTGCAAAGTTACTGTGGCCACTGTAGGATGCCACCACGTGTGTGCGCGCTCATAGAAAAGGGCAAGAAATTACGCAAGGGTCTGATGTGCGTTGATGAAGGGACTCGTCTTCTTGGGTCTTCTCCACCCAGCATTCTCGATGATTTTAAAAGAGAAAGAAACGCTTGAACCCTGCAACAAATACCGGTAAATCCGCTCGTACTTGAATCATTGGGTCAGTCAGACAAACAATGTTGAATGATTTTAAAAATTTTGCTGCATTTGACTCGTGAAGCATTATGTGCTAATAGTGAGACCATTTCATGTAACTTGTGTGCTAATATTGGCACTGTTCTATTAAATGTAACCTTGATTATCCCATCTACGGTTTGCATCATAATTAAACTGTGGTTGTCCCGCCATGGTGGTCTAGTGGCTAAGGCACTCGGCTGCTGACCCGCAGGTGGCGGGATCAAATCACAGCTGTGCTGGCTGCATTCACGGTGGAGGCGAAAATGCTGTAGGCTCGTGGGCTCACATTCGGGTGAATGTTAAGGAACACCAGGTAGTCAAAATTTTCAGAGCCCTCCACTACGGCGTCTCTCATAATCATATGGTGGCTTTGGAACAGTAAACCCCACATATCAATCAACCCACTGCGGCTCCCAGAACTCGCTCCGGCAGCAAACAATGCTCCCTGCTTGGGTAAAGCACCGGCACTTGTGTAGAAGGGGAGAGGTGAACGAGAAAGGGAGGGCAGGAATGCTAGCATCTTGCATGCACCTCGGCGATTGTGACGTCATGGCTTGCGATTGCACGCAGCCACAGCACACTGACAATCCAACAAAACGTATAGACAAATGTTCAAAATAATGTGCAGTGGACTTTTTGTCTGAGCAGGGGCGTCTTCCAAGTAGAATTTCATTGTTTTCATTAGTTTTTTACCAATTTTTCCTCGGTATCTTTTCTTTTTTTTAGAACTGTGGGTGGTTGAAATTATCTGGAAACCTCCACTGCGAAGTCTCATAGCACGAGTCAGTTTGAGTCGTTAAACCCCATAAGCCTACCAACCATACTCTGGCTCAGGAATGTGAAGCCTGAGTACTTAATTTTTAGTTCTCCAGCTGAATAGTCTTCAAGCACCTTTTACTGCGAGAACTGCTAAGATAGTATTAAGATGTTGGGCAAGCGCAGTGTCTTCGATTCACGACTTTGATTCTGTGTTAATTGAAGCAAACGCTTTTATTGCACTTCCAAAACAATTGCTTCCACTCATAATACTGGTTTTTCTGTTTCTTCTATCGGGTGCTCAGAAATATCGCTTTCACACAAGTGCTCTAGCCGATGTGGCATTCATGTTTCAGCGTTGTTGTTGTGCAGATGTTCCAAATCCATCCATGCACCATCTTTTTCTTTTTTAGTCGGAAAAGTGTGCTTTGAGGCATTAGTACTTTCCCTACAAAGTTTTTTTTTCTACTTGATTTCACGTGTGTAAAACAACTTGAAAAATATTTCGATGCGTTGTTTTCATAAGATGCGCACAATTTTTTTTTATTATAATATCCCAAGAATATAGGATAATCCAACAATATAAATGATAATCCAACGATAAAGGATAATCCAACAATATTACGGATGGAGGGGGGGCATGGGGCGGGTCTTGTGGGTCAAAATTGAAGGTGGTCATGGAACAGCCGATAATGTGCGCCGGTGCTTCTAATGAAAAGCCTTATTGAATATGCATTCTATAAATGTTTTTATTAGCCCTGGAAAGGCTCTTAAAGGCAGTGAAAATTGCAGAAGGAAGAGAGGGGGCACTAGTGCGGTCACTGGCACACATTTTAAAGCTCTAGAAAATGGCAAAAGAGCAGTTACTTAGGATTTTACCGAATGCTGAGAATTCGTTTCACTGCGCTGCACTACGGAATGTGCCCTAACCTTTCAAGACTTTGGTGCTGAAAATGGCCCGTTGAAATTGAAAAAGGTGGGGACATTTGAGTTCGTGAAAGTAAACATTAAGTGTGCTGGCGGGCATTTGTATGCACCTAGCAGTATCCACTGCTGACACAAGGAGATGTGGTTGTCATCTAAATTCCATGATTTAAACAAAATATGCTGCTATAGGCAGTTGCTGCTACACTTGCAGTAGAACTGAAATTTTTCTTCATTCGACGAAAGTCAGGTGAACAAGCATGTTTGTGTTTTCCTGAACGGAAATGTTGCCGGCCCGATCGTGCCCAGCAGATGCGATGTTTTAATGTCAGTTACCAAAATCGAGTACTTTGGTGACGATAATGCATGTTTTGGGCCTGTTTTAGCATTTCTTACTGTGCCATATGTTGAAACCAAAATAAACAGTGCAAAGTCATATCAGGCTAGCTAAATTGTGGTGCCTTAATGTGCTTCTTTCATTGTGCACGAGCCTAGCTTGTTCTCTGTGGGAGTGATACAAACTGTGCCGACAAGCTTAGCCTGTTTACAACAAGGAAAGGCATAATAAACAGTTGTTACATGGCTGTTTTGTTATCATGATTGAGGCCCAACGCAGATTGAATTTCTCTAATGCAATTGGGTCCTTTTCAGTAGCAGGCACAAATTAGTAGATCACAATCAGATGTATATTGTATGACCAGTGTACAAACAGCATCTGCTGTCGATGGGTTTGATTCTCAGTCTTGGTGACCACATTTTAATGAGGCAGAAATGCAAAAGGAGTCATGTGCTTATATTATGTGCATTTCAAACAACCCTAGGTGACCTGCCGTCTAATCATCATAGCACTCAACTGCTAAGCCAAGGGTCGTGGGATTGAATTCCGGCCTCAGCGGCTGCATTTTGATGGATGCGAATTGCTTGAGACCCTTGTGCTTAGATTTAAGTGCACCTTGAAGAGGCCCTGCCACACTTTTGTAATAACAGTCTGATGGCTTTGTCAAAACAGCTTATCGCCTCGTGAATCGACTGCCGCAAAGAGTTTAAGAATCTGTCAAGTACGAGCAGAGTTGCGGGGATTTTCCCCACCCTTAAACGCTTTCTCCCTCCTTTCGTACCACACACACATACACACACACACACACACACACACACACACACACACTGAAAAATATGATTGGGGGGGTATAACAAGGGCTTAATAAAACGGGCCCCGTTCACCAGTGCATGTCATAAACTTGAGCACCTTTTTTTTTTCTTTTTAATTCAGGTGCATAGCTTACTTTCAGTGCCGGAGTATGTGGCACTATCACGTGGCAGCCACTATAACTATGCAGCCCACGATGTTAAAATAAGCCAATGACCTTGAATTACAATTTGAGTGTGTGGCACAGAAATTTCGGTACATGGCATCAGTTGTACAGAGAAGTGATTTCTAAATCGCATCAATAATTCATTGTTAATTCCAATCCGCATACTACATTTTAATGTTTGGCTCGTGTGTTCTCAGGAGCCTTGCCTACCAATCAACAGTGTTTTCTGCCAACGCTGAAAAAGTGCTGCGGGGCTCCTTATAAAAAACACAGCTGGTTAATATATCCGGAGCCTTCCACTACGGCATCCTTTATAACCATGTGTGTTGTGGTTTTGGCATGTAAATAGAATGCGTCACTTTGTATATGCCTGCACTTGCTGCTGCCCCTGCTAGTATAGCACTTGTATGGCTGAGTTGTTGATGATTAAGAGAAAAAGTTGACCCTTTGGTTTCCATGCGCTTGCAGTCGCTCCCGCCTAGGTATTCTGCGGGGGAATTTCCACACCCGCAGGCGGCATGGGCTGGTGCATAGATATCGCAATGGAATCGGCAGGAAGCGTTATAGAATCGCAAATTATATTTTATTCTGTTATCAATGCCTCACTGCATCAACTGTCTCAGCACAATTTTCGTATGCTAAAAACTTTGAAGCACACAGGCATGTGAAAAGCAACTTTGCATTTTATGCACTCCCATCGACTCTCATTTTGCCATGTACATCGGAAACTAAGCACAGCCTTCAGGGATTCATCTATACTTTGTTTGGCAGGGTCTAGCGAGAAAAATGAGCCCACTCAGTGGCTTGTTGGTGCATTGGCGAGCCCGTGACAGGCGGGCTCTTGCACGTCGCCATGTATGAAAAAAAAAAATAAAAGGCGGCAATGTGCGCCCTTTACTCCTCCTAAGGACACACACAGAAAAAGGAAGTCAAAACTGGCTAGTAGGACTTGCCGAAATTAATTTTTTTTTTTGCTAACTAGTTTTGTTGGTTTTAGGGGGGGGGGGGGGAAGCTCTATGGGCAGCAGGAAGTAGCCACTGAAAGAGAAGCTTAATCTGAATATAATGTGTCGCTTTGTGAAAGTGCCTGCACTTGCTGCTGCCCCGCTAGTATACCACTTGTATAGGTGATTTGTTAATGGTTAGGTTTGATTAGGTTCACAGGCCACCAGGTTATGTTTATGCACGAACTGTGCATTCTTGAAAGACATGAGAAGAAAGGTCAAATGTCTTTTTATCTTTGTAGTGCCACAGTCAAGAGCTATCTGCCATCGCCATTTAGAACTATGCGAAGTTCTTTCAAATAAGGTTGAAGAGTTAAGTGGCCGCAGTATAATCTGCAAGCCGGAAGTGTACGCACATTGCTTCATCAGTGCGGCATTACCTTTTTTGCCTTGAACACCAAAGCACGAAAGTGGCACTACAGTCAGCAGAGCTTTGTGATTTCAGGCAATGGCAGATTTCGATTTTGGTTTATGGAGCCCGTGAATACATATTTTGATAGGACAGGCTGGTGGGCTAGTTGGTCATGCACTTTAACCAAACCAAGATAGCACAAATGGAGACGGACACGAAATGTCGAGGTGTGCAGCATCTGTCCATGTCTATAAACAAACCTGTCTTTGTATTAAAAAGAAGCTATGGGGAGTTCCTCACCTAGTGTGAATGAAGAACTCTGGTGCATTAATTAATTCGCTTCTTCACAGCCACTAATCTGCCAGTCGTGATCAAGAGGCGAAAAGCGCTTTGACTGGCGAATCGCTGGCTGCGAAGAGAATGGCTGTTTTTGATAGTGTTTCATAGAAGAAAGCTCATAATATAAATGTTTGCATTCAGTTTGATATGTTATTCACTATGTAGACATAGTTGTCCATTTTGAAAGCCTCTTGTAAGTGTGTGTGTGTGTTCTTAGCGGTCAAGAACGCACATTGCCTGCTTTTTCGATACATGGTGGCGTACAAAAGTCCGCCTGCCATGGCCTCACCAATGTGCCTACAAGCCACCGAGCGGGCTCATTTTTTCTCGCCAGACCCTGCCAAACAAAGTAAAGAATCTCTCAGAGGTGTGCTTAAGTTTGCAAAGTACACAGCAAAAAGTCACGAGTCAGTGGGAGGGGGAAAATGCTAAGGGCATTCACATGCCTGTGTGCTTTAAAGTTTTTCACACGACGAGCGTACTGAAACAGTTGATGCAGTGAGGCATTGTTAATAGTATAAAGCAATATTTCTGGTTCTAGTGCGCTTTTTGCATATTTTATTGCATTTAATGTGCACCTACCATGCAGTATGCCGGCGCAGAAATTTCCCCATGAAATACTAAATGGGGGGGGGGGGGCAGCCGCGAAGTGTATCAAAGCCAAAGGGTTAACTGTTTCTCTCCGTGCATTTGATTGACTCGTGCTGAGTGCCTTGTTGCGGTGTGCAGATATGGAGGAAGGGGAAGGCCAGGACCTAGCCACCACAGTACTGACCTGTGAGGGGGACCTGCACGACCCCGGATTCCCGGGGCGCCTCCAGAGCCTCGTGCTGCGCCTCCGGGAACTCATCTCCGATGGTGAGCACTGCTCTGAGGGTCACTTTCTAAACTGTTAACATTGCTTTTATAAGGGTCAGCCAACAGGCTCAGACTTTTTTTTTAACACCCTCGAAAGAAGCTCTGCAATTGGTACAGTAGACCGCGGCAGTCAAGTTTTCCGATTATTACAGCACTGCACGCCGTGCAGAGCCTCTTTGGAAAAAAAACATTTCGGCGCTCCTTTCTTATGCCTGACCAATCCTCCTTTCACGTGAAGTGATGCAAATTCTCCGATGAGCGACTGGACCTTAGCATGCAACTCGTCACGACGGCGGGCTATGCTTTCCCCTCCTTGCGAGGGAGAAGAGTGTGGGGCCACGCGAAAATTCTAAACCAGCTGGAACCGATGTCCTAATTCCTGTTGCTTCCTTAATATAGCACGTATTTGCAAAAATCTTGCAACAGCATGTTCACAATGCATAAGTGCACATATTTGTCTTTATAACAATTTTTGGACTTCGGGGTTGTTTACTGGCCCTTCAGTGAAGACTAAAGGCAAACATGAAGTTGATGTGGATTGTTTAGTTGAAATTGTAGAAACCTCGCAGTCCTCATTTCGTCTAAAGAAAATGGTTCAATCATTAGAAAATCATGTTTTGTATGCGTGAGCTTCTGACATAGTAATAGCCAGCGCAGCGGAGCAAGGCGCTTTAGCGAAGCACAGCCTGGCGAAAACAGAGCTTGCATTTTTCTCGGTTGTAATGTAAAAAAAATTGTTTTCTTCACGGGTCAGGCCGTGTTTTGCTGGAAGGTGCTGGACGGAAAGGGGGCGCGAGAAGAAGTGCTTCATCTGCGTAAATGAATAAATATGTCCCAAAATTGGGATCTGCACTTTTGGACCATGAGTACCAAAGCCCAATATTCGGACCACTACAACACAGGCTGATATGCTCCATCATAAGGAATGGAACACCTTTGATCTCTAACCACTATTTCACAGGCACATGGCTTGTTGGGGATAGTTGGACATAAGAGGGATACTGAAGTCAAAAATAATTTACGTCTGAGTGAAAGCTCAATGTATGACAACATCTAAAACGACAATATTATCAACAGTGCCCTACTTACCGAGAAATTAAGAGGGCAGACTGGTCTTTGTGACCAAAAAGTGACAAAATAATTCATTTTTTAAAATTGACATATTTGGTATCTGCAAGTATTTTTCTATCTCTCTGCGAATTTTCGCACACCAGGAAGTAGTAATTTTTTTGTAATGTCATTATAACTGTCCAGATTCTAGGTGCTGTTAACATGCAGAACCTGCAAAATAATGGGGAACCGACCTTGAGGCTTCCTTGTAATTGCCGGCACCTGTGTTAGAAGCTCTGCTACGAATTTATGAGCACCTTTATGAGGATTGTAAAACATGCAAACCATGACTGTTGCTTTTTGAAGAAGCTGTTTGTTTTTCGTTTTTTCTATTTTTCTCAAAAAAGTAAATTTACAACTGTTCAATTTTGAGGCCCCAATATCTCTGCAGCTAGGGCAGGTACAACAATAATTTTTTTGTAATGGAAACCTGTATGTGTGTAGAATGCAAGTATGGGAGCAGAAGTTAGAGTGCTAGTCCTTTTAATTAATTACTCATCAAAATTTTAACACAATTTTAACTGCTTTTGAATATGGATAGTTCATTTTGCTGCAAAATAACCAAGAAAGGCCTTAAAACAGAAAACTCTTCCGTAGTTTCAATCTATACTTATTAGTCTATGTTGGCATATCTTAAATATCGCTTCTAATTAAGCACTTTTTTTTCTATGGTGGCCTTAAACAATAGGGTGTGAACTCAAGTTATCCCAGGGACAAGATTAGTTATAAGAAAACTAATTAAATATTTGAAATCTGCAGAAAAAACTGCATAATCCTGTGCAGTTTGATCAAGATCACTGAAGAAATAAACAAAAAATGTCTAAATCTGCCCCCTTAAGGTAAATGCACAAGAACACAAGCGCCGCAGTAGGACATTTTCAAAATGATCCCGTTGACATCAGACGGACCGCCTACAACTGATCACTAGTAATTGATCTAACTGCACTTAATAAAAAACCTTCCATGCATCAAGAGATGCTCTAAAATGCTGCTTGTTCGTTTATTTTTGATTCATGGAAAAAAGAGAACCGCCGGATGTTACTATGGAGAGTGGCACGAGTGGTTAAAAATTTCAATTTTCGTGTGGTTACACGGGACAGGTGGTGCCATCCAGCGGGGCGCAGTTGAAACTAAAGCGCCTGCAATCTCGAAGCCAATGGTGGAAAATTGATCAACGGCCGTTTTTGCTGCTGTAGCTCTCGCTACTTTCGGTTGCTTTATTAGCGCAGTAAAGCCGGGCAACGCTGTGCACGGCAACAGTAACGTGAGACTGTCCAGGCGGTCCGCTTCTAGAGGCTGGTAATTTGAAGTGCGCTGACCGGATGCGGACCACTAAAATGTGATTTTATTTCAAAATAGGCCCTTTCTTGGCACAAAAATAACACTACGAGGTTTCTGGACCGCCATTTCAACAATCATCGTTGACTTAATAGTTGCCTTTAATGTCCCTTTAAGGATGTGCCATGCGTAATGAAGACGCTGGGTGTGTTGCCACTATGTAATGGTAGAGAATCGGGCTTCTCTCTCGCCAGCGATGTGTGAAGAGGCCCATGTTATCACTTTTACAAAGTTGCTCTGCATTGCTGGTGCTCTGTCCCTCGTACACTTTTCTCACTTTGGCCCCGAAATTGACTTTGCTTTTTGGGCACTGGTTTCTACATTGGCTAGCACTCACGTTGAAGGCATCCTGTGGTATGAGATTAAAAGGACATCAAGAAGAAATAAATTTTTCATGTAAGTAAATTTACTCCCACAATTAAATTGCCAAACCTACTGAAGGAAGACGGTTTTGAGGATGGAAACACACGGAAAAAAAAATGCGGGCAGCAGCACATCAAATGAAGTGACGCCGTAGGTTTCAATTGCATCTACTAGGCCCTTTGTAGTTCCTAATTAGTAAAAATGAAAAAAATTGTCTTCCGAGGGGCCTTTACACTTACCATGTAAAGTTTCAAATACTTCTTAAAGCCAGTGTCACTCGCCAAAAAATGCAGAAAATACATTTTGAAATCCATGACGTCACACACTGAAACTTTTGTGCAAAATTTGAGTCACACTTTGACCTTGATTTTTCTCACGGATTAAAGTATGTACACACAAACCTCAATTTAATGAACATAGATATAACAAATTAATAAACCGATGTATATGAAGAATAGTCTAGTCACAGATACAGTGTTACAGGTAAACATTTATAGCGAATTTTCTGATATCAAGAAGGTATTTCGGAAGCTGGTGTGACTTTGTTATAATGAGATCTGAGTGTATATCAGTCCTAATGATGTAAGAGACCAGCACTATCCAGAAGAAAACTTTTTTTTATCCACAGCTCTTGTGGCACTGTGCTTCGATTTGGAAGTGATCGGCAATAGTACCAGTGCTGCCTCAAAAGACATACCTCTCCCATTTGATATTCTAAGTTTTTTCTTTGCAGCTGTGAAGGTTGCATAGTTTTATCGCTTTTTTTTTCCCCTTTCATTTCTAAAAAAGGTGCACATACTCAACTGGTAAGAAAGAATGGCATAATGGTTTATAGTAATATCAGCCACCAAACATTACCAAATGAAGTAATGTGGCAGTGGGCGAGAAACACACATCACTAGCTGAATTAAAGGGGTACTGACAACATTTTCCGAAAGTGAGTTTACTGTGCAATACAAATCCCTCGTTTATTAACACATCCCTTAGCTAGTGTGAAACAACAAAAATGCTGATATTTCATATGCTTAAAGCGTAATCAAAAGTATGATTTTGAACATTCATTTCACGTCAGCTGACAGCTTGTGTGTATCTTGATTGCAATTAAGATCACTCTTTCATCGTAACCTTATGATCTTTAAAGGGGCCCTGTGACACTTTGTTACAGTAGTCAAGGCTCCCAAGGACATACGAACCGAAAGGACTTAAAGCCGAAGCTGGCTTTCAGAATAAATTCTGAAAGCCAGCTTAAATTTGCTTTATGTTCTCTCGACAAATTATGATACAAGCTTAAAAATCATGTGTCACAGCCATAGCATCAGCCTTTGGCTGATTTGGGCATGGCAAGCTCTGTTCTTACAGGGGCCGTCGCGATTTGTCCAAGTTCGCACGTGTGATCGCATCAGAAAGCCGCGTTTTCGAAGGAACAAACAAAAGAAGGGCTCAAGGTCATGAGGCGTGCATCACATATTTTCTTTCCCCAATGCCATTCTCCCTGCTTAGCTTCCAGCACTTTTGTTGAGACAAGAGTAGAGGGAATGCAATTGCAGCGTGCACAAATCTTTGTAACTTTGCTCATACTGGACGAATTTGAAAAATTTTTGTGGTGGTCAATTCTTGAGGCAACAAGCTCCTCTACGGAATTCATTCCATAGTTGCTTGAAAATGTGTTACAGGGCCCCTTTACAAAAAAAACCCTGTAGATTGGCCAGAGATACTGAAGAAGCATTGGCTGTTCTAATACAGATCAAGTCATTGAAGCTTACAATGCCAGTAGCGCTCCTTTGCGAACTGGTCATTACATTCAATGTGGTGGTTATACAGGAATGAGTACAGCTACAGTTAACCACCTTCATTTTGACATTTCCAGCCATTTTTAATCTAAAAAGAAATCAGGTAGAACAAATTTTACAGACGCACGATGTCACTTTAAAAATCTTTACAACGTAGCAAGCAAGGCATTCCTGGTAGTTTGCCAACTCATCGGCAAGTGCCAATACTCTCTCGGCTAACACCTTTCATGTTATCTCACTTAAGCAGCAGATTGTACTTCGTGTGAAGAGGTCGCCACTGTTCTGATTACTACAAACGTAACCTTATCTGCCCCTAAGTCAGAAAAGATTGTAATAAATAAAACAACATATGTATCCATTTCAGTGCTAATATAGAGACCACTCACCGCATACACTGTTAAAAAACATCATGTAAAGACTCTTCTGCATCTTTGCTTTCTTGCCCTCATTATGCGCCAAAAGTAATTTTTTGTGGTTTTAGTAGAGAAATTAAAATCCCAGTCTAATTATTACGAGAAAAACTGAGTTTGTTGTAGTCAATAGAATAGACAATTCATCTTAAATTGTTTTTGAGTAGTGGTCTCTCCCTTTAAACGTCATTACTTGTTGTCCATGACGTAGCTACTAAACAGGACACTTTGTTATAAATGCATTAAATTCATTATTTTCCACTAGCTTCTGCCTGAAAACAAGGTTCTGTTGACCATTTTCAGCACCCATCTTTTCAATCCACCTCTTTCACAATGCCACAATGCAAGCACCGAAATTTCCCCAGTCAGGAAAGTTGTAGAACACTCCTTGATATCGAAGGCTTTTATTCTGGCAATACCGGTTCTCCTGGCACCTATCACAACACTATGAAAATTGCAAAGGGCAGCACAGAAAAATGGAAAAAGCAGATTGGTCTGGGTGTAAAAAGTTTTACGCAGTATCTTTTTAACTGTAGCTGTATGGTGGTTTTATGTCACCATAGGCATGAATCATCATTTGAAGCATGAACTTAGCCTCTAGTTGTTTGTTTTTTTTTCTCTCTGTTTCCAAGAGGAAGATATGTTTTAAAAATGTTGGGATATTGTCCTACACCCAGTGGTTGGGCACGAGACTTTAAAATGGTGTTGTGAAATAATTTTTTCTGAATTATTCTTCTTAACTTTTCAAAAGGGGACACTGAAGATTAAAAAAAGCTGCTGTTGTCGATTCCTGTTCCACGTTTTTCTTTCGCTCGTTCTAAAATTGCATCCTTATGTTCTGGTTCTATACGTTAGACATTACTGCAAGCTTAAGTCCATTGCACTGCTTCTAATTGCTGAAAAAGGAAGAAAATGTGATCCTAGTTTAGACAACAACAGTTTACACTATGTTGTAGCACGCTCCTAAGTTCTCACTGCATACATGTTAATATAGTCCTCTTAAAGGGAACTCGAAGGGGCAAGAAAATTTGTTCCATTTATGAGAAGGTTCATTTAAGCAAAGCCCACAAAATGAACGAAATATGACTTTATTTCAACTGCACCAGTTATGGATGACAAACAAAAACATTTTGAAGTATAAAATACTACTATAGTTGATTAGAAATAAAATTGTTTCTAATATTGCTGACTCGGAAAAAAAGGAGGTGATAACAATTTGCTTGGCCTTGTTCAAGCACTTTCTCACATAGTAGGAGTGCATTGCTGAAAGGCTGGGCAGGAACTCTGTGCCACCATCACGTTCAAAGTAGCGCTGCAACATGAGGACAGCATCTCTTACTGTACTATCAGCCACTGAAATGGGCTCGGGAACACACCTTCTCATTACTACTTAAGCACGGGTCCTCATCTTGAACTTCAGCATTAAGTTCCTCAAGGCTGTTCTCAAGTTCACGACGAGGCGTCAATTGCTGCTCGGTGTGCGCGGACATGTGCAATCGCTGGATTGGCTTGGCCAAGCTAGCTTTGGCATTTGTTTCATGGTTGCTAGACTGCCGTGGCCACTTCTGCCGTTCATGGATTTTGCCCGTTTCAGTTTCATTTAACCGATGTAAGCTGAAAAAAAACATGTTCCGATTACCCAAAAGTTTTTATTATTAAATATATAGGAGACCAACTAAATGTGCCTAGATAGTTTCGTTTATGCGGCTTTTCCGTTTAACCGAGTTTCGCTTAATGGTAGTCCACTGGATACGTATGCGTGAAAGCTCTTCATCTCATCTGCTGTTGCTTTAGAACTTAGTGCCATCCTTTGTAGAGCTGCCATCGCCCACACGGTAGTGCGTTTCTAAAGGGCAGAAATGGCTTGCACCTGCCACATAGTAGAGAATCGAAGGTTATTCAATGAATTTAACAATACAACCATTAAAAGATAAGCACCAATAAAAATAAAGATGCAAAGCATGTGGTGTCCAGAAACAGTAGGTATGTAGGTGTCATCTCCTTACAAATGCTCATGTGATTTCACCAGCAGAAAGTTCAGTTTTGTGTAGAAAATGAAAGGGCGTAATGGGCTGAAGATGTTGGCAATGTAATATAGTCATGCACGCACTTTGCATATCGCATAAAAGAATAAGGTTTTCCGTAATGTTTGTTCTGAGGCAGGAGGCTGGGACCTATGGTGCTTTGAATGGGCACGGCGCTTTCAAAGATTATTGAAAGTGCAATATGCGTGGGGGACAGCACATTAAGGAGGGGGAGACAACTTGGAAGGGCAACTTTTTAGTTTGTTGAAATGTTTTTATGAAATTTTCAGGGTAGGCATATAGCAAACCAATTTCAGTAACCACAAAATTTCATGCATTTATGTTCACTGGTTCTCAAGTTGCAGCCTTTTATTAGGATAGTCCACACAAGTTTCTTGGTCAGGCTCTCGTCAATTGGTAAATGTGCTAGGACTGTGAAATTCACTATGATGATTCCTGAGTGGGTTCTCTACACCAAGACTGAGCCACTTTTTTTTTTCCTTGCTGAAAATTTTTACGATAGCACTGGATGTGTTGTTACCCATTTGGCTTTACCAATGAAATTGTAATTGATTATCACAAATTACAGAGGTAATAAACTTAAGAAACAGATTTGTCTTTGTGTTGGCAATTTATTAAGGTACATAATAAAACAAACCTGATCGAAATCAGAATAATGATTTCAGAAATATCACCTGACTGAAGAGCCTCACTGGCCAAAAAAGTCATTCTGAGAAAACGAACTTCAAAAGTTTGGAACACTTATTTTGTTCTAAAATGACTCTGCGCAGTAGCTGGATGTGCCTTTTTAGACTATTTTGCTTTGCCGCTTTTCCTGCTTGCGTTGCATCCATTTTTGAGCCTTTTTCAGACGCGTAGAGTCTTTCTCCGCAGCCTGTCGGCCGCTGGCATAACACCGAGCTTTTGTTGCGTAACAACACATTTGCTACCTTCTGCGGCTAACTCGTCGCACGTCTGAAAATGTGTGTGCAAATTCACAGTCGACAACGTGGTCGCACTGTTCGGGGCCGTAGTCACTGCAGTTAGCAAGCTTGGCGAATCAGGCGCACTTGAGCTGAAACATGCACACTAGCCCCACGGCGAATAGCTGCGTCATCGCCTGCAGCAGCCTATTGGAGCTGCGTGATCCCCTACTTCCTCAAGAGGCGCGCGCTTACTTTAATTGCGGCTATCCCAATTGTTGAATCTCGTCCAGGGACTGACAAGGCCAAGGGTCCAACGGGCAAACAACAGCGTTTATTGCCGAAGCGTACGACGGGGGGTACATCACGGGAATGGGGGACATTGCATTGAGCGTTACCATTTAAGCACTAGTGGGCGCATGCGCACTAACGACAGTTCGGTTATCAGGTGTGCTATTGCGAACACCACACTTCCTCTGCTTTTATTCGGAAGCTAATAGTTCACGTTCCCTCTCAGAACCAATCAGGCGGTCGGCGATTTCGTAGCGGGTAGCGCCGATCCAGGTCGCCTCGAGAAGTGTCTGTCAGCAACGTCGGTGGTGAAGGCGGAACACTAGCTGCAGGCAATGAAGGTGCTGGCTCCGGTTCGGTGTCACTCTGTGGCCACACGGAGAAAACCGTCGTCTTGCGCGGCGTCTTCGGCAAGCCCTGCCGTGCCTTGAAGTAGCTGGTTCTTGTGGCGCCGCCACTCGAAGCATCCTGAAGATGTCGACGCTCGTACCCTGAAAGACACTGGTCCACTTTGAGCCATCACCACAGCTGGTACCCATTTGGGCTGTCCCCTGTAATTTCGTGCAAGTACATGATCACCAACACTCACGTCACGCACACGACACTGTCGGTTCACCGTCTGTCTGAACTGATTGTAAGCCACCCTTTCCCCCACGGCGGGTTTGAGTACATCGAGGCGGGTGCGCAAACGTCGCCCCAACAACAAGTTGGCTGGTGCCTCGTGTGTCGTAGCGTGGGGCGTGTTGCGATAAGCGAGCAGAAACTTGTTGAGCTTTACCTTCATAGGTTGATGCACGTCATCCTTTTTTAGCGCGTTCTTCAGGGTTTGTACGAAACGCTCCGCAAGTCCATTGGTGCTGGGATTGTAGGGGGCTGTTTGCACGTGTCGGCAACCCATCTCCCTTACAAACTGCTTGAACTCCTCTGACGTGAACTGTGGGCCGTTATCCGACACGATTGTCTCAGGGAACCCAAAACGAGCGAAAACATCTCGTAAGCACTCAATTGTTGCATCTGCAGTAGTTGAACGCATCATAAAAACTTCGGGCCACTTCGAGTGAGCATCGACCACTATAAGAAACATTGACTGTTGAAATGGTCCTGCAAAATCTATATGTATGCGTTGCCACGGCGCTGAGGGCCAGGCCCAAGGGTGCAACGGAGCTTTGCAAGGGGCACTGCGCTGTTCTTGGCAATCTGTACATGACTGCACCATACGCTCAAGGTCCCCCTCGATGGACGGCCACCAGACGTAACTACGCGCAAGCGCCTTGCTGCGAACTATACCTGGGTGACCCTCGTGTAATTCGGCCAGAACTGCTCTCTGCAGCTTTGCGGGAATGACTACCCGCGTTCCCAGCAAAATGCATCCTCCATGCAATGTCAGTTGATTGCGTCTGGCGAAGTATTGTTTCAGTCTATGGTCACTGACAAATATTGGCCAGCCTGTGCTTATGCACTCTTTTACTTTCGCCAGATCGTTATCCTGCTCTGTGGCATGGGCAATTCCTTTGCTCGACACTGGTAGGGAGGCCAGCCGCAATGAATAGAAAGTCTCTTCCGACTCCTGCGTTTCGTCTTTCACACATGGTAGCGGCAAACGGGAGCAAAAATCGGCTTCTGCGTTATCGGCTGATTTTCTAAAAAGAAGGTCGTATCTGTATGCCGACAACGTCACAGCCCACCGCTGTAGGCGCGCAGCCGCGATAGGCGGAATACCTGTTGTTGGCCCCAAATCTGGTTCCAGTTTAGCCGTACTGTGCGCAGCCATTCACGCCCTAGCAGTGGTGGTCCTGCTTGATCGACGAGGTAGAGTGGTAGTTTCGCCGTCTGTTCCCCGTGCTGCACCTTGACGACCGCCACGCCGCAAGGTTGGACGAGTGCTCCGGTATAGGTGCGCAGGACGATGTCTGTTGGTCCGCATCTGGCTGAAGGGAACTGCTGCTTGAACTGCTTGTAAGGCATGATAGACACCGCGGCTCCCGTGTCAAGTTCCATTTCCACCAGTGCTCCATCTATTTTCAGTCCAACAAAAATAGGAGTGCGGCCGGACGCCACTTGTTCCGAAACGCCTATGGGTGGCACCTGCGTGACCACTTTCAGCGTTTTCACTCTCCGTTTCTGCTGATACCCGCCACAATATTGCCCGTTGCTGCGACAGGCCCTTTGAATATGCCCTTTCTTTCCACACTTATAGCACGTATTATTAACGTGAGGGCATACTGAATGAGTGTGGCTCGGAGAACCGCAGCGATAACAAGCCAGTCGCTGCTTACCGGAAATCGCTTGCGCCTCGTACAAATCAGCAGGGTCATAATTGCATTCTCCCTCCATTTTGTGCAGCTGTGTGGCCACTGACTCTACGACTCTAGTCTCGGCAACATTCTTCCGGGCTGCTTCCATGGCCAGGGCGCGCTCGACTGCTTTCGGGAACGTCAGTTTGTCGTCCTCGGTAAAGAGTACTCGCTGCACGTCCTCTCGCAGTAGTCCACAGACAAAACGATCCCGCAGCGCTTCGTCCAAATTTGCTCCAAACTGACAACTCTGGGACAACTTCCGAAGTTCAGCAACATATTCGGGCAGAGACTCGCCTTCGTGCTGTGCTCTGCGGTAAAACTTTGCTCGTTCCCCGATTATGGACGGCTTTGGGGCAAGATGTGCATCCAAGAGGCTCTTCAGTTGCTCGAAACTTTTTCCCGATGGTAGGTCCGGTGCAGCCAACGACTTCAGCAACCCATACGTACGCGGTCCGATGATGCTGAGGAATGCGTGTACCTTGTCGCTGTCGGGAACCTTGTTGACAATCAGAAAAGAGGTCAACCTCTCCTTGTATGCCGTCCAGTCGCTTGCAGTAACGTCGAATGACTCCATCTGGCCCAGCTGCCCTCTGCTCACCATCTGGCCCAGCTGCTCACCAGACCGCATTGTCGCTTCTTCACCACACTGCTCGCTACTCTTCATTTTTCATCCCATCCTCGTCGCCAGTGTTGAATCT
This sequence comes from Rhipicephalus annulatus, assembly GCA_013436015.1. Taxonomy (NCBI): domain Eukaryota; kingdom Metazoa; phylum Arthropoda; class Arachnida; order Ixodida; family Ixodidae; genus Rhipicephalus; species Rhipicephalus annulatus. The sequence goes on along the minus strand of WOVY01013230.1, from coordinate 124,489 downwards.
CGTCCAGGGACTGACAAGGCCAAGGGTCCAACGGGCAAACAACAGCGTTTATTGCCGAAGCGTACGACGGGGGGTACATCACGGGAATGGGGGACATTGCATTGAGCGTTACCATTTAAGCACTAGTGGGCGCATGCGCACTAACGACAGTTCGGTTATCAGGTGTGCTATTGCGAACACCACACCAATCATGAGTGATTCCCGCCTCAGCGACATTGCTGCTGCTGAGGGTAGCAAAAAAAAAAACAAGAATTCATGAGCAAAACACCAAAATGGCAGCGCTAGGCCCCATGGTTTGTAAACTGCGAGCGCGCAAAGTAGGGGGGGGGGGGGGAGGGGGTATTTTCAGCGCTAACTGGCTGCTGTGGCTTGTTATGTAATTTATTTTACCTACATTTACGATGAATTACACTCATATTTTCAGAACAAATGGTTTTAGACACACTACGCGAGTACTATTTGGTTTCCAAGAAAAATTTTGTGACTTTTTTGTGATTTTTTTTTTTCAAACGGTGCGGCCCCCTTAAACACCACCAAGGAACTCAGAGAGGCGGATCTCGTTGCAGCGTTCATTGTGGCGAAACCCATTCTGTCTTTCTCATTTGTGTCAACAGTTGTGAAAGCTACGTCGCGTCAAAATGACGTTGCGGAAGAAAGACCAGGAACAGGCGGTGCACTGTTTTGCGAGCACTGGCCTATCAATGTTCTGTATAAACTGGACTATAGGTCGAGTGGGAATATAGGTCGACCCCCCAAGTTCAGGTTACCAAAAAAGAAAAAAAAAGGAAAACAACCCAAAACTGCCGAACCACATTTATTTGCGAATTTGGCGCACCGCATCCCGATCGTCGGAGCTCCCGTCTACCACCATCGCAACTGCTCCTATTCGTCCGACGAAGCACCACTGTCTTCTGAAGACGAGAGTTTCTCGCTGGCCGCCTCCCACAGTGCGTCGTCTTCAGTGCCATCCAGCGAGTTGCTGATGCAACATTTCTTCAAAGAATTTTACACCATGGAATCCGGCAAGGAGCGCCAGGCGGAAAGGCACCCAGCCACAAACAGTCGCAAGCGGAGGCCTCTGTAGGCGGCCCATCGGTATCTTGGTGTTGTCGCCGGACACCCACTCTTGGTATTCCAGCCGCACTCGGTCCTTGAACGGCTTGTTTAGTACAACGTCGAGCGGCTGGAGGGTGGACGTCATACCACCTAGTATCACGGCGAGGTCCGTTTTCCCGTCGCCGAGTGCGCGTTTCACTGCATCGGTCAAGTGGCCACGAAACGCATCCAACACCAGTATGCTGCAAAGACGCAGCAGTGCACCTGGCCGACGGTTCCACAGCACTCGTATTCATTCGAGCATCATGGCCTCGTCCATGTATCCCTTTTTGTTGATGCGAACGACAACACCGGGTGGGAACACTTCCTTCGGCATTCGGCATTGTCTTGCGTTTGAAAATGGCGAAGGGCGGAAGCTTTTTACCATCTGCCGTGCATGCCAGCATGATGGTGAAGCGTGAGTGCACGTTGCCAGTGGACAGCAGCTTCACATCCTTGGCGCCGCGCTACGTGATCGTGGTCGACGAAGGCATGTCAGACTACACGGGGGTTTCATCGGCGTTGCCAATCTGCCCCATCATGTAGTCATTCTGCTCCCAAAGCCGGTTTACGAAGCGCTGAAAGTTAATGAGCTTGTCCTCTAACTCCTCCGGCAACTTTTGACAGATGGATGTGCGCCGCCGTAGAGAAAATCCTTTGCGTCGCATAAATCGACGCACCCAAGAGTTCGGTGCACGAAACTCTTCCCGAGCGAGTTCCACGGCTTTCTTGCGAATGGTATCCACGGTCACTGGCAGCGAGCATGCACGAACTTCCCGCACAAAGTCCACTAGCTTATCCTCCAGATGCGGATGAACGGCACTTCGTCCACGAAACGACATTTTTCGAGGATTGCGCATCTGCAGCTTTCTTTTCTGCGCCCTCCAATAGCACACGCTTTTTTATGATACACCAAAGCGGCGCTGAGCAGCCATATTCCCGTTCGCTTCTGCGAACTTAACAACATCTAGTCTAAACGCAGCTGAGTACGGCCTCCTCGCACTGCTAGACATATTCAGTGAAGGAAAAAAAAAGGCCACTAAAAATGCAGCGCAATATTTATTTATTTATTTATTTATACAAATACCCTAAGGGCCCAAAGAGGGCATTACATAGGGGGGGATGCAAGTGAGTTTACAAAAACGAGGTGTGTACATATAATGGTAAAAAATGCACACAAAACCATGAAATACTTTAGGTGACATTATAAAAATAGAGCACAATGCGAAGCGGTAACGAGAAAGTTTGGGACAAAAATACACAAGGCAAATACAACAGTAGTGACAAGTTTGCGTTTAGGCAATTTTAATGTGGGCGATGTTTTGTAGTTTTTTTACAAGATATGCGAATATATTAGGCTAAGGAGGGTTTCCATCGAAAAACACTGTTAGGGCAACTTGAAATAGAGTTGGTTCTGTAAGCGACACTAGAGATGAGGGCAAGGAATTCCATTCTGTAATTGATAACACTAGCGGCGAATTTTGATACAAGTTCGTTCGCGGCAAATATTGGTTTTATTTTATGAACATGGTCTCGCCGAGTAGATACATTGGGAGCAGGCAGAAGGTTAGCTCGAGCAAATGTGGAGTTTCCATGATGAAGATTATGAAAAAACACCAGACGTGCAAATTTTCTGCGTGAGCCAAGACTGACAGATTTAGCCTTTTCTTCAAGTCAGATACACTTACGTAATGAGAATATGAAGACATGATAAATCGGGCTGCTTTATTTTGAACTGATTCGAGTAGATTGGCCAAGTAAGCGTGATGTGGGTGCCAAATTATAGAGGCATATTCCAAAGAAGGCCTTATGAGTGAGATATACGCACGAAGCCTCGTATCAGTGTTTGCGACATGTAGGCGTCGTTTAAGGTATCCTAGTTTTTTGCATGCTTTGGAGGTGACGTGTTCAATGTGCGCATTCCAGTTTAAGTTTGACGTAAAAAGTACACCAAGGTATTTAATCGAGGATACTGAGCCAATGTTAGCACCACGTATTTTATATTGATTAGCGTTCTGGCGAATAGTTGAAGCGAATTGCACGTGTTTAGTCTTTGAAATATTGATTTCCATTTGCCATATGTTGCACCATTCTGTTAGCCTATTTAGGTCTAATTGTAGAGAAATGACGTCACTGTTGCTGGTTATGGGTTTGTAAATGACGCAATCGTCTGCGAAAAGGCGTATTTGAGATGCGAGATTAACGGCTATGTCATTTATGTATATCAAAAATAGTAATGGGCCAAGGACGGAGCCTTGGGGAACTCCCGAGATGACGTCAGCACGGGTAGAAAAGCAATCTTGCAAACTGATTACCTGAAATCTATTACTAAGGAATTCTTCAATCCATCGCGTACAGTTGTAATCAAGTTGTAAATTTCTGATTTTAAGTTTGAGGCGATTGTGAGGTACGCGATCAAATGCTTTAGAAAAGTCAATGAAGATGGCGTCTATGTAAAGTTGATTGTGTATTGAAGTGTGAATATCTGTGACGAGTTCGAACAGTTGAGTTTGACATGAGCGATGTTGACGGAATCCATGTTGGTTGTCAAGAAGCAAGTTGTTTTGGTTGAGGTAAGTTATAATGTGGGTATACAAGACATGCTCAAGCAGTTTGCAGGAGATGCATGTTAGAGAAATTGGTCTGTAGTTGGTGGGATCTGTGGAGTCACCTGATTTAAAAACTGGAATCACTAAGGCAGATTTCCAATCTTCTGGTACGCATCCTGTATCCAGCGATTGTTGAAATATTAAAGATAGCAATAAAGACGAGTAATGGGACGTAAATTTTAGAAGTTTGGCGCTTATACCATCCGGACCGGGGCTGGTTTATTAGGGAGCCTGTCAATGGCACGAGATATGCCATTTTGTGATATTACGATGGGCAAGAAAGGGTACTGGATGAGCGGTTGATGAGATATATGAGCATCATGAAGTGCGTGTTCCCTAGTAAAAACGTCGGAAAAACATTTACGAAATTTGTTTGCGCTATCTATAATGCTCAAAGTCACGCCATTTTCAGTAAGTAAGGGAGCTGCATGATTATGTTTGGGGTTTACAACTTGCCAAAACTTTTTTGGGTCAGTTTTTCAGCATATTTGGAAGGATAGAGTTGAAGAATTCGTTTTTGGCATTAGCAATAGCTGTTTCTGTAAGACGTGATATGTTCTTGTAGTTTTCCCAGTCTGTTTGAGTCTTTGTCCGAGAAAACTTTCTGAAAGCTCTTTTTTTCTTGTTTATGCATTTTTTTACATCGTGGTTAAACCAGGGGTCGTTCTGCCTTGAGGTGATGGTTATCTTAGGTATACAGTTAGCTTCAACTTCCTTCAGTCTGTCTCGAAACAAACACCAATTGTCATTTGCAGATCTATTTTGAAATTCATTTGAAAAGTCTGCGGCAAATGGTGCTAAAAATGGCAATCATTTTTTCAGTATTAGCGCGAGCGTAACTGAGAATACACTTCTTCATTTTCTTTTGTACGGTGGATTTCAGTGCAAACGAGCAGTGCACGACATTATGGTCACTTATTGGATCAAGCACTCGGACTTCACTGAATTCTGGATGATTTGTCAAGATTAAGTCTAAGATATGATTGCCTCGTGTTGGTTTTTGTACAACTTGAGATAAATGATGAAAATGCAGAGTATGCAAGAAATTAACACATTCAGATCTATTGCTGTTTTCTTTCAGAGAAGAGTTTGACCAGTCGATATAAGGGTAGTTAAAGTCTCCCCCTACTATCAAAATGCATTTCGGATAATGAGAAAAAATATGTTCAATGGCGGTATTAAATAAGTGTACAAAGTCTGACCGATTGTCAGGCGGGCGATAGCATGCAACAATCACACACTGCGCATGACCAATACGCGCGGTAATCGCAACTAGTTCTAGGGGAGTATCGACACTCAAAAGTGATGGATTATAATCTCCTCTGATAGCAATGATGACTCCGCCTCCTCGAGAATTTTCCCTGTCTTTGCGAAATATCTTAAAAGACGGGTGCAGAGCTAGTTCACTGTCCGCGACGTCGCTGGATAGCCAGGTTTCAGTACCGATTATAACATCAGCAGAGCAAGTATGCATCAGTGCCTTTAAAACTGTCTAGTTTGTGATACAGGCTGCGGAAGTTGGCCAAAAGTAACGAGACAGTATTTGAAGATACAGCTTTGGATTTTTCTGCAAGTTTTTGTCAAGTACGCGATGACTGGTTGCGTGTAGGAACTTCTACGATGTTATCTTTGACAGGATCATATCGGTAGATGGAGCCTTTCAAGTGCAGAGAGTTATAACGTATAAAAAATGGTTCTGTTCCTTCACGATTACTCCTGGCATATTCACGCAATTTTCTGCGAGCCAACTGTACTTTGGGTGAAAAATCTTCTTCTATCCATACCTTCGGGAAATCGAGGTTTTTCAGTTTGGGGGCGTTCCGTAAAACTTCTGTTTTGGTTTTGAAATTGAGGAACTTAATGATGATAGGCCTATGAAAGCCAGGACGGCGCTGACCAATACGATGAGCGCGTTCGATGTCGCCAACGTTAATCTTCAAGTGGGTAGAACAGAAATCTTTCACGATGGCTTCGGATTCGGCATATCCCTCCTGACCATTTTCAGGTATGCCTTTAATTATTAGGTTGTTACGCCTCATTCTGTTACTGATATCGTCTACGACATCAATGAGCTCATCATTAGTTTTTCTTATGTTAGCCTTAACTTCATGAACGGATGTCCTGACTGCGTCAAAGTGATCCTGTATTTCTTGTACACTACTAATTTGCTTTCAATAGCGGTGATCCGGGTGTTTAGATTAGCAACTTGCTCTTTCACATCGTTTATGTCTGTCACGACTTCTTCACGAAACTCCCTAAGGAAGACTAGGACGTCGTCAATCTTGGGACCTGGATTGGTTTCAACGTCTCCCGCTTGGAGCAGTAGCAAGGCGAAGCATACTGATAGTAATCCTAGCGAAGGTCTAGGGCAAAGAGCGAGGATGAAGTGCGAACTGTCACTGAAGGGAACGACACTGCTGTACCGGGGCTTATGGCGCACAGAGAACAGACCAATGCGTGACCGGTGAGTGCACAGATCAACACCCATTTGAACAACAATCAAAGTACAGGAAGGGGTATAAGCAGCCACAAACAATTGCACTTAGCTAAGTCACAATAACAAGCACAAAATTCCTACCTATGATAGAAAAGTGCACAACTTAGCACATGCTGCGTGTGGCCGCAAATCCCGATGAATTCCTGTTGAGGCGATGCTTTTATAGGCGTAGGTGGCACTGTTTCTGATGGCGCAGGCGCAGGCTCCGTGAGGTTATCTCCGCAGTCAGCAGGTTCTTACGTCATGCAGATGCGCGGAAGAAGTTGATGACGGACGGCCAGGCAGCGTACAGCGGCAAGCACGAGTCAACCTATGATAGAAAAGTGCACAACTTAGCACATGCTGCGTGTGGCCGCAAATCCCGATGAATTCCTGTTGAGGCGATGCTTTTATAGGCGTAGGTGGCACTGTTTCTGATGGCGCAGGCGCAGGCTCCGTGAGGTTATCTCCGCAGTCAGCAGGTTCTTACGTCATGCAGATGCGCGGAAGAAGTTGATGACGGACGGCCAGGCAGCGTACAGCGGCAAGCACGAGTCAACCTATGATAGAAAAGTGCACAACTTAGCACATGCTGCGTGTGGCCGCAAATCCCCAAGCGGAGCCAAAATCAAGCGGAGCCAAAATATCAAGCGGAGCCAAAACTCAGAACAGATCGGAAGCAAATCACGAACAAAAAAAAAAAAGACTGCGATTAGATTTGGATGCGGATATGGCCGCGTCTGGCTTCACAAGCACATGAAAACCTTTATGTTGCCAGACAGCGTCGCACTTTCGGCTAGACAACCGCTATATAAAACGAGGGGCGACTTTAGCTTATTATTTTATTGAAAAAATCTCGACATATATTCCGGTTTATACGGTAGGGCCGAATCGAACATGTTCACGAAGTAGACATCATGAAAATAGATTCCCTGTATCTCCGTTCTATTTTAAATCTTCTTCAAGAATCATTTTCTCCTAAACTACATTATGTAAAACATTCGGGTTTGTTTCATTTTATTTGTCGTTCTCTTCTTGCAATGGAACTAGAATTACACTCAAACCTGCTCATTACGAAAATATTTCGTTATATCCAAAAGTTTGTTATACATTTGTAGCACTCTGTCTGTGTCAGAGCTATCTTTCATTTACTTCATTATAAGTGATAATTTGTATATCTTGGTGTATGTACTTCAAGTGCTGGCGTTTTTGCAATTTCTTTTAGTCAAACAAGTAATTTTTGTCATTATTCTTTATAAAAAGCTCCAAAAAACATGAAAACTATCCTGCATAATTGCACCATTTTATTCTAGTTCAGAAGCTTTGTATTTATGTTTAGTTTATTCTGTGCTTTCAAGTTATCTTGAACATGGGGCAAGTGTAGTAAAAATAATAATTCATTTTGAAATATTGGGAGTTAAAGAGCAAAAACAAGTTTATTTTATATTTTGTTCAAAAAGATATACTGAACAATTCAATTAATAGCAGTGTTCCATATAGTCACACGTATCAGCTTCTCACTTTTTTTGTTTTCTTTGTTTTTTGGCTTGTTCTGTCATATCATCTGTCTTTCTAATGTCCAAATACTCTTGATAGCGGTTAATCTCACCCAACCGTATAGCGGGGTTGTGCCTGAAAATATTTGCTTGAGCCATGCAGGTCTTTTTGGAAAGTTAGAACGATTTCAAACGTGTGGCAATTCTGAGGGTTCCCATTCTAAAGAGCACAGCGCATTGTATTCTGTACGTGTGCCACGGTTCCTCTGCATTTTGGGCAGGCATATTTACTCCTAATCATGATTTGTAGAACCTTCACATCAATCGAAGCATGTTCATTTTCATTACAGGTAACATTTTGATGTTGCGGCGATGCGTAATGAGGACAAAGCTTACTTGCTAAAGTGCTCGCAAAAGTGCGCCTAGTCGTAATTTTCTTTTGTAGCCGAACATGTCCATTTCTAATTATTCTGTGATTTCTAGAGAGTTTTTTTTATTCATCATCACAAAAGTATCTTGCTGGTGCAAAGGCTCGGCATAAATGTACAGAACCGTGTTTCCATGAATGTCTCGCACACATAAAGCCAACAGGCTCTGGTAAATGTCATGCGTGTCCTAATATAGCCGGAACACTTTTTTTTTAAGCCTGTAAGGTCAGTGAAACTACCGTTATTGATATTCAACGGGGGTATGGTGGGGTAAACCCTCCAAAAAATCACATTTGCAGTTTTGACAACGAAAAGTCTACTGTACTCTGAAGAGCAAACCTGCGTAAAGCCCTACGTCTAGCGGCCGCTCCAAGTGTTTTAAATGTTTTACCAAAGTGGGCCGCGCGCGGTCTGGAGTAAGCTGTATGCACACGCAAAACTTCATTTTTCTCAAATTGTGTTTTCTGTATATTTTTCAACTTTGGTGTGCCTTTTCTCAAAACGTATTAAATCGATTTTGATGACACTTTGTATGTGTGAGCTACAACAAGCTAGAAACAATCTGAACTAAAACAAGAATTGTGGATTTTATAAAAGGTGAAGCTGTAAAAAAATTACAGAGATATACCCTCTGTAGCATTGTGCAAGCAGTATTTTAATTTTTTTTACAAAATCTTCTTAAAAATGCAATATCTTTTTAGTTCAGATGTAACATAAAAGTCTCTACAGCAACACGCCTGAATATAGTTACATTCCTTTCAGTACTTGCAGAGAAAGGTACATTAAATAAGTGCACCCCCTTTAAAATTTGGGAGTGGGCAAAAATAGGATAAGCAACCTATGCATAGAAAAATGTCACTTGATACCCAGTGGCATTTTTTATGAGCATGTAAAATATTATAGGAATAGTTGCAGCTGTTTTTAGAATTGTTGCAGCTGTTTCTAAGATATTGCACTAACTGACATATACCATTTATTCTACCATACCTTTTAAAAAAAAATTCCTTTACGCAAAAAGCTCAGGTTGTGCACCATTTTAGAAAAAGGGGTTGGGCTGCTCGTCAGTTAGGCTCAGAAACATGGCCCTTCTGGCTCAATCAAAGGGCGCAAAAATGTGTGAGGCACTGGTTATTGTTAAGCAAGGCCTTGTTACAAATAAGCAAAAAAAAAAAAACGTTTTCGGTTCTCACCAAAAATTTTAGCCTAACCTGTGTTTAATCTTAAATAAACTTTGTAGCGACATTACGTTATGTCGGGCGTAGATGGGTAGTACACAAATTTGCCTAGTCTTGCCTAGTCTTCGTACTTGCAGGCTCCAAACGCACTAGTGCCTTCGTTTATTGCTGTGTTTTGGTCTTGTTTCGAATAAAAGAATGGACCACTGTGAACTGCGTGAGCTGATTTGAATTTGTGAGCCTAAAAAATTTCAGGTGGTGGGGCGTAACTGCTAAACCTTTGCTGACCTTTGTATTGCGGCTAAGCAGATACAGGTCACACGGAGCTAACCGGAGCCGAAAGAACGAGGACTAGACAAGTATGCGTATTGCCCATTATTCCCATGCTGGCGGAAGCACCGTGCGTTGCAGCTCCCATAGACACTAGCGCAAGAGCTCTGTCCAGTGTACTTATAGGAAACTCTTTGATGTTGTGCTCACCTATGTAGCTCTGGAATCAGAGCCTCGGCCTCTGTGTGTGTGTTCTGGTTTGATGCGTGCGGTAAGTGGTGGCTGACAGTTATGATCGATGTCGTTAAATGCAGAGGAGCAGCCGTTGTGGGTGAAGAAGGTGGAGCCGTGGAACAGCGTGCGGGTGACGTTCACACTCCCCCGTGATGCGGCGTTACGGCTGCGGCAGCTGGCCCAGCGTGGCGACCGGGCACTCCGAGAACTGGGCATCCTTTCGGTCCAGGTTGAGGGAGATCAGGTGAGCACTTGTGACTGTCCCACGCATGCTTGATTACTTGTTTGCTTGCACTCGTTCTTGCCTTCACCACCAAAAACGGCTTGACCACTTGATTATAGCACTAGCAAGCTGAAGGCTATGAGATAAATTTTTTGCTGCAAGAGCCATATTTTCATCGGAAAGACTAAAAGGACCTGTGTACTTAGGTTTAGGTGCCTGTTGAAGAATTCAAGAAAGAACCCTAGGTACGTAGTAGGCCAGAAACAATAGTTTGGCCTGTTGGTTTCTAGTGTGACACGTCTGAAAATTCAGCGTAGGTTATCAGTAAATTGCTCTAAATTTTAACACACTAGTGTGGAAACTTGGGCTAGTTGGTGCGTAGTCATATTTGCAAGATGTTTCAGCGCGCGAACAAAGGAAAAAGGACAGGGTAGACAGAAAGAGCGCTGATTTTTATTTGAAGGCCACCTTTGTATCATGGGAGGACAAAAACTACTTACAAAAAAGTGGAACATGTATTGGTTCATGTTTGGCACCCATTCTTAGTGACATATTTCTAGCACATCATGATCGTGTCTTGTCAAACAAGCTTGACGGCTCTGTAGTTTTTAAAGTCTGCCGTTTTGTTGATGATTACTTAGTGTTGTTGAAATGCGATAGTCAAAATTTTCAGACCGTTTTCTCTGACGTGTTGACTGTTTTCCGAGAGTGCCTGAAACCACTAGTTCTAACCCATGAATCACCCACTGATAACAACCTGAAGTTTCTAGATTTGAAGCTTTTGTTAGACTCCCGACATGTTTGCTGGATGTAGGAACCAAGGAGCGGCAAGCCTCTTCTGCCTTTCAGCTCAGCTCACTCTAAATTGGTCAAGCGGGGCATCGCTAACCTCTGCCTTGTCAATGCCTTAAAGAAGTCATGCCCCCACATGGTACACCACAGCTTTGCTCTACAAGTAGAGCGGCTTACCAAAGCTGGTTACCCCCGCACATGTTCTCGTTTCGGTGGCGGAAAAGCTGGTCACTGTCTTGAAGCGAGGCGACAAACCGGATAAGCGAAACAGTGTCAGAAAAAGCCGGCCTGTCGTACTGCCTTACGTGCACGACGTATCACACAGGCTAAAAAAGATTGCTCGAGATGCCAACGTTTTTGTGGTTTTTTCTGCCCCGGAAAAATTGCAGAGGCTTTGCAAACGGGTCAATGCACCTCGTGCAAATTCTGCCTCGTGCTCTGTCGCGCACAGGACACGCTACGTCCCATGCGCAGTGGGAGTCGTTTACTTTATTCCACTGACGTGTGGGTGCATCTATGTCGGGCAGACCGGCAGGTGCATAAATGACCGCCTCCGAGAACACCGAAACAATGTGCACAATGTGGTACAAGGGCATCTTGGCATTCATTGCCGTGATTGTGGATGCACCCCTCTCTTTGATCAGTGCTCAATATTGGCAAGGCACAGGGACCAGCTTACCCGAGAAATTATTGAAGCCGAAAAAATACACTTGCTAGGAGATAAATGTGTAAGCACATCATCGATTGCTTTATCACCGGCTGAACGTGATTACCTAGCTCGGCTTTGAGGCAATAGAGGACCTGTCACACGTGTTTTGTAACTGATGTGTAGATTAGGGTGCATTTTACCTTCATGCTCTGGTATCATCCTTTTTAGCACTATATATTCTTGCCACTCTGTGAAATAAAGTTAGTTGGAAGTCAGCGCTCTTTCTGTCTACCCTGTCCTTTTTCCTTTGTTCGCGCGCTGAAACATCTTGCAAATATGTTTAACACACTAAGCTGAATTAGTAGAACGTTATGCTTACATTACCAGGTTACCATAGGGCCATACAGTTCTCCTAATCCCTCGCTTGCTTTCGGGTCCTCTCTATGGAGGGTCAGACCAGGTGGGACAGCCTAAGAGATTTTGCGTTGAGAAAAGATTTAAGCTATCCTGCACATTAAGAAAGAGCAATACTCTTGTTTCAGAAGTTCCCTTCAGCACTTTAGAGTATACAGGGCCCCTCAGCCAATAAAAATGGCGATTAGCCCCTCCACATGTATTCATCCGCGCCGTGTCGTCTGCTCACCATCTTCGTGGCATATGCTCGCCAAATTGTGTATACGCGCTCTTTGCGGTTGATATGGCTGGTTTGTTAACTTGAAAATACACTAAAGCATTAAAGCAAGCAACTAATTTGGGCCAGCAATTTTGTCTCTTTCGAAAAATTTGGTAACTTGGGGATGTAGCATTGCGGAGACTCACAAAATGCCATTTTATTAAATAAGGAAGACGGATGGTCACTGTTTCTCTCTAATGCTGTTTGTTGCTTTCGTATGATTGCTTCTCCATCAACGCACTCCTTCGCGTCTTCCACTGCAAAGCTCCTTTTCTCTCATTTTTGCAAGGTACTTTTTTGTGTCCACCGTAGGAAATTCCGTCGCATGCAGTATGCTGTGCCAGGTTGCATGTCTGATATTTGGAAAAGCGGCGTTCTTGGTCTGGCGACGTGGCTCGAACACAACCTCAATGCGTTAGGTTTAGCAGGTGCGGCTAAGCAAGTAGCGTATCTCGCTAATAACAACAACACGTACCTGATGCTTTATCCTCACAGTAAGATGAAACGAATTGATGGCTGATTTCACCATTTGTGTATTGCTGTCAGTGCAGTGGGCGGTCACTTCTGCATGGGTGCTGCCATGTTAATTTTTAAGCACAGTTACCGGCGATAAGCGACTCGGATAATTAAATGCATATGAAATAAATGTGAAGAAAAATAAACGTATAACTTATTGATGTGACGTAACACATACTAAACAAACGCCAATTTCAGCCAAACCTGCCAATTTTGAGGCACTTATATCTGGGACTATGTTTAGCTGCACAACGTGACTCTTTCTTACACCCACCCCGTAGCTTTGGCAGTGCTGAAGCACAGTGGTAAAAGAGAGTATAGAATATTGGTCAGTGGTGGGACGAAGGAATGAATGCTCCAGACAAGTGAGGCAAGTTAATGAAGTTGCATAGTGACTTACTGAAAAGGATATAATAATCGGGGCAAATGAAAGAAGGTACGCTAGACAGGCACCGACTTCAAACCTCAATTTACATTAGTTTCAAGCACATGCACGATTCTGAATGAATGCTGGTTCGAAGTTGGTGCTTGTCTCGTGTACATTCTTTCTTTTGTCCTGCTTCTTTTGTGCTTTTCAGTTAGTCACTGTGCAGAGGCTTGCCTCAGGGTCACCCTTCATGATCACACATCTTTTTTTTTTGGGGGGGGGGGGGTGGGGGTGGTTGTTGAGTACAGTTCAAGTTGCAGAATCTGATCTCCTCTTGTCATTCCTGTGCGCAGATCATCAGCCTTACACTTGCTGGTCGTTATGGGGAGCCACCGAAGGAAATCATCATCCAGAAGGCGGCGGAAGAGGGTAGTGAGCAGGGCTCACAGGCGTCGCCGCACGTGCCTGGAGGGCCATCATCATCATCCCCCGCTCTTTCCGCAGCTGCATCCAGTCGTGCAGGCTCCTCTTCTGCCACCACTACGCCTGCAGAGCCTCCCTCCATCCAGGCTAGGAGTCCCGCCTTTGCAGCTGCAGCGGCCACTTCAACCAGCGGCAGCAGCGGCAGTGCCTTTCGCTCTCCCAACGTAGTCGCCCCGCCACCGCGGGAACCGCTGCCATTTCTTTCGAGTGGCTCGTCGCGACTGGTGCGGCCCAGCGCCAAGACACGTCCGCCGTTTCCCTTCGCAAGCATGACTCACTCCATGAAGCAGAACAGCGCGGCGGCCGCCGCAGCGGCAGCAGCCACGACGACAAGCGGGAGCAGGTTTCCATTCTCACCCTCGCCTCCTCTAGCCGCGGCACTTGGGGCAGCGCAGCGGCTCGGCAATGCAACGCGCGGCAACGTGGCACTGTCTAGTCCGCTGCTGGTGAACCTACTCCAGAGCGAGACCGGGTCCAGTGGCCCGCAGAAGACGATGATGCCTCCACCTCTGGACACGGGCCAGCCGACAAAGAGGAAGCGCAGGCCCACGAAAAGCAGCCGGGGCAAGGAGGGCTGTTCCCCACCCGGTTCGCCTGCTTCGCCACCCCCCATGAGCCCGAGCTGCGACATTGCTAACGTTCTTGGCAGCCGCAGCTACCCCCTGTCCTCCCACATTCCCTCCTCACCACCCCGTGCGGCGCCACCGACGGCGACGGTTTCCGTGGCTCCTCCTTCACCCCCCGCTGCTGTCGAGAGTCGCACGACCACTCACCTCATCAACCCTTTCACGGGCCACCTGGAACCCATGCCTTCTGACGAAGAGGACGACGAACCGGCTGTTCGGGACCTCGAGACCTCGGAGTCTTCCGAGAATGGAGGCCACTCGGAGCGCAGCCTCTCCGATGGAAGCTCCGGCGGCAAGGATCCAGGCAACCCATCTTCGGACACGGACTCCGGCATCGGAAAGTCGTCATCTTCGCAGTCCTCAAACGACCCTGAGCCACCTATACGCGAGGAGGTGTCTCGTGTGTCTTTGCCGCCGACAGAAGGCGAGAAGCTCAAGCTGAGGCTAAAGCTCGACTCTAAGAGGACCTGCCCCGTGAAGACGGAGATAGAGGCGTCTTCACCACCTTCGCCGCAGGGCGAGCCTCCCCGGGTTCCGCCACTGCACATCTCCCTGCGTGGCCCGAACGTGGCGGTGGTGGTGAGCCCGCGGAAACCAGAGGCAGTTCCCAAGAAGCGACCGCCACGATCCCCACGGTCAAGCAATGGTGCGGAAAGTGGTGGGGGCGGCAACGACGTTCGGAGGGGCTACCGTGGGGCCAGGGCTCGGGCTGACAAGGGAGCTGAGCGGACGCGGGAGCTTAGCTTGCTGTCCGGCGGTGGCATCGTGCGAGTGCCCGTGTCCATGTCGCCGACAGTTGTGCTGACGCCGCTGCAACTGCAGCACCCAATGGGAGCCAGCAGCACCCGGAGGACTCTGCCGTCGCCTTCTTCTTCTTCCTCATCGCCTTCTTCTTCGTCGCCCTCATCCGCCTCTTCCTCCTGCGCACAGAGTACAAAACCCCACTGGTCTGCCACCTCGCTGGGGCCAGAGGCAGACTCCTCCGTTAGCGGTGAGAACTGCGTTTCTCATGCGGCTGTCCGTGAAACTCCTTGGTGGAAGTACGTTTTCAAATCATAGGTCACCTCAGAGCCCACCAATGAAAGTACAAAATATTCCTGAATCATTGTTACACTGCAGCGTGATCTAGAGACAGTGCATGTTCACTTGTCTCTGTCCATCGTGATTCTCTCGCGCTGCTGTTAACAATGAACCAACGCAGACTAGTCATCTGTAAAATTCTCTGTATAGGTATTCGTTTCCTCTGAAGAAGTGCCACATTTGCTCTTGCATACTGTTTATTTATTTATTTAAGGTTGCTCTCAAGGTCACATGACATTGCCGAGGAAATTGTTAGTAGACAAACGAAGAAGCTGACTTCTGGCATGTTTGGTTCGACTCATCTTCAACAGTTAGCGCACACACTTCGAAGAGAAGGATGACGAAGAAGACACATGGGTGCCTAACTTGCAATGTGTGTGGCCCTCCTTGTTATCACCTTTACACGTCTCTGCAATTTTAAACGCGAATGATTCGTTAAGTGTACAGTGTTAGATGAGAAATAGCATCGGGTAAAATAAAACTTGAAGGGCCCCTAAATCAACCAGAGGTGGAAATATAGTTGTGCACAAGTGTACAGCGAACATGTAGCTACGAAAAGTTTTCGACACTGTGCCATAATAAGGGAGTTAGGCGTGTTTGATGATCCGCAAGAGTTCCTCGCTCGTTTCAGTCTTTCCCAGTCGTCTGCTCGTCTCATTTCTTCGTCGAGTGCTCCTTCTTCCTCCTCACCGAGTGAGGAGGAAGAGGGGTGAGCATGCTGGGAGATTGTTTTCGTGAATAGCATGAGCCGACAACCATGTTGGTTGTTATTTCAAGCGCTGAGGGGTCGAGGTTTACCAAAAGGCCAAGAGAATGTTTTTTTGAATTTGCAAGCTCCACTCGTAGCACGACGCAAGGTCACTTAAAATGTGAAAGAGCCAGTAAACAGCATTTTGGTTGAAAATTTCTAGTGTTGAAATAACTGCACACCTATACAATGTAAGCACACTGCCACAAGAACTTCGCAAATAGGTGCTGCAATAAAGAAGTGACAAGGTTCAGAATGGCCCTCTTTTGCTAGTTTCAGTTTCTGGCTCATCCTTCCCACCCTTTTTTTGCCGCGGACAGAGGAAAGCGTAGCTCTTTTTCACGATTACACCCACTTCGCCTGCATAGCCCGTTGTCAGGGATATGTCATCGGCACGCAGCCAACGATCGGGCAATATTTCTCCCGCCTGTGCCATTTTTGTAGCAGTGATGGAAGGGAGCACGGTGAGAGGAGTGCGGGGCACTGGTGAGGTGTGCGCCCTTCCCCTAGTGGTAAAAGGGCAAGACACCTCTCCATCTCGAACCCTTTCCTTCAGGCAATACTGCATCTCCAGGTAGTCTCGAGCCCTACGAAATGACAGAGGGCGGCACACGAAAATGAAAATGTGGCCTGTGTATCCAAAACTGCGTTACTTGGGTCACTGGGACATTTTGTAGTGCAAAGGACCAATCGACAAGCTCTGGGGTGCGTGACGTTACCCATGGGCAAGATTTTGCCACTGCGTGTACGAGGAAGATGGGACAGGCTTAGGAAAGAAGCGTGGGGAGTGCTGTGATATTCTCAAAATGTGATTTCAGAGGTTTACTGTACGAATTTGTAAGCTCGTTAGGGGGGGGGGGGGGTGTAGAAGTCAGAGTCGTTTACTGGCCCTTTGAAAAGTTGTTGGTGGTTGTTTAGGGGAACATTAAGGGGTATTGGAAAAGCATACGGATACATATTTGAAACATCTAAAAAAAACTCGAATTTTTATTATGCAAGATTTTATGTGGTGCTGTCCAACGACAGGGCGCTCTTTATTCAACTATGCAGGGCTTTTTTTTTCCTCTCTTTTGTTTGTTTTCTTTGATTAGGGTGTTGCAATGTTGAAACGATTACTGACCGGAATGACTAGGAAAGGAAGACAGACGATTTCAGAAACAAAAGTCATGTGGAGAGCAGTAGACATGACGTGCATAACTAATGGCAGAGTAGGCTGTGTATTGTGCGTCTCCGAGTTGTCGGCTGACAATTGGTTCTCACCCCTGATAGTGTAACTCTGTACAGAGGCGTCTGCCGAGGGGTGACAGTGTATCCATTAGTGCCATAGTGAGTCGTACCCTGATTAAAGCAATTTTATGGGGGGTGGTTCTGTTTTTGTTCTTTCTTTTTTTCTTGGCACCGGGCGAGTCGTATCTTGATTAAAATATTTTAGGGGTGTGTGCCTCTGTTTTGATCTTTTTCTTTTGTGCAATCATGGCAAGTCGTACCTTGATTAAAACAATTTTAGGGGGAGGGGTATGGCGGCTGTGTCTTTTATTGTTTTTTCTTTCGGCACCAGTGGTGCTCTATAAGCATCCTGGTACATTTATTAAAACAATTTTTGGCAAGAGTGGTGTGGCTTTTTTTTTCATAGCAGGGTTCGTACAGGTCCTTGAAATCCTTGAAAACCCTTGAATTTCAAAACTGAATTTTCAAGGCCCTTGAAAGTCCTGGAAATTTTTTGCCATTCTTGAAAGTCCTTGAATTTCCTGAGCAGTGCACTGCCATATCGACATCACAACTTTCTAAATATGTTACATTGGTGTGAACCTGTCAAACTCCTCATTTCTGAAGTATGAATGCAGCGTGGTTGCGCATGATCCCATTTTGCAAAAGTGCATGTGAAAAAAAACAGTTAGTTTCTGGTGAGGGTGAAGCAGTGATTGTGATAGCAAGAAATTAGAATGTCACACGAAGAAGTGCAAGCAACCCTATACATGCGTTGTGCCGCTCAGGCACGGACGCACAAAAAGAAAGTGCAGAGGACGAGTGCTGGTGAATTACTGTCGTAGCTCGACACTGGAAGCGTGTTGCTAAAACAAATCAAGAACGGTCTTAGAAAAGAACACACTTGTATCCACAGGATTAGTGTAAATTGTAAATTAACCACTGTCCCAGTTGTTACTTCTTAGTTGTTGAACAACGTGCTACGAGTGTCAACTGTGCACAAGCTGGCATTTTCGATGGTATGATGCCGTCAAATTTTAAGGCTGTAGCAAGCACCATGTGTGTTTAAAAATATATTTTAAGTCGCTTCCCAAGTGTACCTAAATGCTCCTTCTAATCGAGACCTATCCCGAACACGTCCAGCACTCGCCTAGCTCTACAGGAAGGGCAACAAAAGTTCTAGTGATGTCACACCATACCTGTAGTAAGCTGAATGGCCTCATACTGCGAAGAATCGCGGCTGCTGCAGGTAGCGGCAAGTTTGTTTTGCAAGTGCTTGTGTGGCACGTTTGCAAGAGCTGACAATAGTCAGCATGAAATGTGCAAAGCTTTAGAATCACGTGACTAAGTCGGCTACACTACTACCTACCTGCACAACTCGGTCCCCACAAACAGGAACTGAAAATTGTCCATATCAAAAAGGCGGCAAATTATATAGCGAGAATAAATGAATATTGGTGCGTGTATTGTGCCTATTGGAGCTATAATTAAAGCTTGCAGCAGAGCGCGCAAGTCATAAATACTGTGGCACGACCCCTTTAAGGCCCGACTGCACATGTCTGTTGAAGCCCATCAGCTCATAACTACCCGACATGACATCGTGCCCTGTCCTATGAAGAGTGTGCAAGAAGTTACAAGACTATGCTTTTTTTTTTATAAATGCGATATCCATACATTGTAAGTGCAATAAAATTGGTAATTTTTGAAAATTTTAGAGTGAAAAATTCAAACTTAGCATGCTGGTTTAAGTCCTTGAAAAACTTGCGCAACAGGTCCTGGAAAGTCCTTGAATATCCTTGAATTTGCACTTTTCAAGCCTGTACGAACCCTGCGTAGATTTTAATTGAGTTTTGTGTTGCTTCAATGAGAAAATACTGTGGGTCATTGAATCACAAATGTCAGTTTCTTTGTGTAGTGTGGAGGTTTTTGATGTAAACTAGATTTATCAGGACTTTTTAGCATTTTTAGTATCTTTATATATAATATGTCTGTGTGTGTAAGAGAGTTAAAGCCCAATAATCCAGACCTGGTTAGTGTGATAAACTTGGTTTTGGACCTGTTTGCTGCTCGTGGCAAGAATGCATATTGTCATCAAACTTGAATAATGATCCTTGAATTGTGCTGTGTGCAAAGGACTGCTAGTGGTCAACACAGAAGGAGACAAACACAGTATGCTGTCAAAGCGAGGTGCTGTGCAGACCACGTCATCATTATCACCAGTGTGAACCTTACAGCTGTGATAGGGGAAGCCAGAACACTTCATTCGTATCTGCCAGGGGTGCACAAAAAGCTAAGTTAGGACTGAATTGGAAATGAGCTGATTAGTTATGACTGGAATCTGATACTGTCTGAATAGATTTTTAATAGAAAGGTAGCCATTGTTAAAACAACTTCAGAATTTCATGATATATCGTGCGAAACAAACATTCAGATCCTTTGAGAAAGCCACAATACGGTTAACTTAATTAACGAAATTGCACAATTATGTAAAGTCCTGTGATCCCATATACAGCAGTGGCTTCAGTAGTTGATAAACCAGGGTTTATAGCATGGCCTTGGTATTGAATGCAGGCAAATGTAAGTGCTAAATACTGTCGACAGCTTGCACCAACACAACACTTGCATCTGTTGGTATTCATGTGAACATGGGCAAAAACTGCACTTTTTAAGCTGGAAACAGGCCTGGTCCCCACCTTCTCATGATGTGTATTGTAGATTGATAGTGTTTTGACAACACTGTTTTTTGTTCATAGTCGTACACCCTTAAACATGGACATAAAAATTAAACCATTTCAAACCAAGCACCACACAGCTAAATATTATGAAATTGGTAAATAAGCCGTTATCAGAGTGTGGGCCTTAGCTCAAAAAGCTGGTAAGCATCAGCATTGAATACCAAATGTGCCAAAATATGAATGTAGTAGCCGTATGTAGCCGTATTTCTTATGAATGTAGCCGTCTTTGCCAAGGAGGAACTGATTGTTGCTGTGCAGCAGCGGCGCAGTTCAAACTTTTCACAACAAAGCATAGCGCTAAAACATGTGCAGAAACTGACCGGTACACAACATGTAGGTAACTCTATTCTGTGAATATTGAAGACAGTGAAAACCTAAGTACTGCCTACAGAAAGTCTGTAATGCTGGCCAGTAGCCAATTTCATGATGATGATGGATTGCTGGCACATAAACCTTGGCAACACTAGAGCTTTAAAAACAAGAACAATTTATTTTAGTTATCGGTATAGTATTGATAGGGTGTACACACCTTTTAATGTTTTCATTTTAATGATTAAAACAAACAAAAAATAACTTGTTTTATTCAATTCTAGTGCCCAATCCACTGGAATATATTCATTATTCAAATTAGTTAAATTCTTCAATGCATGCTCTAAAAAGAGGGCTCTATCTAGTATAGGAAGCTTGAGAGTTCCTGTGGCGTGCTTCCCAACACATCCAGTACTACATTGCAATAATTATCAAAATAAATTATTTTACTTGTATATAAACATTGTGCAGTATGCTAATTTTTTTTGTTGCCTGTAACATTTTTTAATTCATATATTTGTACTTACTGAACATTTGTAATTTAAAGAAAAAAAAACTGGCCACTAGGTGGGTGTAATTTTCCAACAAAATTTTTTTCCAGCTTCATTAATGCAAACTTTGGTCACTTTTTTATTTAATCTGTAGTTTGAGATGAAATTTTACACACACTTCTCAAATCTAGATGTCTGCAGTTAACTGAGGTAAAAGAAGTTGATGTAAAGTTTTTTTTTAGTTCACAGCTGATTTTGCTTGTAAATTTAGGCCAAATGGGCAGTTCTCACTTTGCAAAGTCTTTTCAACTGCGTTTCCCTAATACTTATTTCATTGCATTTATTCTAGTTAGGTGCCTGAATGTCAGTGCTCCACTCAGTTCAAAACAGGGCTGCACTGAGAAAATTTTTTCAGGGGGGAGGTTGTGTAGAACAGCTAACTTTGGCAACTGGTGGTCGATGTGAAGGCGTGTCAATACTTTAGTATCACTCGAAAAGTTGAAGCATTAAAATAATTTGAGGGGTTTTTTAATCTCTCAACTCCCGTCTGGTTATGGCCCTGGTTCAGAAATTCATTAGTTACTTAATATAGTTGGTGTAACTGCCACATTTAGCACATTTTATGATGAAAAGCACTCGCCAATGAGCAAAATGAACAAAATTTTTGCATTTATACATTTTGGCAAGTTACATTTTAGAATGGGCTCATTCAGGCAAAAGAACACAAATTTACAGTGTGGTTATTTATGTATTCAGTTGTTTTTTCTTTTTGCACATATATGTGTGCTTGGCCTGCCACCCTGTTGTGTAAAAGTGCAGAACTTGTGATAAGTCTGCTACCTAATGATTGCAATGGTTGGGACGTCGGGCACTCTTCCAGCGTTTGAAATGGGCACAGTTCACTGACTTTAAGTGCCTGTTTGAGGACCACGTAGAGCGCAGTATATTCGAGCTTCCATATAGTTATCGAAGTATTGGTGCGGCATGATTTTTGAGCCTCTTGCGGCTTCAGGAGCTTAGAAGTTGCACTATCTCGGGAATGATTGCAGCTTTCTTGCAGGGCTTGTGTTGTTTTTTTTATCCCGTGTGTGCTGTTAATTGCTTTCTTGTAGTAAGTACCAACCAGCCCACCTTTCCCCCCTTGTTCATTTGCTTACAGTGTCTGTTTTTGAACTCTCTTTCTCTCATCATCTCACAGATGGTTCCAGCCCGCTGCGGGACCGTCCCGATCTACCTCATGCCCTGCGGTCTGCGGACAACGACAGCGTCGCTGCCACGTCGGCAACGACAATGACGGTAGCGACGACCGTGGCAATTCCGCCGCGTCAAGCTGGCAACAACGAACCTGCCACAAACAGTGCCTTGGGAGCCCTCGAGTGCCACACAACGCCACACCGGACGACGCCTAGGCCCAGGAGTGTTCCAACGCCTGAGACGAATGGCGTGCTGCACACTGACGAGGAAGAGCAGCGGTCACCCAGCCCCTGCCGTGCTTCCCCGTCCTCCCTGGCCAAGACGATGACAACAGTGGCAATGACGAGTGCAATAGAGAAGAAGCCCCTCACCAACTGCGTCGACGGACCCATTGCCAACCACATCGGCTCGACCAAGGGCGACGGGGTCGACGAGCTCCGCGAGATGGCTGAGCGGAGGCTGTCTCCGACACCTATGGCGCGGATCATCTCCCTGGATGCCGTCGCAACTAAGAAGGCCACGTTTGGCGGTCCCGTTTTCGAGGTGTCAGACGTAGACGCGCCCGCGGCGCTCAAACTAGGTGGCCTGGTAGGTGGAAACCACAGAATGCCCCTGCTAATTTCAACTGGCGGTGGTGGCGGAACGTTTCGTGGTGACGTGATGCTTCGCCAAGAGTATGCTGCCGCCACCCACCACCACCCGCACCACCACTTCCACTGCACAACAGCCAATTCCGTCCTCAAGCCCGGCATCGTGCGCATGAACCGGCTCAGGTTTGGAGCGGGCTTTGCCGCAACCACTGCGGCTTCTGCGGTCCCAGCCACAGGAACGTTGCAGCCGAGGGTAGAGGCATTGGCGTCGAGCGTGGCCGCAAAGACCAACGGCATTGCGTCGTCATCGCCACTGCAGAATGAGTGCGACTCGACGATAGATGCGGAGTCTAGCCTAGACTCTGACGACCTTGTCCCAAACGGGCCATCAACGACGTCCCTAGTGGCGGCAGCATCACGGTCGGCAAGTGCAACATCACAGACGCTATCTGCGGCAAGTGCAATTGTGTCCAGGTCGGACGGGTTTTCAGAACTGCCACTGTCTCGTGGCCTTTGCGACTCGGCGACCAACGGCAGTGCGGATTTTGTTGCAGTGGTCGGCAGTGACAACGGTGTGACGACCACAGGGAGGGCCGAGGAGAATGGGGAGGGTGTGTCGCCGGACTCAAACCACGAGCCGCTACGTGACCTTTTAGGCCCCAGCGACACGGATGGTGACAAAAGCGGTGATGAGGAGGAGGCAAGCTCGGCCCTGTCTGAGGAAAGAGGTAATGCCATTTTGCCTTTTGTCAAAGAGCACCAAAGATAGCCTGGCCAACAGGCTTCTGTTGCAGAGGTAAAGCATACCGCAATAACATCACCTTTGGTGAAACTTAAGAGCTGAAAGCAAACAGCGAAGTAAATACCATCTGTTACCACTGTAACCATATAATTTGCTCGCTTCGACCAGCTCTTGCACGTTAACTAGTTGGTGCTGCTGTGCTGGGTGCTATTTTCAAGGATGTGAATGCTCGCAGCAAAGAAGTAAATGCCTGTATTCTAGCGAAGCACTTGAATGGCCTTCCATCACCCACCTCCATTCCATGAAGCTGGTTCTTCAGGTGGCAGCTCTGTTAGGTGGCTTTATGATCTCTTTTTCACACACTCGACACTGGGGATAAAGCTGCCTTTTTAGTACAGCTCTCTTTCAGTGCATCGCAAGTAAAAGCTGGGTGCTGAGTAGTAATTGAGCTGAAAAGTGGTTGGGTTCGGAAGAATTGTTTTCAAAGTGTTCCTCTGCAGGCAGGCCCATAGCCGATGGGTGGGGGCTAGGCTCCTTCCCTCCCCCGAAATTCATGTGAGGAAGCGTGTTTTACCAAAAATAATAAAAATATGTATTTTTTAAAAATACACTTAAACCTCGATATAACAAACCTAGGTATAATGAAATATCGGTTATAACCAAGTATATAGAAGTAGTGTTGCAATAAAGTTTTCAGAATAAACCTTTATAATGAACTTTTGTATATAACAAACTGTGAAGAGGTTTATTAGCCGTTAAGGACAGCGACGAGACAGCGTGAAGAACCGTCCAGAGATCGGCACAGCAACGAACCGAAGCACGAGCCGGGCGTTGGCGATGCTGCTTGCTGCAGGCACATTTTCTTCTTCACAATCGCCCCCGCTGAAAAAAGAGCCATCTTAGTAACCTAAGAAGTTTCAGGCAGAGGCTCATGATACTGTTTCAGACGGGAAACATGGACGATGTCACGTGCACGCCGGCGCATGTCGTCCAACTGGGAAACTGGCTCAATTAAGCAATTAACCAGAGAGGTTTTCTCCAAAAAAACAGTGTAAGGCCCCTCGTACTGGGGGACAAGTTTCGATGAGAGTCTCGGAGTTTGGTATGGAATGGCAAACCACACAAGACACCCTGGGGCATAGCTGGGATCCGGAAGGGAGGTGCTACGGTTTTCTTTCTGGCGTTGCTGCTCGTCCGAGGTGAACGTACGGACGAGCTGGAGGCACTCTTTGGCTTGGCAGGGTATGGAAGTGTCTGCAATCCGCCAGTCGCACGTAGCGGTGTTGATTTGCGTCACTGGCAATCAGGACAGCACTGCACGAAGTTGCGTACAAAATTGTGCATGCCGCGCCAGTAATAGCGAGGGCGAAGGCGTTCATATGTTTTGAACTCCCCGTGTGGCCACATTGTGTATCGTCATGAAGAGAGGCGCATACTTGCGATCGTAAATTGCGTGGAATGACCAATAGCCACCGGCGGCTATCGGGAGCGTAGTTGCGTCGATGAAGAAGTTGATCGCGGATGGCAAAATGGAAAGCTTGATGTTGGAGGGGTCGATATACCGGAAGGTTGGGCGTGCCGGATAGATATTCGAGAAGAGATGCGATCCACGGGTCACGACGTTGTTCGGTGGCAATCGAGTCAAGATTTAGTGATGGCATGGTCTGGAGGCAAGTGTTTCCGCACGTCAAATCTGGTGGTAAAGGTGAGCGGGACAGGGCGTCACCGTCGGAGCGTTTGCGTCTGCAGCGGTATACGACGCGAATGTCGTACTCCTGGATGCGGAGTGCCCGTCGCGCAAGGCGGCCAGAAGGGCGTTTCAGCGTGGAGAGCCAGCAAAGGGCGTGGTGATCAGTTACTAGATCGAACGGGCGGCCGGAACTTTCCAAGCGCCCACACCAGAGCCAAACGCTCTTTTTCTGTCACGCTGTAATTAGTTTTGGCTTTCGTCAGAATGCGGCTAGCGTAGGCTACAACGTATTCTGAATAGCCGGGCTTTTGTTGAGCGAGGACAGCGCCTAGCCTGACGCCGCTGGCGTCGGTGTGCACTTCGGTAGGAGCCATCGGGTCGAAGTGGCTAAGAATAGGTGGAGAGATGAGCAGACGGAGCAGAGTAGTGAAGGCAACGTCTCATGCAGGGGACCAGGAGGAGAGGCTCACGTCACCGCGAAGAAGCTGGGTTGATGGTGACATGATGGATGCGAAATTGCGAACAAAGCGCCGGAAGTAAGAGCATAGGCCTACAAAACTGTGAAGTTCCTTCATGGTCATCGGCTTGGAAAATTCTGCAACTGCTTGAAGTTTTGCTGGGTCAGGTA
This sequence comes from Rhipicephalus annulatus, assembly GCA_013436015.1. Taxonomy (NCBI): domain Eukaryota; kingdom Metazoa; phylum Arthropoda; class Arachnida; order Ixodida; family Ixodidae; genus Rhipicephalus; species Rhipicephalus annulatus. The sequence continues at coordinate 98,964 of WOVY01013230.1, read as the reverse complement.
ATACGCCATGCTTGGACACAATGTGGCCTAGGATGACAAGCTCACGTGCAGCGAAGCGGCATTTTTTCAGGTTAAGCTGCAGGCCAGCATTGGTCAGACAAGTCAAAATGTGCCTGAGGCGCAGGAGGTGCGTAGGAAAGTCATGCGAGCCCCGCCGCGGTGGTCTAGTGGCTAAGGTACTCGTCTGCTGACCCACAGGTCGCGGATTCGAATCCCGGCTGCGGCGGTTGCATTTCCGATAGAGGCGGAAATGTTGTAGGCCCGTGTGCTCAGATTTGGGTGCACGTTAAAGAACCACAGGTGGTCGAAATTTCCGGAGCTCTCCACTACGGCATCTCTCATAATCATATGGTGGTTTTGGGATGTTCAAACCCACATATCAATCAATATCAAATTATAAGGAAAGTCATGCGAGAAAACCGCGACATCGTCGAGGTAGCAGAGGCACATATTCCACTTGAGACCACATTATCCATAAGTCATTCAAACGTGGCAGGCGTGTTACAAAGCCCAAAGGGCATGACGTTAAACTCGTATAGTCCGTCAGGTGTAATAAATGCAGTTTCTTGGCGATCGCCTTCAGCCATTGGAACTTGCCAGTAGCCAGACCGGAAATCTAGTGACAAGAAGAATTCCATTCCGTGAAGGGTGTCGATGGCATCATCAATGCACGGCGAAGAATAGACGTCCTTGCGGGTTATCTTATTCAAACGACGATAGTACACGCAAAATCGGATAGATCCGTCTTTCTTATGCACCAGGATGACAGGAGACGCCCAGGGACTGAGATGGTCGTATGATGTCTCTACAAAGCATATCTTCGACTTAAACGTTGATGACGCAGCGCTCTTCAGTGAAGACTTGGTATGATCTTTGACGCAGTGGTTGGTGTAGGCCGGTGTCAACATGATGTTTGACTTGCGACGTGCTGCCTAGTTGAGGTTGCGACACATGGAAAAAATACCGGAACTCATGCAGAAGATCAAGCAGGTCAGCATGTTTGGTGGGAGTGAGGGTGTCGGCAATTGCGCTAGAAAACGTATCCGTGGACAACTTCTCGAGTGCCGACAGTGCTTTTGGGTGGTCGCAGTAGTCATCCGGGACATCAGCCAAAGACGAAGGGTTGAGATCCTGCAGGCGGCCGAGACATTCCCACTGCAAGCAAAGTGACAGGTGTGGAAAGCTGATTGAGTACGAACCTATTGCTTCTTCCGGCAGCAAGGTCAATCGTTGCGAAAGGTAGAGACAGAGCTCGACAGCTCGTGAAGATATCGGAAGGCATAAAAAAAGACTGTAGCGTCGCTGTAGGCGTTGCACGAAACGGGAACAAGTGCGAAATTTTCAGGTGGAATATCCGTATCTTCATGCACGAACAACTTCGGCAGCTGATGAAAAGCGTCAAGTGATGAGACATCACACAAGGGTGAAAACTCAACTTCAGCGCGTGCGCAGTCGATGACGGCATTATGGCGGGATAGGAAGTCCCACCCGAGGATGACGTCATGCGAACAGACAGCGAGGACAATAAACTCCACGATGTAAAGAATGCCTTCGATGGACACTCTTGCAGTGCAGGCTGCAAGACGCGTTACTTGCTGTGCACTTGCGGTGTGAAGCGACAGTCCCGAAAGCGGCGTCGTGACTTTGCGTAATAAACAGCAGAGATTAGCGGCAATAACAGAAACAGCGGCGCCGGTGTCCACAAGGGCGAAAGTACAATAACCTTCAACAGTTACTACGACCATGTAGCAAGAGAGGGGCGAGGGCTTAGACAGTTCAAAAATGGTGCAGTTCTTGCCTCTTGAACTGCGGTGCTTAGTTTTCCTGGTCAGAGGGTCCGGGCCGGCGACGCATGGGGGAGGGCGATCGCCGACGAGGAGAGGGTGCGTGCGGTGTCACGGAGTCAGGTTCTTTAGGAGAGGCATAGCGAACTGATGAGACCGACCCGTATTGGGCGAAGGGTCGGCTGCCGGGTTGCGACGATCGGGCATGGTCGCCGAACGTCTGAGGTCGACGGGGGCAGCAGCGGGCAACGTGTCCGGGAGTGAAGCAGGCGTAGCATATCAAACTGTTATCGGCTGTCCTCCAAGGATTGGCGACTGGTGGTGCCGCCCAAGGTGCAGTATAAGCAGCCGGGTGTGCGGGCTGTGATCGCCTGGTGTAGGGCGGTTGTGGTAGCCTACGCACAGCGTCTGCCTATGTGAGCGGCGCTGCTACAGGCTGCATCCTTGCGATCAGGCGACAGAAGGAGCCACAGGCTGCGCTGCATACGTTAGGGGTGTGGCCACAGGCTGCACGGCTGGCGGATAGGCGACAGAAGCGCCTACCGGCTGTGCAACACGCGGGCAGTGAACACGGCTAGATAGAGGCTGCTCGTGGAGCGCAAGGGGAACAGCTTGGGCAACCTCTTCCGAAATAGCAGTGCGAAGCGGGGCAGGTAGACGGGTGGTGGACTCATGAGTAAAGGGCACTAAGGAAAGTTGGCGGGCGACTTCCTCACTGACGAAGGCTCAGACATGCTGAAGCAACGGTGACTTGTCAGGCATGGTGTCGAAACTGGACAGTGACTGGACAGAACGCTGAGGCTGCCGAGTCAGAGTGCGTTGCTTCTTCAACTCGTCGTAGCTCTGACACAAGCTGACGACTTCGGAAACTGCTAGAATTCCTAACCAAGAGCAAGAGCATTTGAAATGCGCCGTCGTCGATGCCCTTCAGGATGTGTTTGACCTTGTCAGATTCATGCATGGTGTCACTCGCACGTCGACAAAGGTCGACGACGTCCTTAATGTAGCTGGTAAAGCGTTCTCCAGTCTGCTGAGAGCGGACCCACAAGCGCTGTTCTGCCCGCTGCTTGCGGACAGCCGGCCAACTGAACACTTCTGCACATGATGTCTTGAAGGCGCTCCATGTGGAGATGTTGTTTGTGGTTCTTAAACCACAATTCGGTGACGCCAGTGAGATTAATTATGTCGTGGCCCAGCTTGTCGGCTTCATCCCACTTATTATTGGCGCTCACCAGTTTGTAGTGCTCGAGCCAGTCTTCGACGTCGGTCCCATCCGCACCGCTGAAGACCTCCGGGTCCCGTAGCCTAGGATGGCCAGGGCAGTTGAACTGGGGCGAAGGTGCCGATGGAGTGGCGTTGTCAGTCATGACGGGCGGTAGCGTGTGGCTTCGCAGCTCCAGGGTGTAGCAGCGGGGATAAACAGCACCCTCCACCGAATGTGAAGAGGTTTCTTTATTAGCCGTTATGTACAGCGACAGCATGAAGAACCGTCCAGAGATGGGCACAGCAACGAACCGAAGCACGAGCCGAGTGAGCGGGGCGTTGGCGATGCTGCTTGCTGCAGGCACATCTTCTTAACTTATTTTTGTGTAATATGCAACTTTGCTTTAATGAGGTTTGAGTGTAGTCCAGGTTTCAAAAAGTGCCCTCCTCCCCCCACCCACCCGAAAAATATCCTTTTCTATGGACCTGCTTCCAAACCTTTTGTTAGCAGGCATCGTAGTGCTGGTGGACAAAAGCACTAGGCCTTCAGCGGCCTGTGAGTGGTTTCCCCGCTGTAGTGAAGACCCAGATTATGGCACCCTAGTTCTGAAACTTCACATTGTTGACATTAAATTGAGCTTAGCCACAGTACTGTGCAATGACAAATTTATTTTTGTTCACTGTACTAAAAGCTGTGAAGTTGTGCAAGAGTTCACGACCCAATAGGTGCAACAGTGCAAGCACTTATGTAGTATGTACACCAGGTAGTAAAGCCTAAGTTACAGCTGCTTGAAATGAAAAAGCTTTCTTTATAGCTTCAGTGCCTTTTGCTAGAGCTTCTGTAACTTTTAAATAAGTCTTTCCCATTGTCATCAGCCTTAGTGGGCAAGGTTCACACATGTCTGCGGCAGGTTGTATAGGTGTCTACACTAGTTTATGCTTGCTAGTAATGTTAAAAGTTGAATATTTGAAAAAGTTGAAAACAAAAATGGCGGCTATGATGTCATCATAACTTGTTTTGTTGATTGCAGCGTGGTGACTAGAGAAAAGTAGAGGGTCACCTAGGTGTCACCTCCGAGGGTGTCTATAGCGCTGTGGAGTCAGTCGCTCACGCAAACTTGCGCAAACTTGAAAATAATTTACATAACCTTCCAAGCCATATTCGCTGTTAATATCTTGCAGGTGATATACGAATGTTCACGAGAATCGACCCCGCAGGCTATCTCGGCCCCGAAATTTTGTGTCAGTACCCATTTGACGTACTATAGTTAGGCTCGTTATACCAGTTGTACCTGACGTGAAAATGGCTTCATTACATATATATAAAAATTCGTTATAACCATGTATTGATATCACTGAATTGATCCCAAAATTATTCTTCAATAACTTCGTCTGCAGGTTTAGTACTTAGAGGTTCAGTGTGTGCCCATGCAAAGCGACCATCTTGGGGACGTGGTTCAGGGTCAGATTGATACGCATGCAAGTCCTGATATGTGAAGCTCGTTTTTACATCAATTGCTTTTCAGAATTTATTTTCTTGTTTGCTCTTTTTTTTTCGTTAGCAACATTGAGCTCATATTATGTAATATTTACAGTTAGCCTGTCTTTCAATGCAAGCACCCTTTTCAGTCACTAAGCTGCTTAGAAAGCTTCCACTGCAGGTAGAGAGTGCCGTTTATAAAATCTGGCAGCTTGATACAAGAAAGGTTACGCTCTTAGTGCCGCCAGGTTTGTCTTTACATTCTGGAGTTCACATTTGTAGCATAGCTAACAATAAGTAATGCTGCATTTAGCGATTACAGTATGGGCTGGATTGAAACTTCTTACATGGAATAATGATTGAATGGTCTGATGCTCTGGAATTTTAAAAAAAAGAAAGGTGTTAGTAACCTTCTTGGAAAGGCCTCGCATATGACAGGATTTTCCACAGTTGAATTGAAGCTCAATAAGAACCTCTCGAATGTGCCATCAGTAGGTGCTCTACAAATTGATGGGCCAGTGCACAGACACCTACGCTTTGCCACCTTGGCCATGGTTCGAAAAGACGTGAACAGAAGTGCAGTACTGGTTCATGGTACAGAGCAGTTCTGTTTCACCTTCTCTTATATATTGCTTATAGTAAAAAGTAAATGATAGAAAACTATTTGGAGCACTCCTAGCTAACTCGGACCCGGCCTTGCGACTAACTCTTCAGGCATACGCCGTGCCGGCAGCATGAGCGAGTGGAGTGCTTTGGATGCGGGGTCCCACTCGTCTAGCTCCTGAACTCCTCTTTCTCTCAGCAAAAGTTATTCTTCTCCTTTCCTCCAGGGAGTTCGGTCTCGCCACCGAGCGAAGATCCCTGCAGCAACATTCCGCCGGACCGGCCGTCGTCGGCATCGTTGCCACCTGCCGCACCCTCTCCTCTCTCTCCCCCACTGTCCTCCTCCCCTGGAACCACTGCTGTGGTGGTGGCCTCTAGTCAGTCGATGGCCACCCCATCTGAGGCAGTAGTGACCCCTTCGCTCACGGCGGAGGCAGCCGTGGTGGCGAGCTCCACATCCTCTTGCTCCTCCTCCTTCACACTACCTTCTTCCTCTTGCTCGTCCTCCACAACCTGGGACTCCTCACGGCCGACGACAATATCCGGCATGGCCGAGGTAATGCCAAGGACCCAACCCCAGCCCACTTGCAGTTTGGCGGACGTGCCTTCAAGCACGTTACAGGTGAGTGTGGAGCCTGTCGTTCATTAATCCTAAAAAGAAATAATGTACATTCACTGGATTTCACTTGCTTTGAAGGGACTATGACACGTCATTTAGCTATATGTGATTATGAGCAAAGAATAAAAGTTGTGGGAATTGAGGCTGGCCCGCTGCCTTTGCGCGGGCTTTCCCGCCTTTCTCCAATTCTCATGTCCCGACATGTCTGCCCTCCTTTGCTCTCAGCCGCGCTGGGAAGGGCGGAGTGACGTTTAACTCCCTCACCCGGTAGCGGATGTTGACTGTGGCGCCGCGCGCGGGGGACCCCCGAGAGGTTTTTCGCGCGCTGCGTCGGGAGCGGGGAGTACAGTCCGGGACTTCAAACGGTGAGCCACGCATTCTTTTCCGTCCGTCGAGTCCCGTCGCTCGGGGCTCGTCGGAGTTCGCTGACGGCGCCTCGCGCCCGATGCGAACGCTCACCTTTTGTTGCCCCGCTGCGTACTCACGGCCGAAGGGCAGTACGGTGTCCTAGTGCGTGGCCTAGCTACGCCGACCCGTCTCCCTTCGAAGCCAACGCGAGCGCCTTTGCCCTCGCTCGAGCAACCGGACCTTTGCTCCGGTGTCTCCGTGGATCACTTTTACCGCGGAGACGTGCTCGTGGCACCCCTGTGTAGTACTTTGTGCCCGTGGCGTGGATAAGCCTATTTGCTTTCCCGCCGCGCCTTTTGCAACGGGCTGTACTGCGTTTGGTTGCCACAATAAAGTGTTGCGACTTGAGCAATATCGTGTTTCCCGCCACGGCGAAGGTTAACGCGTGCCCTGCGGCTCGCTAAGACCGGACCCACGCTGGTGGCCGTACTCCTTCGGGATACGTGTACACCACAAAGTAGACTGTCTATCTTGCTTATACATATACGAAAAATGGATTATTAATGTTTCAGTGGGAAAAAATCCCTAGAAGTCGCTGGCTGTAAGCACCCCACCCACCAATTGGCGCACACCCGTTCCGCCGTGGGGCATGTGATGTGACGAAAGCCGCTTCAAATCGTTTATGCCAAGCTGTAATTACTCAATTACACATGCAGCTGACCACGAAACAAAATCGTTTGCCGGAGTGCAGATGCTCGCAGTGCAAGCAGCTTGTTATGTCACACTCGTAAGTGTGCCAGTCTTGCTCAACTCTCACAGTGTTCGCATGCTTATATGAATGTTCAATAAATTTTCAAATATAAATTAAGTTTTCTGCCAAATTTGCTGAAATTTCGCTGGCTGGTTCGTGAATATACGCGAAACAACCCGCATAAGGCAGGTATTGATGGAAAATTGTGACAGTGGCTGGTCAATGTTGCAAGATGTCACTACCTCTTTTGCCGATTGCTTTTATGTGTCTGTCTGTTAAATTTGTATACTGTAAGGCTTTATAAAAGTATACTGAGAAATCAAATGTCAGTTGCGACGGCAGTTTGTGAATGAAGGACATTGTAAGAATGTGTGCGTTCATCCCCTGGATAGGGTTTCCTACAGTACTGCATACACTCCACTAAGGGCTGCTCTCCCCATCTTTGCAGTCCAAATTCTGAAAAAAAAAAACAATAATGATGATAATGAATAAAGATAACTTACTAGCCTACGGCAGTGTTGTTACATCTCGCATATGGTGCATATATCGGGAGTCACGGACATTGTGAATAGTGAAAAGTTTGCCAGAATTTCTAATGCCATAGACTTCATTGGTAACGATTGGTTAATGAACGTGTGGATCATTGAGCAATGATACCCATGAAGACATATAGCGGTGGCGAAGATGTCCACAGCTAGATGCCAGATAGCACATCGTCAGATATATATGACACATTTAAATAGCTTTTTCTATATGTGGACAGGAAATTCAACAAAAATTTCACTTACGTTGCAGAGCCGCACCCAATCAGAATTGTGAGGGAAAAAAAAGTGCAACCCTCACACAAGTATACGATATTTAGGAGGAGGGAGTGTGGCCTCTGTGATAATTTAACAACCATGTTAAATGGGTAGTACTCCATCGATTCGCCTAGTCTTCAAGCTTGCAGATTCAAATGCATTTGTGGCTTTATCATTTCTGAATTGGTCAGCCTAAAAGGGTCAAGGCGCTGTGTGGGATCGCTGAACTTCATTTTGCAAGAATGTGGCTGCAGCTCAGATGAAGCCGAAAACTCCCATGCCGGCTGAAGTGCCATATGTTAGATTTGCTTTTAACGCTAGATTTCTCTGTAGTGTACTAATATGAAACTGTATGGTTCTCTCAGTCGCAACAAAAAAAAGTATGGGCAGCTTGCACTAGTGTTGCAATGCTGAAATAATAGCGTATTTTGTGGCTAATGTAGATTATTACCATGGTCTTCATTAGTAATATATTCATTAGCAGGGCCTTAATTTGCAGGTCTCCACTTATAGGGTCTTAATTAGCAGTGTTTTAATTAGCTTTCTCTTCAGTTTATCCTGTACCTCTTTTTTGCTTCAGAATGAACCCGACCACATTGATGAAATGCTGCCATAGCATATTAATTGTATCAGCCTCATTAGGTTTGCCTTATTATGCCTTATTATGCACAGGCCTTATTATGCTCAAAATTATTAGACGGTACTGAGAAATGTACTAGCTATCCTCATTTCTTGAGTGTAGTCAGTGCGAGCAAACTGTATTTGTAGTCTGTACCAACCTTAAGAGGACGGAGAAAGCTCACACGGGCCGAATTGTGCTCCTGGCAATCATTTCTGTTACATGCTTATGTTTTCAGGTTCCTGGAGGCCAAATGATCTCGCCTTCCATGTGGAGCACCGCTGGCAGCAGTAGCAGTAGCAGTAGTGGTGGTGCCAGCAACGATCCACAGCAGCGGCTCACTTTCATCTTCAAGGGCAACCTGACAGCATCAACAACGGCCTCCTCATCGTCCTCAACCAGTGGCCACCCCGTGCTGGCCCTGCCGGCCAGTTCTGGCAGCGGTGGGCCGAAGCCAGTTCCCATCAAGCTTCTGGCCCTTCCATCGGGTGCCTCTGGGCTTGCCCTTAATTCGTCCTTGGCCGAGTTGATCTCTTCTCCGGCCACCCAAGGGGGCTCGTCACGTTTGGCAGCCACCAGGTCCGTGTCACCGCCGATTCGGCTCGTCGTCTCCAAGATGGCATCAACAGGCAAGGGTGCTGGCAACACAACCAGGGCAGTGCATTCGCCCACTGGTACTTCGTTGTTGACCTCCAGCCCATCCCTGGCAAACATGGTCATGAAGTCGGTGATGTCCACCGCAGTAACAACAACGACGACGGTGGTACCCTCGCCTGTGGTGACAACCGGTGCTGAGGCAACTCTCCCTTTGATGTCATCCGGTACGGCACCATTGTCAGTGAATGTGTCTCTACCGGTGCTGCCAGAGGAGCGGCAGCCAGTTGTGAGCGGTGTTTGTGAATCGCCGGGGGAAGCAGAAGTGCCCATCAAACCTGACTCTCGGGAGGCAACGTGTGCAATGGCGGGGACGTCTTCTGTGGTTGTGACCGAGGCAGATACACGCGGAGGAGTCGCCGCAGCGCTGTCTGCCGAGGTGGTGCCGATGACCCTCTCTGAGGCAGGTAGTAATGGCAAAGGGGAGTGTGGTGGTGCGGAAAAGGGCCCGTTGTCTGCAGAGCGGCTTGCTTCGCCCACATTGTTGTCGGGTGTATGTGCGGACTTGGCAGAGGACGGCGAGCTGGCGGTGCTGAGCCCATCGGTGATCGCCAATCACATTGGGTCGCCACAGCTGCCTGACTCGCTGTCAACGTTATTGGACATGGCGATAGACCCACCCGATGATGATGACGATGATGAGAGTGAGCTGGCGAGCAATCGTGATTCACCATTGGCCGTGTCGCTGCTTCTCACAAACCACAAAGACTCTGAAGAAGAGCCGCATATGCGAGAACACGAGGCTGACCTAGAATTGCTACGAACATGTCCTGAAGCTTCGGTTGTTTGTGTGCCCGGCGACGAACTGGGGGACGATGGCCGGCTTAGGAATCAGAGGCGGCGGGCAGCGCAAGGTAGCTTGTGTGGTTTGTTTGTCCAATTTCGATAGCAGAGCTTATTGAACTTGACAGTGCTGAAACCCACAGGACTTAGCAAAAAAACACAACACACGTGCTCTCAGCTGGCGATCTATTGCAAGACACCGGGAATGTATACATACACACTTAAAGTGTACAATACACTCGATCGTTGATATAACGAAGTAAATGAAAAATAGTCCTGTAAGAGATATAGTGTTATGAATATACCTTTATAACGAATTTTTGGATATAATGAGCTTATTTTCAGGCAAGATGACACTTTGTAGTAATGGAGTTTCAGTGTATTGGAAAATCTATATTTTTAGCTGGGTTTCACATGCATGTAAGCAGTAATTTGTTTGACAGAGACATTCGGATATTATTTCTTGCATATACCACCTTTTGTACATCTTGCATGTTTTACAAACAGATGTACCATTAAAAGATTTTTATGTAAGCAATAGGTTAAGCAGAAATTCAATTATTTTTACACTTCTTGTAAATTTATATTCTATCTCGACAACTAAATCACTGTGTGATCCACTTGTTACCGCTGATTATGAAATGCGCCAGTCATTTTGAAAATACAAGAAGCAACAATGGAGTGAACAGGGTGGTGAATTTCATCTTCTTGTCCTGGTTTCTTGGCATACAAAATGGTGCACTTTGATGTGTACGGCTTGGGCTTCACCGAAAGTAGTTATTGGCGACTTAAGATTGCACGGCGAGCTTATCATTTGTGAATGACCCCGTGTAGCGTTTGTGTGTCCAATATCCAAGCGCAAGCCAGCCCACCTTGCTAATGCCTCGCTTTGGCCTCGGTGTTGCTTTAGAGGCGCAATATTCTCTTGAAGCGCAGTGTCCACATATGTCGATGCAACATTTTTTTTTTTCCAGTTCTTTGTATCAGTGGCCATGAAACAGTGACACACACTATGCATAGGATGAATTAAACTTTTTATAACCACTGTGTCTTTACTAAACTTCTATGGCTACACCCAGCCACTTAGGTGAAGGCACTGCAATGTTTTGACAACTCAGTGAGCATGCTGCGTTTCAAGACGGGAACGCCAAATATCTTATCCTTTTTCTTTTTCCTAGATGTATACCACCAGAAAAATATAACATGACTGACTGCAAGATAATTTAATTAGGTGCTAATTAGTATTGATTACAAAACAACATATTTCATTTTCTTTCCTGGGATGTAATATCAGGTACCATAGGATTATGTTGCGCGAATGGAATATTTGGAGACGCGCTATCGCAATTCACATCCGAAGGGAAAATGAGGAGCACATTTCTGGACAGTCGATCATAGTTTATGCTTAAGGTGGCATTGAGAACCAAATTTGGAGACAATCAGTAATGACTAACGCCTGAACGGGATATGAGAACTGCCACCCTGGCAGCAATGTGTCTTACAGTGTCATCTCCGGCCGCAGGCGAGGAGGGAGAGTCCGATCACTCAAGCGAGGAGGAGATGTCTCTGAGCGAGCTTGCACACAAGTCTAGAGTCAGGCCGTCTCGGCCGCAGCGGCATGGCAAAGAGAATGAGGTGCTTGCGGCGGCTGTGGCGGCAGCGGACTCTCCGGCTCCTAGCACGAGACGGGAGGACGGTGGTCCTGGTCGGCCGCGGCGGTTGACTGCGGCTGGGAGCGGTGAGTCCAAGGCTGTCCGGTCCAGGCTGGGGCAGCAGCAAGCAATGGCGAGCCAGCTGGCGCAAGCGTTGTTGAGCCCTTCACCCGTGGCCGCGGCCACAATCCCCGCCGAGGAGGCATTGAGAAGAAACGCCGACCGGTCGAGACGGTCCCCAGCCACGAGTAAGATCTTCGTTATTCGCGTCCCTGTACTCATTCGTTGTAAAGGCTCATTCATGCCTGCAAACCAGCACTATTTGAAGGACTATTTGCGACTGGGAGCGAAGATGTCACTCGGGATGTCTGATACTCACACCTGCGTACTCGCACCTGCGTGCGACTTGTATCTGTCGCCATACGGAATTCCACCTTGACAAAATTCTGGTCAGTTTGCGTCGTTAGTGCCCCGTAAAATAAACTGACGGCCTGTTTCCGCATGTGTCATTTTTCACTGTTTTAAGATTGTAGCTAGCTGCACGGTTGAGCCAAACCAGTCTCTCGGCAACCAAAGGGGCGGGGCCGTTTGTGGCTCTTAATTGGCCGCAACTTTTCTTTGGTCTAACATGGTCCCTGTCATTTTGTGAATAACATGGTCCTGTTACCGAGGCGAGTCGCACATGTGAACAAGCCTTAGGAGCTACGAAAGGTGATGTGATAATCATTTTGCAAGTTATTATAGTTGGAGAGGTAAGAAGGTATCCAATGGCGACGGACAGTACGAACGAATCTAGAGATGCGAACAATGTTTATTAGCTGTCTCACAGTATACTATATTGTTCACTTTTTTGCTTTATTTTCATTATAACAGTTTCTCATATATTTATCAAATGGGCTCTGTACTAACGAGTCACTATGGAACTGAAAGTTAATGCGTAGCTGCAAAGTTAAACATGGGCTATGGTAAATTATGAAATCATGAAATAAAAAAGATGGTGGATAAAAAATCACACACATCTCTTCGTAAAGGAAGCCTTGAGTAGTATTCAAAGCAGCCATAGGTCGACTTAAGGTTCAGTAGAGAGTGTGGGAATTGAGGCTGGCCCGCTGCCTTTGCGCGGGCTTTCCCGCCTTTTCTGCCGTTCTCATGTCCTGACATGTCTGCCCTCCTTTGCTGTCTGCCGCGCTGGGAAGGGCGGAGTGACGTTTAACTCCCTCACCCGGTAGCGGATGTTGACTGTGGCGCCGCGTGTGGAGCCTCGCGAGAGGTTTTCGCGCGCTGCGTCAAGGGCAGGCAGTACTCTCCGGGACAGCAAACGGTGAGCCATGCGATCTTTTCCGTTTGTCGTCTCCCGTCGCTCGGGGGCTCGTCGGACTTCGCTGACGGCGCCTCGCGCCCGAGGCGAACGCTCACCTTTTGTTGCCCCACTGCGTACTCACGGCCGAAGGGCGGTAGGGTGTCCTAGTGCGTGGCCTCGCTACGCCGACCCGTCTTCCTTCAAAGCCAACGTGAGCGCCTTTGCCCTCGCTCGAGCAACCGGGCCTTTGTTCCGGTGTCTCCGTGGATCACCTTTACCGCGGAGACGTGCTCGTGGCACCCTGTGTAGTACTTTGTGCCCGTGGCGTGGATAAGCCTACTTGCTTTCCCGCCGCGCCTTTTTGCAACGGGCTGTACTGCGTTTGGTGTTCCCACAATAAAGTGTTGCGACTTTGAGCAGTATCGTGTTCTCGCCACGGCGACGATTAACGCGTGCCCTGCGGCTCGCTAAGACCGGACCCACGCTGGTGGCCGTACTCCTTCGGGATACGTGTACACCACAAGAGGTGCTCTTTATTCATCACCATAGACGTTCATGGTTGCATACACAGGCGCTTTGCGAGCCCTCGCCTCTGCCGCGCTCATATGTGTGTCGTCACTTATACTACTATGCTGTGTGTGTGTGAGAGAGAGGAGTAAGTGCTTTTATTCTACAGAGCAGCGCAGCGCCACTAACGGTCTCCACTTGTACCAGAGCACGCGCAGGAGCGCAGTGAGTGCTCTACAGCAGAGCCATGCGAGTACTTGGGCGCTCCGAGTACTCGAGTGGCTGCGATGATGGACAGGGGACAAGCCTTAACCATAAGCTGCTTTACATCTAAACTCACGGCTCAAGCTGAAGTTGAATGTTTTGAAATGCGAGCGCACTACTTAGACGCTGACAGAAAGACAGGGACAAGCGCTTGGCCCTGTCTTTCTGTCCGCGTCTAAGTAGTGCACTTTTATTAAAAAACAATTAGGTATCACCAACTCGCCCAATCAATCATACTGAAGTCGAAACCAGGAAAAACTATGTGCTTTCTTGCTAACTGGCCTAACATCTTGTAGGTAACTTTAAACGTTTGCATGATGTCTCTTTTATGTATTGTACCAATTAAAACTTACTGTGGTATTCAGTGCTCTTGGCCGTGCTCTCTACATGGTTTATAAAAACTGTTTTAGTATCTGAGCCTCGTCCAGCACTGAATCACATGTGCCAACTGCCAGTTTCTTTACAAGTTGCATTGTGCTAGCATCAAATTTCTTCAGAGGAGCTTCAGTGGAAAATCCCGAAGCCTCCCCATCACCTAATTCTCTCAGATTGCTGTACAGAGAAGCGTGACCAGGCTTATTGATTGTTGGCCGTTCCTTGCAGTGCCAGTGGGCCGAGACCACCGGTCGCCTCCACGACTGCCAAACCAGCGTAACTTTAGACGAGACTCAGAAGTCAGGGACGACGATGCTGTAGTTGTCATGAAGAGGAAGACCAGGGCATCGGGACCCTCCACAGGTGAGGCGACTATGTGTTATATTGAGGCAGAAGTTTTAGGTGCCCTTCGATACGCCAGTTTCCTCTTGGTGTCACAGTTGGCTGTTATTGCTTGCTTGAACAAGACTATGTGGCGCAGTATTCCTATAAAGTTTAGCAGGTAGTCGGTTCTCTTGTTTAGTCGGCTCACCATTTCATTTTTGCCATCTGCTATGACCCTTTCCATAATCTGCAAGTGTGCTTTCCTGCTCTTCATATTCACCCAACAAATTAGGTACAGTCGAACTCTTGTACAACGAACGCCACTTCAATGTAATTTCCGCTACAACGAAAAATTCACGATTTCCTTTCAGCAGTAAATAGGAGTCGATGCATAAATATTGTCGCCACAACGAACACAATGATCGTCCCGCTTCAACGAAATTTTACGATGCGATTTCAGACTCAGATACTTATTGCTATGCATTAAACCCAATCTTTAACATTTCGATGCATGTTCAGAGCCTGAAAATGCATCGAAGAAGTCTAAAACACGCGTTGGCACCCCCAGAAACCACCGCTATACTGCCGCTGTCCAGTAAGCATGGGCACCACCATTGCTCTATCGCGATGGCAATGAGATTGCCCTACTTTTGCCACTGGCTTGTTTTTGAGCCGCAAATGATCCGAAGCTGAAGCTCAGTCCATGGTTTCCTTCTCGCAGCTGCTAGGTGCATCTGCGGAACGATGCCTTTTCCCATTCAGACGCTTATGATTATGTTTGCGCCTGGCCAGTGTGGTAACTAATCAAAGTGGCTGTTTGTCCGCATTATCAACAAAATCAACGAGTCACAAGTGATTGATGATAAGAATGGCATAGAATAATACAAAAGTTGCCGCTCCACGATACCCTGCCTCCATCTCGGCGTTGTTGGATACTTTTGAGAGTGCACAGCTGCTGGTGTTAACGTGTTAATGCAACGGTTTGGTTCCTTCACGAAAGCGGTCGTGACGCTGCTGGGAAAGAATAGGAAGCAGCCTACATTTTTTTTAAATTTTGAGGATAAACATTCCTTTGTTTTGCTAGCTCAGATAAGCTATATTTTTTTCTATTTCACTGCAACAAAATTTTTTCTGCGCCCCGTCAGTTTAATTGTAGCATGGTTCGACTCTATTTCCACTATGTAGTGCTAGCAAACTGGCCTTGCACTCACTGTTCGTAGTCAGTAGAGGCTTTTAGCTTGTGTGTATACTTATTTACGTTACCGTGTTACTGGATACCAGATAGAATCTGTGCATGTGCGGGTCTTTACGGAACGTAAATTTTTACGTTTCCCACCGTATGGGGTTTAAAAGTTTACGTTTTCTGCCATATAGGCTTTACATTTTTCGCCCTATCTCGCAAATCCACCTTCGTCCGTAGAAGCTCCTGGTATCCGTATTGCGGGGACACGAGCCGTCCAGTTAAAATAAGCCGAAGTGTGAGCGCCAATAGCCATTACATTGTTTCAGCCAGATTACTGTAGCTAGAATAGCCTAGGACATAGAAGCCGTGAACGTGCGAGCTCCTGACAAGCTGGATAGGTGGCACCATCTAGCGGAGCAATAGTGAACCGGGTAATCACAAAATTGTTATTGCAGAAACATCGTGCATTGTACGTCAGCTGCAAAAACCGTGCAGCGGCATTATTACAAATGAGTTACCTTTTTAATCACTTTCACCTCAAAAACATTACGGGTAAGCCAACGTGTTCATGACTGTAATTGCACGAACTGTCTGAAGATGTCGACACCATCATTGCAGTATCCTTGTATTTTTTACCTTTTTGCGCTTACGAGAATACTGTACGCGGTAAAAGAACATCTCGTGATTTTGCCACAACACTGATTCAATCCCGTCTAAGTTAAATGCAGTTTATATGTAGTTAGCATCACCATTTATGGTTTGCGAAAACGCAACGGTATGCGCGTTTACGTACTTACGTAAATGTTTACATGTGAGGGGCTAAAATGTTGAAAGATACAGTTGACGTCCAATTTCCCGGACCCTTAAGGGACCGCGAAAACGTCCGGAAAATCGGGCAGGCTGGAAAAAAAGGCATGTGAAAATGCACCTTTTTTGTGTGTGTGAGTAATTTTCGCTGACAGAGAGGGTGACGGCCGGAGTACAAGATTCTTATTGCAATTCAGCCAATTCATCAATTAGGTACCGTTAACAAAAAAAAAAAGACGTGGTACCTCATAGGTCAGCACTTTGGCGCAAGGAAGTCGCCTATTTTCTTTTGCACGGCGTTCCGCTTGCCCGCGATCATATCTGCCTCAATTTCAGTCAACGTCATGTTGCCGCTGTACATCGATGACAGTGTCATCAGTGCTCGCGTTGGCTGTGTTGATGTCTCTTCGTTCTCTCTGTAGGAGTCGTCGGAATCCTCCGTAGCTTGACAAATGATTTCGTCATCGATCAAGTCCGCACATAGCTCAAGGTTTTTGTCAGCGTCGGCGAAGCCCTCAAAGGTTATCTCGGGTGGAATCGACACGCCGGCAGTGCGCAGATCATCGAAGGCAACATCCGCGGATGGCAGTTCATCACACACGCTGTCCACTTAAGGCGAGACGGCTGTCTCAGCGTCGAGTGTGGATTCCGCGTGGCGAAAACATTTCCGCAGAGTATCTTGCATGACCGCCTTCCACGATTACGCTAGCATGCCGACAGCAGACCTGAGGTCAACAGCATAGCTTTTCCCATCATGAGCCTACGAGGAGACTTTGTGCACTTCGAAGGTGCAAACGAAGACGAAGGATCAGTCGATGCCATCGCTGTAAACAGCGAATCCGCTCGACGAAAAGCGCAGCACAAAACAGCTAGGAACTTGGCGGACGCTGAAGGTCAGAAAACGAGATCACTGAAGATAGCGCGCAGCAGCAAATGATCAAACGCAGACACGACCTCAGAGATGGCAAAACAACACGTGAACAAACACAGTGAGGTTTGGCTTGGCTAAGCCACTAAACTACGGCTGGCAACGGATCGACACGTGCGGTTTTGAGGTTACAGTAGCCGCGGCGCAATGCGGCTGTTGGCGGCACGAGGATATGAAAACAACCAAAACGGCAGCGTCGGTGGTGATTTTGGGTCAGCGGTGATTTTAGGTCAGCGGTTAACAGTAAAAAGGATTCGATTTCCCAGACTTCGAAGCGTTCGGAATTTGGGACTTTTTAATACATTAACTTTGCGGGGAACTTGACGGTGCCACAGATGAGTCTGGGAAATTGGGCATGTCCAAAATTTTGGGCGTCCGGGAAAGCGTACGTCGACTGTATTTGTTCTGATAAGACGGTAAATGCAAACGGGTATCCCGTAACAGGTTAACGTAAAGTATACATACAAGCTAAAACTCCTTAGTGACTAGCCGTCATTAGTTTAGCTTATTACATCGCAGAAAAGCTAGCTTAACTGTTGTGAAAAGGGCTTACAGTATGACGTCCTTGAAACGTTTACGAAAAAAATGCGGGAGATAAACGTACGATCCGGAAAAACGTATGATCCGAATCCAGAAAAAATTGAGGCTGAGAAGTCTATATAGAGGTGTAACGGCAAAAGGCATACTAATTTCCTGCTGCCGCCTCTCGCCCTTACACAAGAAAAGCTCCTTCAGCACACATTGTAGACTCGTGTCGGCATTTTTATCGTTTTTCATGCGAAAGAAGCTTCGGAAAGCTTACAGTCCATCAAGGGCTTTGGTGAAGTTAGCTGGTCGGTATGCGCTTTCATTCTCTCCGCTGTCTTCCAGTGCCTCGTCCCCCACCTCCTCCGCTCCGTCGCCCCACACCGCCACCTCAACGAACTCGACAAAGGGTGCATCGGTGCGGGTGGAAAAGAACTCCTCCTCGATGTCGTCATCGATGTCAGACGCGCATGCCACAGGGTCGTCTTCCCTGCGCTCTGTATCCTCCGATGCAAGCTGCTGCCGAAAACTGCATTTCCTGTAACAATTGCTAACCATTTCACTCATCACTCTCTCCCAAAAAGTGCTCAAGTGGTGCAAGGGCTTGAACTTCCTCGACACCATGCTAGACGCACCTGTCTCGAATCACGAACTACTAGGCAGCGTTCAGCCTCACACAGGGACTGGCACGGCATGTGAATGCCTTTTTTTTCTTTTGATGTAGCGACAGTCACTGGCAACGATCTCATTAGGCAAAGCTCTTTTTCGATAAAGATTACCCTGCAAAGTTTAAGTTAAGAATGAGTGCCTCATAAAGCTGATGTCATCCTATGCATTCAGGACTGAAGCAAAACATGTTACCACGGTCGAGGGATAGTGGCTTTGCGATGTATCTTGTTCAGTACAACCGCACTACTGATTACCATAGGGGCAGTTCTGTCGCTACCTATATTATTTGCATGGCCAGCACTCTCCTAGGAAGAAAATGTTAGTAAACATTTCGCAATGAATGTCTTTACTTGTTTTGAGTGTATTTTACTGCCTTCACGGCATCTCTTTATTATAGTTATATTATATTATTATTATATTATTATAGAAGCCTGTCGGAAATGCTCTGCGCAAACTGCGCCTCGCTGTTCGAGAAGATTCGCTATCATTGTAAGTCATTCTGTTAAGATTGCGCGCAAGACGCGAACTTCGAGATTGTTCCAGAGCTCGACGGATGCCCAATGATAAGACCCGAATATTCGGCAGCATCTGTATAAATGCCGACGCACTTCACCGCTTTTCGATCGACAGCTGACGCTCTGTCCGCTGCCATCAGTGCCCGTGTGTTGCTGTAATCTGACCTCAATATCCTAGCCACATGTTCAGCCAAATAAAGTTTCACCTCAACATCGAGTCTGCTCCCTTCGTCCATGTCACGACCCTGTAACGTCTGGTAGAGGTGCTGGGTATTGATCCCAGTACCTCTTGGGGTCGTGACAGTATCAACGAGGTTCTACTGTGCACAAGTTGAACAATGTCAAATGCAGTAATTCAGTGATACGTGAAGAATCTGTCTCTCTCTGTCTGTCTGTCTGTCTGTGTGCGTGTGTTCAGTTCAAGCTGTTATGCAAATTTGCATCATCTTAACTTTCCATGTGCTCCTGTTCTGTGCAGACCCCCAGCAGGAGGCGGCAGCCCCAAACAAGCGGCGGCGCTACTCCAAAGACAGCCATAGGTAGCAACCACCCACGGGGCCTTAGGAATGCAAAAGAACACACACCACCACGATGTACACATATGATTATGCGCGTTAGGCACACACACACAAGTTGAGAGGACACTACTGTGTGCTACTACTGCTGCTGCTCTTCTGCTACCTGCTCTGTACCACTACTACTACCGCTGCTGCCGCTTCTCGACGTCCGCAGCGGCATCCTCGCATATTTTCCACCGGGGAGCCGTGCAAAAAGAGGTCGCGCCTCACTCAACTGATATCTACTCTCAGTCTTTCTGTTTATCGTTTGTTTTTTGTTGATATTTTTCTTTTCCCTTCCCATAATCCTATTTTTCCTCCTCCTTGCTGACCACGGTCTCATTCGCTCCTACGGTGACCGTTCAGCAAAAAAATAGGTGTCCAGTCCAGAAAGGCTGCTCTCTTTGTAGACTGTTTTAGGGTTGATTATGCCACTTCTGCTGCCAACGCCGCCGTCGCCAGGCAGCACCCGTGGTACGGCCGTTGACCTCACACCCGAACCGCGCGCTGGCAAGTAGCACAGTGGCGCCGCAGCTGATCCTTCGATCGCGGAAGTTTTTAGCTGGCTATATTTTTGTAGCAATGCGATGCCTTCTCACTGGGGCAACGAACGAAGTAGACTACACTCATTCTCCCGGCACAGCCAGAGCGCTCTGTGGGTCATAAAATGTAAAGGAAAAAAAAAAAAGAGGATAATAGGGAACATCTAAGATTACTTAGCTTCCTGGACAGTGAGCGCCAGAAAATGTTCTTAATTTAGAAAGTACCGTTGACATCAGGTTTTTTGTTTCGCCACCTAGCTCATGGCAAAACAGCTCTTACTAAATAAAAAAATTGTGTATTCTGCCCCTGTGTCTTCTTAAAGTACAAAGCCATTTTGCAGTTTTAAGCCACCTTGCTTAGCCATCCTTTTTTTTTTTTTGGCTTCTCATGGAAAAAAAAGATAGGGGAGGACTCGTACTAGAAAAAACGAATTCAAACGTCTGCAGTCCAAGAGAAAATGAAAGCTTGCTAAGATCGAAGGGGCAGTTTCAAATTAAGACTTCAACTGGGCACCTGCAAAGCAAACTGATCAATCTCTGTGACGTATCCACAGTTTTAGGAACAGAGCCACTTGGCTGTTAATTATGAGTTGCAAGCTGTGCATGTGACCAATTTTATTAATGTGACCTAAATGTGGAACAGTCTGACCACACCAATTAGTGTCAGGTCAGCGGTTGAACTGTCTAGCTCGTTTTGGACATTAGCACTGTTGTGATTTGCATGTGAGAGCTTGTCACTGCAGGCGTTTACGTTATCCAAAAACTGCACAAAGGTGCATCGTGACTTTGACCTTGCTGGAAAACTATTCTTACTGACGAGGTATAATCTGGTTCCGCTCTTGAATGCCATGGCGGCACCTTCGGAAGTGCGACGTTTTATAGCTTAAGGTTACATTATCTGGCAATTGAATGCCCTGAAGCTTCTTCCTTTGGATTTTGTGACACTATCCGAGACCCTGTGTGGGGTGTTGGCGAGCCGCAGTTACCCACCAACACATGGCCATGCTGGAGAAGTTTGTTCTCCTGAAACATTACTTCATCTGGCTGCGCTATTACGGTCAGCTCGACTTGTAAAGCTGTCAGGCAGGACTGATGCCTAGCTGTGCCGAGGAGGGGAGTTTTTCGTGCTTCGACTGGGGGCGGCAAAACTCGACGGTCGTTCGCTTACTGGCGATAATTAGTGCAGTAAACTCGTGATCTTTCTCGGACTCTGTCCTGGGCGAGTGGCGGTTGGCGAGACACTAGTGACCAAGGGGCAGATGCTCTGAATGACTGTGACAGTGCTTAGGCCGGTCGCGATGCAATGCTTCATATTAATTCACTGTGACCTCCCCCCCACCTTCCTTACTCTTTTTTTTTTTCTCCTTCATAGTGAGACATCTGTGAAACCACAAACACACACAACCCTCAAAAGGAGAGAGCTAGGGGGGAAAAATATTATACATAGAAGAAAACTGGAAAATGTACTGTATATCTATGTACAGAAATGTGAATGACACTAAAGAAAGGTAGGCATGTGTTATCTCCTTGCATATATAAATTTTTTTTGTCTACCTTGTAATTTTTTCTCTCACTCTCTCGTCATTCGCATTTATTTTCTCGTTAGTCTCATTCACCGTTGTGTTTGTTTGCATAGGTGCGTGTGTGGTTGCAAAAAAAAAATTGAGAAGAGGGCCTAGAGGTGTTTTCTCAGTTATTACTTTTATGTCTTCTATGCGCTTTTGCTGCCATTGCATTGTAAATACATCATGCCATATAGACACATGTGGTGCATTGTACAGAGTGCAGAAACTTGCAACTTGCATTCTTTTTTTTTTCCATCGTGGGCGCTTCAGAACCACAGGAGAAAGCAATGTTTGACGTGGTTCGTGTGTGCCACAGATAAGCCATTTTGGGTTTGTTACGCATGCCCATCACATAGAAACTTTTTTTTTTCTTTGTTCATACCTCTGTGACACGGTGTCTGCCTTTTTTTTTTTTAGCAAACTGCTTACATAATATTTTTCCTCAATCCTTGTACATCATCGTTAAGTCATACGCCCAGTTTTGTTTCCACAAGAGAGAGCTTCGAGACTGGTTTTTTCATCAAAACATGCACGCACGCACCTGGCATTGAGTTTTGCTGCGTTATTGTAAATAGAGAGAAAGATTCAGTGCTTATGTTATTGCTGTGTATTTGCGACCTTTTCCTTCCTCCCCACTGTTTCCCGCTCTGTTGCAGAGTCAAAAAATTTGCGCCTGTATGCAATTTCCAACTTCTATTCTTTGGCAGGTTTTGTGGGAGTCTGCATAGTTCTGCATTTCCTTTCACACTTTTCACATTTCTTGACCTTTTTTACTCTTCGTCTTCACATTCTCATCGCGTCGTGTCCACCCATGATTCACTCTTGCTCCCGCTTTTATTACAAAAAGCCATACTTCACATCATTTGCTTTCATTAGTCTTTCTTTTTTCTTCTCGCTAAACAGTCGGAAATGGTATTGAAGTGTCGGAAATGGTCATTTTTCGTGCCGAAAGGAAAGAGGGCCAAGGGGGGGGGGGGGTCAAAGCATTGCTGTCGACGGTGGGGCATGGCGGTCGGACAGATCTGTCATGTTTGTGACCGAGTCAGGTGTGACAGGCAGGTAGTCTGTCACAGCTGGACGTGGCGGTCAAACATTCATTGCATCCGCGACACACACGTGGACGCACGGATTTGCTGCGGTATTGGTTGGAAGGAATGGCCCGTCATATTTCATCCTTCCTTAGAGTCGATTGGACCCACTCATTTTCAAGTCACTCATGTGTTTCCATCTTCGTTCTTTTTGTTTTGTCTTTGATAGTCAACACTATTTAACTGCAATCGTGTTGCACAATGAACAAATTCACCAACGCTTGCGGCATAACTTTTCCTCCTCTTCCCCCTCCTCCTACTCCCATTTCAGCACCATTCAAGTCCGTTTAAATGACTTACACATTAAACGAGATAACTGCAAGTCATCGTTCTCAAATTGATCATCAGCACTGAAAGCTTTGAGAGGGGCTGCAACTTTGGGAAAAGCTGGAAGCGCAACTTTTCTCAAGTGTAACTTTGTGTTCGTTTCTGGTATTAGCGAGGTTTCTTGCTGTACGATTTTAGTGGGACTTCAATCGAAATTTCAGATTTGTTTCCCGATACTTGCATTTCAGTCGCAGGCGACTGCTGTTTGGTTACCCAAGCGTTTGATTAGGCGTAGCGAGCGCCAGTTAAGATTCCCAGCTTAAAGGCGCTGCAGCAGTTGTAATGTGTGCTGTCGTACATAGGACACAGGTGTACCTGTACTGACAGACATAATGAGCTTGAAGACGAGCTGGTTTGTTACATTAGAAGATGAAACAGTGGGCAAGGATGTTGACCCGTTCAGCCTTGCAAGGAGTGCACATAAAGTGTGCCTTCCCTGCAAAGTGCGCGATTCTGAGAACAAAAACTCGAGATTAAGAAAAAGCTACCCAGTGTAGCCATTAGCCAAAGCCTCTAGAGGAGAAGGGCGTGAAGTGCGTGGCATAAAGTGAATAGTGGTGCGGACTTAGAAGGTTAGGTAGAGTGCTGGACAAGCTTTTCATTGATGTTCTTTTTTATTCTTTCTGTTCACCCTCGTTCCGGTCTCTCACGGCCAGTCTCTCTTGCAAGCCCTCGTCTCCTCAATCTTTCCTTTACTGTTTTAGCTACATGTTTGGTTTCCTGGGTGGCGACATGCAGTGTACATAGACTTTTTTGCTTTACATTTGCGTCACACCACTTTTTCTCTCTCTCTGGCTGCCCATTGTACAAAACAATTTCCGGGCAAGTGATGTTTGTTCCGACGTTTGCGAGAGCTGGTACCTCCGAGTATGAAGAAAAGGCCTTATGACGATGCAAAAGATGTATAGAAAAAAAAAGCATCACTTCCCATTAGTAGTAGCAAGGGGGCAAGGCCGCCTTGGTTTTTTAGCACTGTCCTCTTTGCATAGCCCGCCTTTTTTTCCTCATCGTCCTCTCTTTGTCCTGTTCCTGTGAGAAAAAGCTGGTTATCATCGATCGCTGGTTTCAAGAAAGCAGCCCCGTAGGGTAATTTTGCGGTTTCCTTAAGTTTGCCTGCCTGCCCTCCGACTTGTGTCGTGGAGAAACTTTCTCGTTTTATCCTCGCAATCGACTGATTCACTTACCGCCTGAGCCCGTTTCTTCTATTAACCGGCTATCTTGTTAACACGTAAAACAGCTCACATTTTCTGGCAAGCAAAAAAAACATGCGATTAAGCATGTTGTCAGGCGCGTTTTCAATGGCACTGTAGTGCTAGGTGCAAAGGCATGTTCCGATTGGCCTATCGAGACATTTTTTTCACTGTCGGGAACCTTTGTGGTGTTCAAAGACTTGCAAAGAGAAATGCATTTGAGCATTGTTACTAGGGTGCTCTCAGTGCCCCTTCAGTGATAACATGGTGATTACCATAGTGTATATCGTGCTTCTGCTGAAGTCTCAATCAGTCATTACGGATGGTTATTGATTATATATTGAAATGCATGCAGCCACTTATGATTGGCATGCTGGCAGAATATGCTTTTGCAAGAGCTTCGGAGTGAAGGACTTTTAATTTTTTGGTTGCTTCTTCTTTTCTATTTGATTGCGAGTCTGTCCACGAGCGAGTGCAAGTTGCTTCAACTCACCAGTGGGTGTAAGGCATCACGAGTGCAACCTACCACAGTGTAGTGTAACACTGGGGTGTGACCAGTGTAAGACAGCTTCTGTCGAGCAGGGCTCAAGCGTGAAAAGCTATTCGTCCTAAGCCTCCCTATCTGCTGCCTCCCCCATTCCTGCCCATATATTTTTAGGACACCTGTTCATTTGTTCTTACCTTCCCCTAAGCTATATATTTGTTGTTGTTGCATCATGTTTTCTTTTTTTTTCCTGTCAGAATCTTGTAACTGCCTTGTGAATATATTTGTACATTTGCTGCAACATCTCTGTATAGAAGAAAAAAAAAGAACCACAGACACTATGCCTGCAGATTGTAATGAAGAAAAAAACTTTTTATGGTTTGTTGTGAGTTTTCATACCGGTATTAAAAACTGTCACTTGAACATGCCTGTGTTTGGAGCTTTTCTCTTTTTTTTCTGTTGCAGAGCTGAAGCTGCACACTGAAAAAATAGGTTTGACTGACACGACAGTGAGTGAAGATAATCGTAATATGACAGCACTGCGAAGGGCTCATTAAATGAACTTTCATTTAGCACAATGAATGAAGCTAGAATCCAGCGAGTGGGAGTCCACTGTAGTTAGGTGGTGTGGATACCTGGGGTCCTGCGGCTTCCTCGACCTGCCAGCTCCGTAAGCTGGACCATGTACTTTTAGGCATAGTTTCATGCACACATTTACTAGAGTATTTTATTGTGGTTTTACTTTCTGTTTCAGATGAAAGAGCAGCTTGTTGTAAACCTCGTGAGCCAATTTGAATGGTGTTCCTATAAAGTTGGTTAAAGTTGAATTCCAGTGGCAGAGTCGGAGAAAGTTTTAAAGATGATAGTCTTTCTTCAAGACCTTTTGACGCAAAAATTTTGGTCTGTCTGTTTGTCCACCTTTAACGATGCCGGGTATTTTAAACGGCACTAGCGAATATCCCAAACTGCCGACCCCATGCGCAGCGCCCACAAATGTTGCTCAAGGTTGAGCGTTCATACTTGTGCGATTGTCAATTAAAAAGCAATTATTGCGCATACCTGAGACAGCACAACAATACGTATATATTCCGTATGTGTATGCCTTTTACTAGAAAAGGCACATCTATGTTATTCTACGGACCGTAGCATTTATTACTTGGCGCTGACCATCCAATGCTTGCACGAAAAAGGAAGTGTTTTGAACGCTTTGCTAAGACGACACAGTGGTGGCACCTACCTGTCGCCTTGTGTTCTACATCTCATCACCTCTGAGACGGGCGCGCACGCCCGTCTCAGAGCCGCGCATTTTGTTGTCCAAGATATTGCTCCTGTCTCACGTGTGACACGACTTGGTGCGCTCGTTCGCTTCCGTTGCACGCTTGAAGCACTCTATTGCAGCGCTTCCAGAATACCATTCACAGATTTTCTTGCGCAGAACATCAAATAAACATTTTCTCAATCTCTTCAGACGCAAGACTATCGTCTTTCGACGACATTTGCAGATTAACATGCAGATACGAGGCCAATTTTTTCTGCTCCTTTTGGAAAGCAAGCGTGTTCTAATGGCAGAACAAGGACGGGAGTCAAGTGTTTCAATGAGAGAGTCTGAGTGGATTCAGAACAGGAGTGACTCTGAGGAGCAGGAGAAGTTTCTTCGATGATAGCGGTGTGGTGGGCCGGGACTCGGCATGACACACTCCTTTCTAAATGTTTCGCTTGCTTGGTGGCGCCACCGCTGTGGTGTGTTTTGCGACAGCTACGAGTCTGAAAGCTCAGATCGGATCTTGTCGCTGACACTGAAACTACTGCATACGAGCGACAATTCTACAGAATTTGACAGCGGAATGGAATAACTTATTCTGGGCAACTCAAGGATATCCACTTCCTCCTTGCTTCTATGCTTGCTCCGGCGGCACGGATTGCATTCAAATCACGGATTCAGAGGCGTTGCTTTATGCCAGAGTTGAGTGCCCGCTTACCGAGTCCATCAGCTGCCGCGACTATGCCAGTGGAATTGACCATAAGCTGGGGCTACTGGTGATCCTTTCCTGAACTTGGTCTTGCAACAAGACAGCTGCAGGCAACATGGAGCAGAAAGAACGGAGCTTAGACAAATCCTCATTGTTGGCTTAAGTGTTGTACATTGCAGCTCCCATAGAAAGTAGTGCCAGATTTTCTTCTGGTGTACTATTATGGCACAATGCTTCCAGGGTCAGGCCTCCCACAGAACTAATTAGTGCGTACCCTCAGAATCTTGAGTTCAAATTGCAGCGACAAGGTGCTTCATTTTCCTCATTATAAGGTCTATTTATGTAACATGCAAACAATTGATGTTCTGCACATTCCTATCCACAGAGTTTCATGGTAAGAAAAAAAATTAAAGCTTTGTTCAGACTTTGGAAATGTACTTGTTGCGGTCACCTACATGTAGTGGAGTATCGCTTTTGAGGCAATAGCATTACAGAGCTCATTTCGCAACAATTCCAGCGTCCCTGTCGTTGGTTGTGAGCGAAAAATCATCCATGACTGAAAAATCGACACTGATGCAAATAAATGCAGGCAACATGGAAAAAAATGTTGAAAAAAAAAATATCGAGGGTGAGAGTGGGGATTAAATCAGGCTCGTTTGGGTCCACGTGGGGATCGAACCCGGGTCGTTTGCGCGGCAAGCGGATGTTCTATCACACAGCCACGCTTCTGCTTGTAAACACCGTGAATAGAACTTCCTCTGCTTGGAAATGAGAAAGTAGCTTTCATGCTTTACAACCACGCGTGTCCTTTATACACACTTCACATTGCACCATGAAATATTGCAGTAAGAATTCGTAACACAGGCGTCCATCCTTCGGAACATGTGAGTATTGTAATGGCTTCGTGGATTAAAGCTGGTCACCTACTACAAAAGGCACGCTACTGCGCCCGTCTAAGGCCACGTAGTGGGTGCTTAGCAAGTTTGAAAAGGTATCCTGCAGTCTTTGAAGTACACCCTAGGAAGAGGCCATGGCTCTCGCGTTCAACTACTAAAGGCCAAGCTTTAGGGTCCCCTCATTTTTCATCTTTCCTTATAAGTGTCTTTTATATCACAGGAACACTTCAGACCACATTATGTTCTGCGCCCTCTATAAGAGTTTCACAGGTGAATTGTAGACAATGCCAGTGTAACGAAATTTCAGGATCAGTACAGAGCAACTATCACACTATCAAGCCATAGCATCCTTGACTGTCAATTAAACACTCATCGAATTCATCATTGGTGTTAGCATTTGCTGATATTTGTAAAAAAACTTTCTCGCACTTCTCACCATCTGGTAACCAGATCATTTTCTTCGCCTGTGATCAGCCAACTCATTCTAGCGTCTGTTGTTCCAATGCTCCTCCTAACAATGCCTAATGAAAGCGAGCTTGGAAAAAAAAAAGTGAATTCATGTCTCACAACAGTCAAAGTGTGTCATTACCACACTGCGATACACAACTGATGACGTTCACTGCATCAATTTCGGATTCTGCATTGAACTGCCTATTTAATTCAGCTTTCATGGCATCACTGCCTTTGTAAATAATATCTAGATGCCAACCGCTGAAAAGACCTGTTCGAATAGTGTGCATGGCAAAAATCAGGTGGCGTATAGAAATGTGAAGGGTTCTGCAAGATGGCACTACGACATGAGAACGGCTCTCTAAAGCTTCACTTGGAAAAAAGATAAAATTAAGAAAACTAACAAGGATAAGTAAATCATTGAGTCTACGAGTGGAATGACACTAGTTCAAATTTTTATGGTTGTAATGTGGACATCTGCTTCAGCACTCGAGCTGTTATTTTGTTCCGTGCACAACACTTTTGTAGTTGTTGATTGATTGCAAAAGTATATCAAATGTTAAATATCCCAATAATAATATAATGGAGCAACAGACAGAAAAAGACGGTCAACAGATTAGAGAAAACACCAGAGTACAACTGGCTGAAAAGTAAGATTCCGATAAAAAAATGAACAAAATATGCAACAGTTAGTTTATAATTGCACCAAAACTCCACTGCACTTTACTGCTTATGCAGTGTGTGACCTGTTATCTCAATTGATGATGCGGTTCTGCTTTGTAGCTTTCCATCTTCACTGCACCTGTTCGATGCCACGTATGCATGGAAATCGGCAAGTGCAGCGCGCACTACAGTTTTCACGGAGTCGAACACAATTTTGGGCCAAGTAAGCAGGGGTAGTCAGAAAATGTTTTCAGGGAAGGTCGTTGGGATGTTTCAACTAATAAATTGAAGCTTCGGGCTAGTTTGTTTTGCAGGACGAAGTGTAACCAAACTAATCTTTATCCCCTTGAAATGCAGTTTTCACATATGTGGACACAGCTTCTGTTCGGCAGTTTCTTGGACTAGTGGCCAATAAAGTGCAATTTGCTGAAGTGCAGCATATGATACTGCCAACCACTTTGGTAAAGGCTCTACCGTGTTCGACGAACATGTCACAATCAATGATCAACCTCAAAAGTACTTTTCTTTGTTCTATATGAATAGAACCAAAGACCAATTAGGCACACATTTTAAACACAGTTTTATTCCTTCTATGTAAAAGTGTGACCCGATTGACAGCATAATAATTAAACTTAATTGCATGCTGATAAGCACTAAAACCTTTACTAATGAGTGTTTCTGAATT
This sequence comes from Rhipicephalus annulatus, assembly GCA_013436015.1. Lineage (NCBI taxonomy): Eukaryota > Metazoa > Arthropoda > Arachnida > Ixodida > Ixodidae > Rhipicephalus > Rhipicephalus annulatus. The sequence goes on along the minus strand of WOVY01013230.1, from coordinate 69,854 downwards.
ATGTTGTCCGAAATTTGACACACTAGTGCAGTCTATCATAATTCACGCCTGAAGCGGTAATGTATGCTCGTACGTGTGCCTAATATGCAGATGAGAAATTGAAAAAAACCTGGAGAAAAGTTCGACATGATAAGTTCTCACAAACGGTCTGGCATGAAGATTTTATTATATTCTACACCACACTGCCCCCGCTGGTTGGAATTGACGGCAGCATCCGCGCACACCCTGCGAAATGAATAGAGAGACACTGTAAAAAGAAGGCAATATCCAAACCTATCAAACTACTATAACCATGTCACATTTAACATCAAAGCGTCCTTGTCATATTGAAAATTTACTGTTCATCAGAATACTTTTATTCACTAAAAGCAAACAACTGCAGTACATTCTATAGGTAAGCCTTACAGCAGCAATTATGAGAAATCTAGCACACTATAGTTAAACCCCAATTTAATTAATGTAATTTGATAAAATGAGAAATCTATGAAAAAATCATCACTTTAACTAAGCCTGTGTGAGAAGCTTGTGTTGAGAGCAAAATAGGTAGCTGCAGCTTCCAGGATTACTGTAGAAAAAAAACTTGTTGGGTAACTTCGTGTTCTTTCATGACTGACACCCCCCCCCCCCCTTGACACAAAACTTTTGAATGCTGCCTCACTCACCATCACTAGTAACGGTTCAGCACACCAAGCTCCATCATTTTCTCAGCCTCAGCTTCTCCATCGTAGTTCCTAGGAAAGTAACAATGTAAAGTATTAAAACTTGGAGGATTTTCGAGCTTCGCGTTCGAGAGTAAAACACAATAGGGTAATGGGCGTCATGCGCATCGCCTTCTCAAATGCTAGCCTGGCTTTGGTTCCAGGTGCATGCCTCAGCTATGCCATAAGGAAACGAACGGACTATGCGCGTAACACTGGCAGTTCTGAAGTATCCTAGAATGCCTATTACAAGTACAGTTACTAAGCAACCACGGCGCCATAATTTTACCTTTGCAAATCGGCAAAGGGACCACAACGTGTAAGCAAGGCGACATACAAACCTATGCAGCCATTCACTTTATTTATGCTTTTGCTGCCTATGATAATTCAATACGTATGAGCAGTTTGTGAGAGGTAGCCCTTCATAACACCCTCTCATGATGCAATTCACTAGTTCTGATGCCTGACACGATTTTTTGCTTCTGCCATGCAATGTAACATGCAATAAGGAGACTCCCTTCACTATACAACATTAACATATAAAGTTTATTTCAGAAGCAGTTTTAAGAATTAGCGGGCTCTGTAGTTGAACATCTGCTTCCCTCATTATATTTGCATCTTTTTAAATTTTTCAGTCCCGGCTAAAATGATAATCTTTTACTAATGATGCTGTCACCAACGCTGAAATTCACATTCCTGTGAAATGAGCTCTTTCACGGCGTCATGTTGAAAGGAAAGCAACAGGAACATCACACGATTGGTAAGAAGTGCCGATAAGCTCGTGAACACTATGAACATAGAACACTATGGACTCCTCCGCAGGAGAACCAATAGTTTGGGTTTCAAAATCACGATATGATTATTAGGGATGGCACAGTGGAGGGCTTAGAAAATTTGGATCATCTGATGTTCCATAATGTACACCTAAAGCTAAGTCCATGGGCTTCGAGCATTCTCACCTTCATTGAATGCGGCTGCGATTCGATTTTGCAATCTGAGGTCAGCTATGCAGGGGCGCTCAAAATGTCCGACGCCTCGTGTAGCAACTGCCGAGAGTATATTGGCAAATACACTGCCCTCCAATTTCAAGAGTTCTTTCGTAATTGCACTAGTGTCATGTTCAGCCTTTATCAAGAGGCACGGTGAAAGTAAGTTTTCTATTACACAAGCGCAACTAGAACGGAAACTAGACAAAAGTAGAAGCGAACGTCAGAGACAAGTGCTCCTTCCTGTATATTAACTGATGTCTCAGTCACATGCAGGTGTGGCTCCTGTGATGAGGGAGGCATTCAGAAGGACCATTGTACATCTGAATTGTGTCCTAAACTGGCTTCCACCGCTTGCTGTAGTCTCAAGTTTTCCGACGCTACCACCCAAACGCAGATACGTATGACCACTAGATTTCCCCTAGCAGCGATCACTAAAGGTGTCTCGGCCTAACAACCACTTTGTCAAACTTTTCTGCAGGTACCACCGTGGAGAAAGGTACAACCAGACGACAGCAAACTGTAAAAGAGTAGGCGTACTTGTAGAATTCCGCATAGCGCTGCTTTCGCGGGTTGGCCACGATGAACCGCCACGCGACTCCACCGGCTGCCGCCAGGGTCAGGGCAATCGTGATGTGCTTCCGAAGGTAGCTCTTCAGGAGACCGTGAAACTGCGGTCGTGCCAGCTGAGACGACATGATGCCACGCGCTGAGAATAAAAATGAAAGAGAGGTTATATATTTCCTTCAAGCAAAGCAAAATCCGTGCATGACAAGATATCACGAGACTGATTTTACGATACGAGCAATTCAGGGAGGTCTGTACGAATTCACACTTCGAGTTATAACGCAAAGAACGAAGATACAGCGCTTGTTTTGTCAGGTTTTCTTTTCAAGTGTCTTCGCTTTCCGCGGTTGAGGTGCGAATTCTTCATCCTCGTCTGTTTTCCTTCATTGTGCTGCTGGTGCGATGGTCATAGTGCTCGTCGAACACCAAGCAGCGGAAATTAACCCGACCTCTCCACTACTGCGGCTCTACACGACAGGGTCGCTTTGAGACGTTAAACGCCACAAACAAACCACAATTTACACCTTAATAATTACGCTTACGTCACAAACTAACAGTGAGGTCTTCACTGCACGGTACTTTCGTATGGTTGTGCCCAACAAGAAACCGGGACCCATTGATCAAAATCCCTTCTCGTTCAGTCTCTCGGCAAAGCGTCTCCGCACACACAGTTACTTCTGCCACCGCAACCTTCAAGTCGTCAAGCCATATCACTGTTCGTGCTAACTTTCATTCACTGCACACATCGGGTATCGCACCGATTACTGCACGAAACGAAAACCATTCAATGCAAGCACGTTGCTGACCTTCAAGGAGTCACCCCTTTAGGACCCAACGTGCACATTAAATGAGACGTAATCGGACAGGGTTAGGCTACGACGCAACAGTTCAATGTTTCGGCGGGTCATCGAGAAATAAGCTAATCGATTATTTACCCTAAGCAACGAGTTCCGAGCAGAGACGTGCAAACGGGTCGAAGACGAAACACCTCCGGCAAATGGCTTCCCAGTCAGCACCAACGTCAGGACCGCAGACTTGTTAACTTTTTCTTTATTTGACCTTTTTTTAACTTTGCCGCTTTTTTAAACTCCTATAAAAATTAATTTATTGTTATTTATTTTATTTTTTGTAACTTTGTAAGAAATCTTAGTTTTTTGTTTCGAAAATTGTTTTGGTGCGGCGCTCGTGTCGGCCGGCAAGAGCATCATTTTGGAAACGAAACTAACTGGAGTGCGGCAGAAGTTTGGTCAGGTTTCGTTCAGCTCTTTGCCAAAAGCACATTTGACAGCTGGTTCCTTAACCATTAAATGATTTAATTACTGTAACATATACCTGCTGTGAGTCATGTACGTCTAATACACTCTTCTTGTATGCGTTTCGGTACACGCCTGTCTCTCGTCCAGACGTCAGCCACAATTGTTTTGGGCTACCAATTGAGGTACGTATATGACGAGGGTTTCGCGTTCTCAGCTCCAAAGTGTGGAATGGGCTTTTTCAGGCCACCTCAGTGACGTATAAAACACAGCGTCGTTTTTTATAGCAAAAACAACCGGGCAAGAAGAGCATGCAAGTACGTGACAGACGACAGGGGCAAAAAAAAAAAGGGGGGGGGGGGGTGTCAAGCGGCCGCGCTAGCAGTGCATTGAGCGAGATAAGCAAAAGAAATCATCCATTGATGGATCAGAATTTGCGAGTTTGCTTACGCAAGGTTCGTTCTAACAGTGTACGTCTCGTCTGGGATGTAAGAAAGGCGTCATCTAAATGGTGCGTATATAAACGCAATTTTGATGAGAATGAACATAGGGAACCAAGAAAAATATAACTGACGCGTTTTGTTGTAATTGTGATTATAAAAAAAAAGCCAGGCCAGTGCGCAACGCGTAGAACAGCAAAAGCTGGAAGAGCGGCCTTTCAGAGCCTTTTCTAAACACTCCTTGGGTAACTGCTAAAAGCGCATTTGCTGGGTACCCGCTACGCCATAATTAATCATATTTTTGTGTAGTAGGCCGGCATTCACTATGCTATCGTTCGTTATTCTTCGGAGAAGCGTGATATATCCGCTACACACTTGCAAGTAATTTCGTGCAATTTTTTTTTTATGCAGTGGCTGACGACGATGAAGAACTATTGTGCCCGAAGTGGGTATGCGCTACAGTTAATGGGCGATCAAGAACAAGCTTGTAATGGGTTGCAGCATTGGACGACCTGCTCGTTACGCAATTCGCATTGTGCGACGCCTGGTACGTTGTGCCTTTGCTGATATAAAACGCCTTATTACACTCATGCTAACGCGATCCCTTTCCCAGCATCAACACTCTAAAAAAAAGAGCGAGTAAAAATGGTGTCTTTTTGTCCCACAACAATAATCGCCTTCTACACTCTAAAAAAATATCAAGTAAAAAAATTGCCCGCAGCTTCCCTCGGGGGAACACTGAGGAGGATGCGGAGCATATAATTGGTTAACGGGGTGTTAAAGTGCGACTTACTTGGGTCGATGGCTAAATTGGTTAACGTGGTTGTGAAATGGGGTGTTAAATTGCGACTTACTTGGGTCGATGGCTAAATGGTTAACGTGGTTGTAGGAGGGGGTGTTAAATGAGTGAACACGTACACACGTATGCGAAAGGACGGCGCTGGTCGAAGGGACGTCGATCATTGTGTTTGTGGATTCGTTGGAATTCATTTCACCGCGACCTTGGACGTCGACGCGCCGTACAAACTAACCGACGAGCGGCAACTGAGCGAGCGAGCGCCGACCTTGAGTATATATACAGCGCAACGGCGCATGCACTGTCAGCTGTTGAATGTTCTCGAAGGAGAAGCGCGCGCGCGGCACAGATGGCGACGGCGCATGCGCTGTCAGCTGTCGAATGTTCTCGAAGGAGAAGCGCGCGCGGCACAGATGGTGGGCGACGGCGCATGCGCGTGCGTCAGCTGTCGAATGTTCCAGAAGCGGTGCGGACGGCGCACTACAAGGCGCGAGTATAAGATGCTTCCGCATCTAAAAGGGTGTCTTTTTGTCCCACAACAATAATCGTCATCAGGCTTGCGTGCGCTTCCTTTCTTGAAAAGTCGGCGCTGGCCACTTTCCTATCGAGAATGCAATGTAACCCTGATAATGGGCATGTCGATCGTGGCCGGAATGTACTGGACGTGGGGCGATAGCGCAAGGAATGAACGCAATATAGATGACGATTATTGTTGTGGGACGAAAAGACACCCTTTCACTCGATATTTTTTTAGAGTGAAGCCCACCTCAGACGAGTTTGTAATGTAGTTTCAAGCATTGGCGTGGCTCTGTTGTAGAATATACCGGGCTGGCACTCTGGGGACCCGGGTTCGAACTCCGCTCTGTCCTTGGTGTTTTATTTACTAGTTCTTTTTTATTATTATTCGTGCGATTGTGGTTACGGACACCGGCGGTGGCGGCGGACAAATACGGCGCCGCACGTTGTGATGTCGTAACACCTTTCGCTTTTAAAAAACGACCTATTTTACTGGATGTGTTTCTGAAGTGTGGTTTGTACGTAGCCACGTGAACGCGCCAGGGACGGCGCCATCAGGAGGTATTTGGGAGGAGGATAGAGACCCCTCCCCAAATTTCCGCCAATCCCCACTTCGCCGCAAGAGCAAGCATGGTCGAAACACAATGCCTAAATTCCCCACCTCCCCGCCCCCCTGAAGGAACTCACTTGTCGTGCGTGCCCTTCTCCCCCCCCCCTTCTTATTAAAAATCTTGGCGCCGTCCCTAGCCTGGACACAATATCACAAAAAAATTCCCCCCCCCCCCCAAAAAAAAAAAAAAACGCCCCTGCCAGCCCGCTTGATCAGTCAACGTGGGAAGAGTTTATTAAAACTCGAATCCTGCGCTTGCGGCCTGGGCCAGGAGGGTCGCTGCCCACGTGGAGCCAGCGCGAGATTGATTGATTGATTTCTGGGGTTTAACGTCCCAAAACCACTATATGATTATGAGAGACGCCGTAGTAAAGGGCTCCGGGAATTCAGACCACCTGGGGTTCTTTAACGTGCACCCAAATCTGAGAACACGGGCCTACAACATTTCCGCCTCCATCGGAAATGCAGCAGCCGCAGCCGGGATTCGAACCCGCACCCTGCGGGTCAGCAGCCGAGTACCTTAGCCACTAGACCACCGCGGCGGGGCCCAGCGCGAGAACCGCGCGGCTCCTTGGTGTATGAAGTCGCTTCCTGCTCTCTTCGGTCTGCTAATACAAGTATGCTAGCAAAGTGGCCACTATGCCATCAACAATAATTTTGGGGGCGAAGCTCCTTATGGCGTGGCTTGTGCGTCCCTCGTTAATTGAAGTGCGTAACCACCGGGGGCACATACCCAAAAGAGCGCTCCTTAAAACGTCCGCTGGATGACGGTACTGTATATGACGAATATACATAATGAAAAGATGTGAGATAGTGGTACTTTGAGTGTTCACTAGATAGAAGGACGGACATAAAAATGGAAGATCATGCGAATAGACAGAGACGTATGGACGGACGGACGAACGCTTTGCCCCACTGTGATTTTTGTTGGGTTGGGATTCGGTAATTATTAAGGTATAACGTCTCAAAACTATCACACCATTATAAGAGTCGCCGTAGTGGACGGCTCAGGAAATTTCGACCAACTGGGGTTCCTTATCGTGCACCTAAATCCAGGCACGCCGGCCTCAAGCATTTTTTGCGTCGATCGAAAATGCGGCCACCGTGGCCAAGATTTGATCCCGCGACCTGCGGGTCAGCAGCCGAGTACGTTAGCCACTAGACCACCGTGGCTAGTAAGTTGAGATCCAATTAGTGAGGTACCCCACGCCATGGGCGCAGCCAGGAGGTGCATGGCGCACCGGCCCGTGCCCCCCCCCCCCCCCCCCGTATAAAAATTCTGCCAAAGCCCCTGCCTTACGCACTTACAAGGCACATATTTGCGAGGCATTCGTGCGCTTTGTTTAGAGTGTACTAGAAGTGTTGAGTGACGCGACCGCGCCTCGCCGCCTGATCCCTTCCGCGTTGCCCGCAGCGGCGGCGCTGCAGTCGAATAGTACTGAAAGAGCCGCGTGCAGGAACTGCTATGCGCTTCGGCTCATCCGTCGCGATATCTTGATGCAGATTTCTTCGCACCTGCCCATCATTCATGTCTAGCACATGATGCCATGGCCCTTGAGGTATGACACGCCCATCTACTGAATTTGAGCTCCATAAAAGCCCTTGTGAGAGATCGAACATAATTCAGAAAGGGTGTGTCTTATACTGATTTTTTCTATCTTAACTCTTTCTTCGGTTAAGCGTCTACAATATTCAGAATAACCGAGCTGATTTATTGGAAGTTATCTGTGCTCAGAAAGCTGTGAGATTAAAAAACAAATACTGTGTCACACGCACGCAGAACCAAAAAGCCACAAGGAAAAAGGGGAGAGGAAGGGAATCTGAACCCCCTACACCATGAAATTTTTTGGTAATTTAACTTTTCAGGGTATACTAAAATAGTTACAGGCATTCACAGCGACCACCAATTGCCAAAGTTAGGCGTTGTGCTGCAAACCACACCCCCTCGAAAAAGAAATCCTGGGTGGCCCTGCGCCAATAGTTTACAGTTGGCGAAGCGGAACATAGCGTGTCTCTACAAATGCGCACTGTAGATTTCACCTTTTTGAGTATGAGGTCTCAAAACTAGTTCAAGTCTAACGTAGTCGGACGAGAAATGCACCGCCTAAAAATAGCAGCTGTGCTAAGGAGCATTATATATATATATATATATATATATATATATATATATATATATATATATATATATATATATATATATATATATATATATATATATATATATATATAGTCGATTATGCATATATGATTATGCATGCATAATCGTAGAACGCTGTTGTGCGCTGCTAAAAACTCGACTCCCTCACCGCAGACAAACTTAGTCCTTACCCATTTTGCGTCAGTTCCACGTGTTTCGAATGTGCTGAGAAAGCACCACAATATTCTAATGCAAAGTGAACGCTTAAGGACCATTTTCACCGAACCACCTAAAGCAGTGTATCGCAAAGCTAAAACTATTCGAGACATACTTTCATCGTCATCATCGTCGAAAGCAGACAGTCCTGACACGATCGGGTGCCATCCTTGCCAAAAACCGCGATGCAAAGTATGCCTGTACATGCGCACATGCCAACAGGTCACCAGTACTGGTTCCAACTTTTCCTTAAAAATCAAAGGCAATCTTGGCTGCGATTCTAAGAACGTGATATACATGATACAATGTGCGCTGTGTGAAATACAGTACATTGGTCAAACAGAAGGGCCTTTTAGACTGCGTTTTAACAACCATAAATCTCATGCTAACACCTTGCCCCACTTGCCCATTTCAAGACACGTGCACCTCCCTGGCCACTGTTTTGAAAATCTACAGGTCACATTACTAGAACCTAGTTTCCGCACAAATTATGATAGAGAAGCCCGTGAATCATTCCTCATCTATAAGTTCGACGCCATCGCATCTGGTCTGAATGAAAACGTAGGAAAACTTAGTTGCCTATCTGCGTAACCTGTATCACCCTGTCCATCTTTTTTCAACCTTGCTCAGCAAGTCGCACTACATTGTCTGTATCCGTTGATTACTTAGCAGATTTGTAACGTCTTTGTGGTTTTTATTAGTATTTTATAGTTTTTTTCTCTTTTTTCCCTTGCTTTTACCGGTCGGACTACTCTTCATGTTATGTGCTTTATCTTTTATGCGTTTTATCTTTTATTTGTAAACAACGTGCTCGCGCATGGAAGCAATATCTTTTTACTCGTGTATTAGGTGCCCTTCATATTGTGTGACTTGCATATATATATGCCCATATATCGCCTTTCATGCCGGTTTTCATATTTGTATCTTATTGATATGCACATGTATATAAACAGCACTCGTGCCATAAACTGTATTCTGATGAAGGCCGGACCCGCGGCCGAAGCGTCAATAAAATCACTTCGTACGTGCGTCTTCTTCCCCATACGGATAATCTTACCCGGACCAAGCATCCCTTTTGTTTTTGGTATATATATATATATATATATATATATATATATATATATATATATATATATATATATATATATATATATATATATATATATATATATATATATATATATATAGGCATGGATGGATGATGCTATGAGCGAAACAGACTCTAGGGATAATGTCGCCATCTGGCGTCGTGTTAATGCATCGACTAAATAGCTCTTCTCATGTTGGAAATACGCTGAATGAGATGGACGCGTTGAACTTTAATCGTAGACGTCACGGTCATCGATCGTGCACTACTTCACTTTACCAAGAGCGCTGTGAAAGAACAGTGTTAGATATAAAAAAAAACGCGTTTATAATTTTTTTTTCAGGGCACGTAGCCGTGGCGCAGTGGGCAGCGCAGCCAAGCTATGCTATAGCCGACTGAAAGGCCGTGGGTTTGACTCCTAACGACGGAACTTTTTTTTGCTTTCTGACAGTGCGTGTTTTTTTTTTCAGCGCTATTCCCGTGACGGAAATACGTCACTGAAGTATTGATAAACTGTGACATAGAGCACTTTTCATTTTAAAAGAATGAATACCGGGGCGCCATAATCGAGTGCTCAGGTTCAAACCCCGTTCCCTTCTAGGTATTTTATCTTTCTGAAGGAGCTTCTCGGCAAGCTTCTTATGCTTGCGGCCCCGGTCTGTACTATCTGGCTATTCTAAGCATGCTCACTAGATGACGCGCCGCCGCCCTAGGCGTCGGTTTTCGATGACCCGTGATGACAACGAACGGCACCGGCAGCGAACTATGCTCCCGGTGTGGGGTGCGTCTCGGCACTTTTGTGGAAATGGGGAATGTGAGGTAGTGGAGAGGGGGAACTAGCATGACAGATATTTCGCGGCAATTGTACTACTGCCAATTCTTTTCAATTATATAAGTGAAAAAAAGCATGCATCTTCCACATATCACTTAAAAATCACTTAACATTTTCATTTCTTTAGTATTATCTTTCTTGCATGACATTCTAGGCATCCCTATTTTCTTTTTTCTACATAATGAATCGAGCCTCTTATCTGACACTTCAGGTTTGATTCACTAGGATTTTTGCTAAAAATAGGTATGTGAAAATTTTGTTCCCTTGCACTGAATTGTTAAATTTCATGCGTATTATTTACTTATAATCAAGTATGCCTCATACATAGCCTCTTTATCTTCCTCTGCTATGTACATCTGTACCTTGAGGTTAAAATAAGTGAAATTAAATATTTGCTCTTCCAGTCTGGATTAGCAGTCATCCTCCAATTGACTCGCATGCCGTTTGGGGTCCGGCCAAGAATCAGGTGAGATAAAATAATTATTCACATATAAACTGCTTTACTACGACTAATGTGAAAACACTTCCCTCCTTTTACATAAAAAGCGCCCACTGGCACTAGCAACAACGCATACCAACCAACGCCGATTTTGGCAAACCGTTAGGGTGGTTGATGGTTGGTTCTGCGGGTCGTGGTAGTTTGCTGGTAGCATCGTCACATCTGGGTCAGGCCCACATATGATGTCTCCCCATAGACAGCTATGTAGACAGCCATGCAAACAGAGGCCACCTCGAGCCCCATATCTTACAAAGCCGGCAAAATGGCACCATGTAGGCAGCACAGAAACTAGAGTAATGCAGGCTGCTTCACTGCGTCTAAACAAGACGACAGCCGAGTAGGAGACTTGAAAGCTCCGAGAAGGTAGCCGGCTTGCAAGAAGACACGACCGTGGTTTATCATGCACCTAATGCAAGCCATGTAGAATTTTTTAAAACATCTGAATATGACAAAAATCTGAAACACTTTTGCCTGTATCTTGATGCTGCTAGGTGGCATCGCCATGTGCAGAGGTCTTCTAGGTGCTTTCCATTTCTTGGACAACTTGGACTCAATGGTGCCTAGAATGCTCTGGACAGTGGAGCCAAGCAATGCAAGCAGGCCTCTCTGAATGCCCCACGGCAATATTGTGGCTAGGTAATCATAACCGCTGGAATGAGTAAGATCGCCCATGACATTTGAAACTCATGGATAGATTAAATCTTGCATGATATGGTAAAGAACCTTGCAATGGAGAGAATCATGCTGGGTGTTGCTGGGCATGTCCACATTTACGGTATGTTGCTTACCTATACGTCTTGCTGTGTATAAGATTTCTGGCAGCCTGCCTAGCGAGAAATCCAGACCCCTATGCATTAAAATAGCCTTGTCACACGTAGCTTCCACAACATTCTTGAGCAGTAACGTGAAGTATCGTTGTGCTGGATGTGTTGAGAAGGCATGTTAACGAGTTTGGCGGTGTGGACTGCCACAAGGCCTTCAAAGTGCTCCAAAAGGATCTGGTTCTCACCTGTTCACACCTGTGACTCGCACTGGTCATGCAACCATTTGCAGCTGGTGACCAAAAAGGCCACCAATGTTTGGAGCTGCGTGCGACTTTTGTTCGTAGCCACACACAATAAACGTCTAGGTACTAGCACATATGGCTCGCATTCCCATCGCCCCGTAAAGTAAGCAGACTTCCTGTTCTTGTGCATGTGAATGGTTTAGAGGTTTGCAACTGCAGCCACGTAACTGAAAAATCAAGCAGTGAGTGACTTAACTAAACCAGTCGCTTCGCCACCGAAGTGTCCATTTGTAACCAACCTGTTCACAGAACTGGTACGAGTCACAGGTGTGAGCTAGCCTCTACACGTTTCCCGGCTTTTTTAGGGGCGAAGCTCCTTATGGCGCGACTTGGGCGTCCCTCGTATGTAACCAGCAGTGGCACATACCCGAAATAGGTATAACACTTGACCTCCAAGGTGGTGCCAGTGAGAGATTTCTTCTGTGCGTAGTTTAACAATAAAAAATAGTGCTCAATGTACATGCCAATGGCTGCTAATGGGGAATGAGAGACATGAGCATTCGGCTTTTAGTCGACGCGCACGCTGCGATCCCCATTAGCAGCCATTGGCATGTACATTGAGCACTATCGGACAAGAAAGGGATGCTACATTATACTCGCTGGGTGTAACCTCCTTAGCTTTAGAAAGGTTTAGCGAGCGTTGAGCCGCAGTGCCATGAATACAATGAACTTGTATATACCATGAATGAACTCAAGGTGGTTAAAAATGAGAAGTAGATACGAAGCGCAAGCCGTAAGAAAGTAAAAGCAGAATTCTCCTGTCTCTCATTTCTCATTAGCAGCCATTGGCATGTAAATTGAGCCCTATCCGACAGGGAAAGGTTGCTACGTTATACTCGCTGGGCGTAACCTCCTTGGTTTTCGAAAGGTTTAGCGAGCGTTTGGTCGCAGTGCCATGAATACAGTGAACTAGAATATACCATGAACTCGAGGTGGTTAAAGGTGGGAAGTGGACCCAAAGCGCAGGCCGTAAGAAAGTGTGCGTGTGCCACCTCTCGTTTAGTCCTTGGAATGTCCGCTGGATGGCGGTGCTTCTATATGGGGAATATATGATAAAAAGATGCGAGATGGTGGGACTTGGAGTGTTGAATAGATGAACGAACGGACACACAAACAGATGCATGGATGGACGCATGAACGGGCGCAGGGGCGGATGCACGAAAGAACGCAGGGACGGGCGCACAAACAGACGCATGGACGGTCACACAGACAAACGCATGGACGGACGAATGCTTCGCCCCACTCTCCATCATTCACTCCGTGGATATGCTGCCATTTTTTTTTGTGTGTGTGTGGTCACACAAAAATGTGTTGGGGGTGTTCTGTGCAACATAACATTACACTGGGAGTAGCTACGTTGGCTTTTATGAGAGCAGACATGGTGTCCCTTGGAAACAATACCATCTGTGTGCACTGAAGACGCTAAGGCCACCATGTCTGGGTACCTGCCGATTGAGACGGGCAGAGCAAGGAGCTGTGACATCAGATTAGTGTTGGTGCCCCTCGCGTTTAGCGTGTTCACCCTTTGTGTGGCTGCTGAACAGAAGAAAGCGGGGGAAGCACAAAAGAATGCGGGGTCTGAGCGACTGCTTGTTCTTACCTGCACCGATTCTCTCTAATGCGGTAAAAAGTTACAGTGACACCCATGTCTGGGTTACGGCCGCTTGATGTCTCGGCCAAAGGCCGTGACCTAGACATGGGTCGTGTTTGGGCACACAGTGCTGAGAAGCTGTCTGTGACGTCACATGAACATTATGTATTGCAGCTAAAGTAGCAATATTTCATCTGACGGATTGTAAACACTAGACACATTTGGCCAAATCGGAGTCTGTGCAAATCAATTACAGGTAACGCTGGTGATGTGGCGGCTTAGTATTCTCCAGCAACCTGCTGCGAGGTGGCCCAAGGTGTTGCCTGCATGATCTTTCAGACACGTGTCTGTCATAAAGTACTGCGAAAGTGCCGTGCCAACTTACCATCATGTTATCTCGATATGAACGCCTGTTGAAGCAGAGAAAGGTCAAAATGGTGACCAACGAAAAGCGTGGGTGGCCAGCGATAAGATGCAAGCGTAGCGCAGACAGCAATGCAGCATGGCCCACGTCTCGCATAACTTTAATTTGGCCACATGAAGCATCTCGTACATTTCACCCAAAGGCACGTGTTTGTATTCTGCCATTAGTATCTTGGAAAACGAGAGGCATGTAGTGCAACTGTGAGCGCACTGCAGAGCGAGAAGTTGCAGGTTTGAACCTCCGCTCATGCGTTTCAAAAATTTTCTTCAAAATTTTTTTGTGGCTTTTATATGTATACACAAACGTGCACGCACACACACATGCGACGTGACGGCAATAGTAAAATTCCAGCCAGAGTGTCTATATACTTGCTATCTAAATAAAAGTGAAATGGGGTAATCGCAAGGTCTACAAGGACTAATGTAGCCTCAAGTATTTATACTATGAGTAGCTGATACAAAAGATGCGAGAGAAATTTCTTTTTGTGTACCTTTAGATTGCCAAACTTTTTACCCTTGTCTTCAGTACAGCAGAGTGGTGCAAAAAGTACTGTTTTTGCAAAAGTATTTATTGGAACAATATTAACACGCATGACAGTGCCTGCAATGTCAAGGGATAAAAACACTAGGTAAAGAAGTAATGATACACTAGAAAAAAAATTATTTGTTCACTTGTCGAATACAGTTGTGTAGCACAAAGGCGGCTAATGTAGGAGAGACTCGTCTCAATTAAAAAAAAAAAGGCATTATATTACAGTAGAGGTTAATTTTTTTTCTTTTACAATATATACAATAAATGCTTATGACTGTACAGCAATTCTGGCTGTCGATTAACATAAAAAAAAGAAAAAAAAAAAAAGGCCGGTGAATGGAGACAATGCTGCCTGGTTGAACTCGCTCCTCCGGAAGCTTCTAGTTCTCACTCGAGACGATGCGCATCCACGTCCAGACTGTGCCGAAGCAGTCCAGAAAGGATGAATTCCGCGGCAACCACTGGAACGCCGTTGTTTCTTGCTCGTGCGCAGGCTTTGAGGTCTTGTTTGCACGAAATCACTACAGTAGTGCCGGCTGATGTGCGGGCCGGCAAGTTGTCCAAGTACTGGATAGGAAAAAAAACATGGGCGAGAAATATATAAAAAAGGAACCACCAAAGGCATTTCTTAACCATTATTATGCAAAGCACAGAAAGATGAGTATCAGCCACTGTGGCTTAACGGCTGCTAAGCACGAGGACTTGGCTTAGATTACCAGCCACATTGGTTGTGTTCTGGTTGGGATGAAAGCCACATGAACATACACGAAGCCAGAAGTTCGAAGATCCGTGTACTACCTAACATTTCCAAGCTCGCCGAAGCGCAGTGCACTGCAGCTCCCATAGACACTAGCGCCAGGGTTCCTTCTAGTGTATATTTAGGAAACTCTTACGCTGGGTGCAACCATTACACCAATCATGCCATTAGACAACTATGTATGATATATGCATAAGAAAAATTAGCATAATAAAAGAGTGCCAAGAAGCAATACCTAACAAGCAATGCATTTATTTAACACTGCTGCACACAAGAAAAAGATGTGGAAAACAACATGACTGGCAGAGTGCTGGCCTCTCAGCTCTCTCTTCCATCTGAAAAATTCACTTGCACATCGAATGGTAAGAAGCGAAATGCATCTGTACTGTCGCAAGCACATTGCAAAAGCTAATCACACAGACAACTGCCGAGCTCTTGTCATTGACAAGCAAGAATGACGCAGTGTTAATACATTCAGACTCTCGCATTGCTGTGGGCCTCTTGCCAATGAATGTTCATTTCTCCTGTACGTGCATCATTACCTTGTGCACTTGTAACCCTGTACTTCAGCAGGGGTTCCCAATCTGGCCTTGAGGGGACCCTTAACGGCCTCTCTAGAGTGCCACGGAACCACCAGCTCCCCTCTTTACGCTGGTGTACCTTTAGCACACAAAAAATACGAATCATATCTCGTATATGGGTGCCCTTGTTACCAACCACACTAGCGAGCATTAATTTCTGGTGCTCTGTGTGTGCCGTCACCACTGGTCCATCAACTTAGAAATTTCATGGTGTGCATAATGCGCAAGAGTCCTAACTGCCACCGCCATGTAGTTCGCTCGCTGCTTGCAGATGTGTGGATGTGTGGCCTTGTCAAATCCAAAATTCAACGCAAGTTTTCTGGCTTTGATCAGTTAACAAGGGGTTAATGGAGGTAAAAAAGAAGTGAATAATGCTCTTTCTGACTTCTCACTGCTCCCTACAACGACCTCCATACAAACTCCATGTTCTTCAAATCCCTATCTGAGAGCCCTGTGCATCAAAGCACTAGTGCAGTCCTTTATGCTCAGCATCCAAATGTGGCACGAGCGAACACAAAGCCATTACCAGTGTAACCGACTTTATATTTAGTACTCCCGAAAAGAGAAAGACGAAAGCTCACCTTGCCACCAGCACAAGCAACAATTTCTGAAAGAGAAATGAAACGCACGTTTAAATTGGGTCAATCACACTACCGGAAGGGCAATGTTTACGTTGACAAGTGAGGTTGATCGCAGAAAACAAAGTTGCTCTACTGTCACACAGTTGTCATGCTTGCTAATGTCATTACGAACATTTACACAGCTTAAAATTTAGCAGTGCCAGCATTAACCATGAGCGTGTGCCGCAGGTTGTGAGAAAGGGGTTTAAAACACGGGGCTCGTGAACCTTTTACTAGTGGCCCAGCCTGGCATGTAACTGTATTAGTCTTCAATTTTATTTTCTTAAGTATGTGCATAAGCAATAAAGATGCACATAACATTCTTTTGTTTTTTGTAAGGCTCCTCATGTGACCACCGTGTGTAAAAACAAAACCGTGGATCTACTTTTTTTTTTTTAGAATCGATGTCTAGATTTTTATTTATTTATTTATTTATTTACAATACTGCTAGCCCTTGCGGCCTGTAGCAGGGGTGGGAGGTGAACAGGTGAACAATACACAAACAATGTTAGGCAAAAAACAAGTCCAGCCGTCATTGAAAATCCTGTGAGGATCTACATCCTGTAAGTACCTCGGGAGGGAGCGCATTCCAGTCAACAATAGATCGCACCAGAAACGAAAACTTAAATACATCCACCCGCGGTACATAAGCTTGGACAGAAAATGAGTGATTGGTACGAGCCGACACTCGTCCTGGGGGGCGCAGGTATACACTGGGATCCAGCTTGTAGTTCTTATGATACAGGTCATAAATAAATTTTAAGCGAGCTATTTTTCTACGTGTAGCTAACGATTGAAGGTCAGCCCTAGCAAGCAAAAGTGATACAGACTGTGTTCTCATGTAATTTGAATAAATAAACCTCGCGGCCAATCTTTGTACTCGTTCAAGTTTGTTAATTTCAGTTTTAGTATGCGGATCCCAGATGATAGCTGCGTACTCCAGCGTTGGTCTAACAATAGTCTTATACGCCAACAATTTAACAGAGGGCGGTGCATTACGGAGTTTCCTTCTCAGAAAACACAGCTTTCGCTTCGCCAGTCCTGTAATGTTGTAAATATGCTTGTCCCACTTTAAACTGCTGGATATAGTAACACCTAAGTATTTAAACTCATTAGAACTCTTAATTTCTCTATTGTTTATTGTGTATTTATAGTTAAGGGGGGATTTTTTATTTGAAATTGTCATGCAAACAGTTTTATCAAAATTAATTTTCATGTCCCATTTTTCACACCAGTTGTCAATACATCGAAGAGCATCATTGAGGAGCATATGATCAGAAACAGTTTTCACATGACAAAACAAGAGACAATCATCTGCATATAACCTTACATCAACAAAAGGAGGCACAACCGTTGCAATATCATTCACATAAATTAAAAAGAGTAGAGGTCCCAACACGGAGCCTTGTGGCACACCTGAGGATACGCGTAAAAGAGAAGAACGTGCGCCACTTATTTCAACAAACTGCAACCTATTGCGCAAGTACGCTTCAACCCATCTTACAATTGCGGGATCAATACCAAGTATTAACATTTTTTGAATAAGTTTCTGGTGACATACTCTATCAAAGGCCTTAGAGAAATCAATTGCTATGACATCGACTTGTTCTTTTGAGTTTATCGCTGTAGCGAAAGCATGAACAGATTCAAAAAGCTGAGTGACGGTTGAAAGGCCTTTTCTAAAACCGTGTTGCTTATTATAAAACAGATTATTGTTTTCTATATATTGAAATATATATTTTGAAATTATATGTTCTATTACTTTGCATGCCGTGCATGTGATAGAAATTGGATAGAAATTGATAGAAATTTTGGTCACTATCAGTATTGATATGCTTGATGAATCCAGACATCGAATCCCCATCTGAAATGACCCATATGTGAAATATTAGAAAGGCTTTCTTTCAAACCGCAATGTTAGCTGACAATGTCCTGCAGGAATGGTATTGCATAGTCCGAATGTTCTCGCTGTAAAAATGTTGTAAAGGGCAATGAACGTGCAATTATGCTGCTTCAGAAAGTTAACACTCTCAGTAAATAGTGTACAATTAATTACTTCAGCAATAATTGCATGTACACATTGTGTACAGTGAATGTCTGTGCTGACAGATGCACCAATTCGAATGCTCATGTTTACCAAACGCTCACTTTAACGAGGGATCAGACTCTGAAAGCAAATGCTTATGTTTACCAGACACCTGAGTTATCAAATTCTCACAGTTAATAAAAAAGAAGACGAGAGAACGCTTACATCTACCAAATACTCACACTCATGGAAATGAATGCTCATGCTTACAAGGTTTTCAAAGGTGCACGTCTCTGGCAATTGAATAAACGCGAGGGAACAGAAAGCAAAAACATCTGTGGGCTACCCAGTTCTAGCCATTTCTTGTGAACTTCTACATGTCTGTATGCATATGTTTGTATAAAACGATTAAATACACACCATGGAATTCAAGGGGATACTACAAACACTCACCCTTCATGTCATTAGGGGACGGCAAGACATGTGCAGTGGCATGGACGGTCCAACCTCGCAGTACACCGCCCGTCGACGCCTTTGTCAACGTATCCCTCAGGTTGAAGTTCAGGGCTTTCTCGGCCTTCTTGTCAAGGAGCATGTGAGGTACGTGGTCTGCAAGCAAAAAGGAGTCGATTTTTGTGCCATGATTATGCCATTCCAGCTGTTGCACTTTCGCTGGTTGAAAAAATCTGCAGCAATTTCAAACTGCTACAGTGTGTGAACAAAAGAAGCGGAACTTTTTTTGCGAGGCTCGTTACTTTGTTAGACACAACCAAATGAATCCAACAGACAAAAAAATTTTATTAAAGATGAATTTGTGAGGCAATAAGCTTCTTTAGTGAATCCATTCCATGGCTACTTGAAAAAGTGTTGAAGGGCCCCTTTAAGTCTCACTAGCTTTCATAGCTTCGCACCAAATGTGTGAAACTGAGTTTTCTGTTAAAAGGCAACCATACTGAAATGTTCCGTTTTTAACCTTACGGCACCAGACTAGCACAAATTTTCTCAAATAAAAGCCCAGCAAGAAGGAATGTTGCGACTGACCGACAAAGGCACCAGCCTCCCGGCACTTCTTGATCCACGAAACATCGACGATCGGAGTGCCCTTTCCAATGCAGCAAAGTGCCTTGACTGTTCTTCGAAACTGCGGATCATAGCAACAAGGAATCAAAACAAGGCTTAGCTTACAAAGATCTCGGTCTTCCATGAAGAATAAGTGAACAAGTCACACATAGACGATGCACTATTCCTGTAAATCACTGGCGATTGATCGTCCGCAGAATGATCTTAACTAAGCCTGAGAAAGAGAGAGAGAGTGACAAAAAAACTGCTACTCTGATTCACCAAAGTATCTTACAAGCAATCGAAAAACGGGAGAGAAAAAGAGTGAGCCAGTTCCAATATTAGGAATATCATCGGATAGCATAGCTGCAAAAGTGTGCTCGTATGGGATTGGCTAGCAAGAGCATGTAGTGTCACAAATTCGCAGCTAGATTTAAAGTATGTATGTTATCTAGGCATGTGCGAATATTCGAATATTTTAATGAATAGTTGAGTATTCAAATTTGCTTTGGTTCGAATTTAAATTATAGAATATTTTCGAAGTATTCGCAATAAACGAATAGGTGTATAATCGCATGTCACCGCCTGTAAAGGTGGTTTCACTGCAATGTAGTAGTGCTAAGCAGTGAAAGCACCTACTTAAAAAAAAATTCGCTTTGCCGTGAAGCCCCCCCCCCCCCCCCCCCTTATTTTGAAGGGGCCCTGCAACAATTGCTGAACATGGTGAGAAAACGCTGCCAATCGGTTGTCCAGGCTACCGAAAACATGAGAGTCAAATACTGTAGCACAGCACAAGGCCTGTAATTAACAATAAATTTTCAAAGCTAAAAATTGCTTTCTTTTCTCAGCAAACGACACAGAAGCTCCAAAATCACTTGTCACAGCCAAGAAATATATGGCTCTGGTCACAGGCATTGGCTGATTTGAGCATGGTGCGCTCATCGTTACCGGGGCCGCCACTTGTCCACGAGTACGTGCGCGGTCGCACTGAAAAGCTGCGTATTCGGAGAAAAAAAAGGTGCTTAATGTCACGAGGTGCGCGTGGATTATTTTTTTCCGCCGTGCCATTCCTTCCTGCTTAGGTTCCAGCTATTTCGTCGGGACGAGAAGAGAGAATGCAATTGCAGCGTGCGATAAACTTTTTGGAACTCCGCTCGTACTGGACTGATTCTAGAAACTTTGCAGCGGTAAATTTGTGAGACAAGCATGTTTACTTGCTCCATGGCTACATGAAAAAGTGTTGCAGGGCCCGTTTAAAGGAACATGTTACCCTCAAATCAATTCTTCATTTTTTATTAGGCTTGTTATGACGGCTTATATGATCCAAGTATAACAAATTTTAAAACATTAAGTATCTTATAAGTTATCACTCGCATCCTACTGAAACTATAACTCAAGGTTGTTTAGACTTCCTTTAAACGAAAAAATAAATGGAATTTGCATAGAACCCCTACTTCAATTCAAAAAAAGTATTGTGCAGGTTAGTTGCATCATGATAAATATTGTTTCTTTAATATGTCATACATACCATTCGAATTCAATTCGGAACTATTCGATCAAAATCACTATTCGCACAAGCCTTACGTTATCCCTTTCAGCGGCAGTATGTACAATTGTACACATCAACTTCAGACAGAGGCCCATCAAACACTGGTTCTTAAACACAGTGTGCATATTTGTACAGCCTTCCTGAATGAACAACTAGTAGTCGCTTCACTCATCTTAACCAAGCTGTATTTTGTTCCGGAGGATCACTTAGCTCGAAAAACCCCCATGTTTGACAGTCGTTTTGATGCACAAAAGTATCTTTATTTGGTCAAAATGAATACCGCGAAAGGAGAAGCCAAGCATACATTTTGGGCCTAATATTTGATGATTAATTTTGTGCAAGAATTGAAGCCAACTTATTTAAGAATATTTAAATACTTCATTACAGGTAAATTACCATTAGTTATAAAAATCCATGAATAAAAACGTCATATCTCTTGGAATGTGATACTGAATGCCTCTGAATTATGCTGTGCTAGTTTGATGCATTCGCAGACACTGCATCATAAATTGGCGCACGAAGGGGCTGCACTTCGTTGGGCAAAGTTTGATTACGTGGGCTGTGGGCTCGGGCAATGGCGTTTCAAAGAACCCCTTGTGTCACGTGGCCCATTGCTGGAATCGCGCAGTGTGCACTACTGACCCTGTTATGTGCCCAGGTTCCATGCCTTGGTTAATTACAATTAATGTGCATCTAGTTAATGTAAGTTACTGAAAGTACTAATTACTTTCACAGTATTTTGTACTAAAAGTTATAATCATTTCACCTTACTTATTTGAAGAAAATCTTCGTTATTATCATTTCATTTTGTTCGTTCACTCTCCATCTGGTTGAGTGACTTGTGCGACTACTACTACCACTACTACTACTAAGGCGACAGCACAGGCCAAGACTGAAGAAAACTCCTCTGCGAAACAAAATTTGTCGTGCCAAATGGTTTCTCACCTTATCGGTGACCAAATGCGTGCACACGGAAGGATTTGTGGCGATGATCCCACCGAGGTCCCGCACCACCTGCTACACAATTGGGAAGCAAAGACAACCGTCGGAGTTCGTCTGGCACAAGTGAAAGCTGCTACACAAGGACAGTCAAAGCAAGAAACCAATGACCAGAGTCGGCTGCATTGCGCCGCGATGCAGCCAACACATGTTCCCCAGGCGCCAGTGTTGTCATTGTTAGCAGCGATAGAACCCAAATAATGAGCCTAATTGATGCAGGGCTACACTGTTGAGGTTTACAGAGGAATCGCACCAAATTGTCAAACGTCGATTGACTGATATAGTCAAGTACGGTGAGTTCTTTAAAAACAACCAGCAGCTTTAAACTACTGCTGCAGTTAAACGTGCACTTCAAGAGTCGCTGAACATTGATAAACGAACACGGATATAACGGGTCAACACATACAAGACAAATTCAAAATATTTCCCACTGATGCCAAAATGTAAAAAAAACCCGTGCTTGCCACACCGACTACAAAAAACATGACTGACCCCCTTGTCATAGGGATCGGTATAACATGAAAGTGAAATGTGTCTTCACAAAGGTAGTTGAGCATTTGTTGTGCATTGCTTCACTACAAGTTCAAAAGAATAATAGCTAAGGCAACAAATTGTAATGTCACAGGAAGAACGACAAGCCACTCCAAACTTGGAGTATGTTGCTTGAGCGGAAGGGCTGCGGGAAAAGAACACACACGGGATGAGCACGAACTAAAAATTGTCACAGCTTGACACTTAGAGAGCCATACTCAAACAAAAAGACTGATGCGTGGAAGGAACGCACAAGTACAGTAAAACCTCATTAATTCAAACTCGGTTATTTCAAAGTCCGACTCAATTCAAGACATCTCCACGGTCCCGTATTTTTCAATTCAAGTCTGAGCGGATAATTTGAAGTGGTGGTCAGCACCAGTCCGGTTAATTAAAAAACTTTGGGTGCCATGCGCCAATTCCCGATTTCTCCGCAAATCCGCGAAAACGACGGCTTCAAGAGCCACAAGGCAATGCAACGTAGCGATACTAATGAGTGGCAGCTTAAGCACCCCAGCCCAATGACTTCCGGCGCAAAAAAAGAGAAAGTCTTGTGGTCAACCATTACATGTGCCTGCGGAAAACAAGACGTGGTTCACATCAATGTAGTGGTGAAGCGTGGGCAGCATGTCACATGTTTCTCGCTACCTCAGTCAGCGCGTCATGATTTACCCATTCTTTTTGGAATTGTAAAGAAATTTAATAAAGGACAGTTTGGCGGAATTCGCGACGTATGTGAACCTCCGATTGCCGGTGGCTCCAGCAATTTGCGCACTTGCACTGCTGGCAAAGTTCTTGCCCGCAACGCCTACTTCGAAAACTAAATTAAAAAGTTTCAATGAACATGTTTTCCAGCCAAAACATATAGAGAATTTCGTCGCACTGGTTATTATTAGATTCTTTATTTTACAAGAAAGAATGGGCAAACAGTCACATCATGACGTAATGACGCAGCGAGGAGCAGGCGACGCGCTGCCCACGTGTCACTACTCTGTTGCAGTGGAGCACTATTTGTTTTCAGTAGGAGCACATTTGAGTTGATCCACGACAGTGTTATCTTTTTTTTTTCCAATGGCAGCAGCAAAGTCTGCTGTTCCTGTGTGTTTGAGGCAAAAATTAAGTCCAGGTGTTGCGGGAAAATGCAACCGTTGCAGCTGCAACTAGCCGGCACAGCAAACATTCAGCACTGATTACTTCGAATAATTGCAAGTACCCTGCCTCCCATTTTTCGTATGTTCTGTTAATTCAAAAACTCACTTGTTTCTAATATTTCTCGCGGCAGCAGCGACTTTGAATTAGGGAGATTTTACTGCATACATTAAACGAGCACGAGCACGAACAAACTTGACAATTGATACTCGTGTTTCTAGTGTGTGAGCAGTGCGCTCCTTTTGCAAGCACGACCATTGCAACGAATGAAGTGACCTTCTTTCAGTAACTTCCACTCAGTCCTGCGGTGAAAACCCAAGACCCACAAACTCCGCCGCAATCATGAGATAAGCGTGGGCGCAAGAGCCACCACGCCCTGTTGAGGCACGCGCGCATTACAACACGCAGGGCAGCGACTTCTATAAAGTGAGCCCTGTGGACCCTTTGCATCATCTCACCAGCAATAATAAGAAAACGCTGAAGTTAACGACCTCGTTGTACTGCCAGCAGTAAGTGGTGTATACAAACAGCTCGCCGTTAGCAAGCTGAGGAACATGTGCATCGTGACCGAGTTAGTTCGCGCAACACGTTGTGGAGGGCGAGGTCGTAGCTATGATTCCTCGCAATTGGACATTTTAATATATATTTTACAATGTTATATCCATAACAAATATATGTCAGTGGAGCCGTGGAGACCACTGACAAACTTTCGTGTTAAAAAAAAACGTTCTAGCTCAAATGTCTTGGATATAAGCTTGCTTTAAAAAAGTGTGGCTCTTACCATGCCTTTTTTTGAACAGAACTGCTTACATGAACTTCACCAGATAGCATGTGTGCTCATTGTGAGAAACCGTAAGCAAGTTCACAGGCATTAAAGCTTCAGCTTCAGCTAACAAACAGGAGTATATCAACATGAAAAACAACTTCTGTGTAAAGACGGGTCTCATTCTTGTGGACACACTTTTCTTTTGTCAAGGTCTCCCTGTCTCCTAGCATGGCACGAAAGCTCAAGCTAAGTTATCTGAGGATCTGGTGACGTAGTGGCAAAAAGAAAACGATCTCTGGCATTATTGGAGGCCCCTGTTCAAGTGAGAAATGTCATGCCAAGGGCAGCTTACTACAACTAGTAATGCCATTAATGTTGAGAGCAACACACAAGCTAGTACCTTTGCAGGATTAGCCACATGGTGTGCACAAAATGCTGTCAAGGTGGTTTCAAAATGCAACAATGAAATTGCTGGAAGGCGGACCTTTAAGAGTTGTCAGCTTCGGTCACACAAGATTACTGTTCACCGAAACTCAATGCCAATCGAAAACTCGTGAAAACTTCGCCAAGGGCACAAGTGAAAGTGCATCTCTGTAGAATAGTGGAAGCTCGCATTGCAAGCTTGCATGTCTGAACGCAAAGGGACCAATGCAATACATTAACAACTCAAGACTTGACCACATTTTCCTGCTTTTTTTAGAATACCGTGTGCACTAAACTGCCTGTGAATGCAATATCGTCTTGACTTCGCCCACTGTAGAGCAAAGGCCTCTCCCCTGCTTATTGCAGCTATGCCATGCCCATGAACTTCTTAACCTCATCTGCCCACATAACATTATACTCCACCCTTGCGCACTTGTCTACTCTTGAAATTCAGTCTGTCAGTTCATGACCAGCGGTCATCTTGCTTTCACATTACGTCCCCAGCAAATGCAAAGCGCAATATTAATTCAATTTCCGAGTTTGCCACTTCGGCTACACCAGTACAGGCACAAGCCGGACCCACACCGTAGAAACTCGATCCTTTAAATAAGTAAGAGGGAGGAATAGGTACCTCTTCAGCTTTTGTGTCATCGATTCCGGTGAACAGGACCTTTGGCTTCACTTTTGCAGTTTTCTTGGGCGCCGGAGAAGAATGCGCCTGTTCGTCCCGCCGAGACTTGGCTTGCTGTGGTACCTCAGTCTTGGCTTCAGGCACGTCCGCTTTTCTCTTACCTCGCTTTGCTGGTGCTTTCTGCAAGCGTGAAAGATACTTAGTATAGATTAAAACTTGGGCAGTCAACCAGTTAGCACTTATAAAAACTAGCACATATTCTTGTCGGCAAAGCCTAGGACTCCAGCCAGCCAATTGACGACAACGAGAGACTGGCCACACGCAGTGAACATGCTGCGACATGCATTGCAACATTTCCCCAGCGGCTGCCTCGACCCTGGCAGCTTTGATGCCTTTAGGTAGCATGTGATGGTTTGTTAGTCACCTGCCAGATCTGCGAGTGCAGTGGCATCGGGCAAGAAGGGCGCACATTTGCTGTCGTGGTTACGATTGATCCTGGCCAACTTTCAGAGGGTTACACACTTGGTCATAAATGATTTGATTGATATCTGGGGTTTAACGTCATATCATTATGAGGGACGCCGTAGTTGAGGGCTCCGAAAATTTCGACATCCTGTGGTTCTTTAATGTGCACGCAAAATCTGAGCGCAAAGGCCTACAGCATTTTTGCCTCTATCCAAAATGTAGCTGCTGCAGCCGGGATCCCGCGACCTGCGATGAACGTAAATGAGAAGGTGGACGTGGAAACAGCCCTTGCTGTAATACAAGAGCATCGCATTGGTGAACTGGAGACCAAATGTAAGGCTTCCACCAAAGGCAAGTTTTTGTCATTACTGTAATTTTTAACTCAATAGCTACTCTATTTTAATCAAAACTAAAAATGACGCCCCTATGCTATCTTTGGCCTAGTATGGTTGTGTGACAAAGGTGGGACTGAAGCCCCTTCTCCATGTTCACAAGGCCGAAGAGGTCCCCTGCACAGACAAGTGCAGGAGACGATAGCTTCCACGACTAAAGAAATATTCCTGCTCGTGAACTTGGCAATGGTCTCCATACAAAACCATGAGCCCTACAGCAATAGCCGTATGGTTCAGGCTTGTGTGCCTGCCTTCGGGGAGTAAGAGTTGTATCCGACTATAGATACAAACTCAAAAAAGGCAGAAGTTAAGAGAAACACGAGCTTGAATAGATGAAAAATTCGTGAACACGAGGTGTCGCTGGAGTTGATGTCTCAACATGCGATCTTTTATGCGGCCTTGAAAAAGACATGTTGACTCCAGCGACACCCCGTGTCCACAAATTCCTTAAAATACACACGTGATTAGAGACAAGCAGACTTTTTAAGAGATTAACAAGAGAAGCTAGGAGCAAAAGAAAGCAATGAACGCACCTCTACCACTTCCTGCTTGATAGCTGCTTCTTTAACTAGCTCCTTTCGTCGAAACTTAAGCCCAGGCTTCACCACAATCTCGTCCAACGTCTCTTGCTCATTGTCGGCAGCTTCGTCGTCAGACTCGTGCCTTGCCTCGCCGAAGCTCATTGAGGCGACCGGCCTCTTCCTGCTGACCCTTTGCATAGGACACTGTGGTGAGGTCTCTGCCAAAGTTTCGAGCACAGACGCCGAGGTGGTTTGCAAAGGGTTGTTCTTTTTGCCTGCTCGCCAGGCATCCCTTTTTCTCGTCACTGTCATGGGGAGAGCTGGCATTCTGGACGTTGGGCTTCGCGATGTTGACTCTGAGCTCTGAGCATCGGCCTCTGTCTCCACAGTGACATCTTCCATGGTTTCTAAATTTGTGACCTTGCGCTTGGACCTTGCAGAGACTTTTGAAGGGTCACCATTGTTCCATTGTTCGGTGTCCTCGGACGGGGTTTGCGCAGTATTTACACTGCTGCGTTTAGATGTTTTTGGACTTGGGGACTCCACCTTGATGAGAACTTTCGTATTCGCAGTGGGTTTGTGCAGCGAAAGATTTGTTGTCCTTGGTGCCTTTGAACTTTTCAGGTTTGCAGGTTCCGGTGCCTCAAAAGTCTTTGTTACAGCGTCGTCTTCGGGAACATTCTTACTGCCACCATGATTCAGAGTCTTCTTTGCTGTTCTTTTTCCACGCCGTGGCGGTGCACTATGAGGCTCTACTTCCGCGTTGGTTTTCTCCGAGGGTTCTACTCCTTCTGCAGTTTCGAGGGTGAGGCAGACTTGCTCATTTCGGGAGGACGGTTCGACAGTGTCCCCTCCTCGCCGAGTTCTTCGGATTTCGGGTTCATAGTCTGCAGAAGTGATATTGTTTCCTCCTACGCTGGCAGAAGCTTGGCTCCCCGCTTCTGAAGACAACTTGGGGGTCTTCCGGCCGCGCCTCAATGGTTTGGCATTGTGCGTTTCCTCCTCGTTTTGAACCTCAGTCTCTTCAGGTGTGGCATTGTTCAGGGTCTCCGGTTGCTTAGCGTTTCGCCTTCCCTGCCGGGAACTCCGAGAGTTCTGCGATTGACACTCCGTGGAAAATGACTGCATGGAGTCGCCTAACGCGCTTTCAACAGGTGGCACATCATCAGTCCCCTCAGGAGTCAAGTTTCGCGTCTTGGGTTTCTTTGTATTTCGCTTACCCTGTTTGGCACTTTGAGAAGTCTTCGAATGAGACTCCACAGATGATAGGGACTGCGTCGAGTCGTCCAACGCATTTTTGACATGTGCACCTTCAGTCTCTTTCAAGCTCAAGTCTTGCATCTCGAGTTGCTTTATGTCTCGCCTTCCCCGCTGGGAGCCACGGTAGGACTGCGAATGAGAGACTGTGGGAAGAGACTGCGTGGAATCATCCAATGTGCTCAGAAAAGGTGGCTCATCTTGAGTCTCCTCAGTAGCAAAGCTCTCTTGGGTCTCTGGTTTCTTCGCGTTTCGCCTTCCCCGCTGAGAACTCCGAGAAGTGTGCGAATGAGCCTCCGTTTGAGGCAAATTTGTAGAGTCATCCAGCACGCTGTGAACAAATGGTTCGCCTTTCTCTTGCAAATGTTTTGCTCCTCTTTTAGGTTTAGATGTCCGTGGGCTCTGGGACAATTCAACACATTCCAAAGAGTCATCCATTGCTGCCACATCACTAGTTACCCCCTCTCGTTCTGAACGTGTTTTTGCGCTACTTTTTCCACGTTGAGGTCTTGCATATTGGTATGGCTCTTCAGTGCTTTCGGCTGTTGGGCCTTCTGAAACAGCCTGGTCTACTTGTACCTTTTCTTGCTGTAATGACAGCCTTGCATTTCTTGCATTGCGTGGGGCAGAATCCCTTGGCAGAGCTTCCGATTCAGAAAGCAAGGTTTCACTGGAATTTAACGGTGTTTCGTGAATGCTTTCTGTGTCCTGTGCTGAAAGGTGCTCTGTGTCAGATTCTGAATTAGCCTCCTCACTGCACCGTTTAGCATTCAGCTGCAGCGACCGTCTTGTGCCTCGCCGGGTAGCTCTGGACACCTCGGTACTCGGGATAGCTTTTCTTCGCGACGATGGTGAACACTCTGAAGCTTCCGACAGCGTTCCTTCAATGCATTCTGTCTCCTGTTCCGAAAGGTGGTCTGTGTTGCGCTCCCCTTCAGATAGCTCTGTGTCTTCAGTGACTTTAAAGGGGGCAGTGATGCTGGGCATTGCTTTTACGTCAACTGCACTACGAAATGAACGTCCACACCTGGTCCTGCTCGACTGCTGCGATGCAGCTGAGTGTGCAGCTCCTGGTTGTTCAGTGCCGCTCAGACGGTCTTCTGCAAAGGTTGGGTCAGTCTCACTTTCAGATTGCTTCACATATTCAACAATCTTATCGCCAACGCTAGGCCCTGCCTTCCTACCAGCCTCATGGTGAAATGGACGTCCATGCCTGGCTATGTTAGACACTTTTGGTGTAGCTGATTGTTCTGCCTCCGATTGCTGAATGCTGCTTATACAGTCTTCTGCAGTGTCTTGCTCGGTCTTGCCTTCAGATTCCCCTACGTCTTCAGTGATTTTTGGGACCATATCCGCAACACTGGGTACTGCCTTCCTGCCAGGAGCAGTGCGGTACGGATGTCCGCGCTTGGCTCTGTTTGAGAGCTGTGGCGCCTTTGGTTGCTCGACACTGCTTGCAGGGTCTTTCGCAACTGGCTCAGCTTCTGCAAGTAGTTCTTTTCGTGCACCTCGAGTGGCCTTGCGACGCGTTGTAGGCAATTCCTCGTCTACTTCTGGTGCTTTGCGATTTCTCGTGGCAACTCCTTCCTTTGGTTGTTTAGATCGCAAAGCTCGAGGGGGCTCTTTGACTTCAGGTTCTGGTTCCAACACTGAAGAAACTGTAGCTTTGCTTTCGGAGGCTGGCTGGGCTACAGTGTTTTCCAGCTCTTCAGCAGGCTTGTTTTTTTCGTCTTGGGCTTCAGTATCTCTAATGTACGGCTGACATTCTGCCATCACTTCCGAAAAGCTTGGGAACGGTTCGGAGAAGCAGGTGTCAATAGTTGCATTTGTGCAGTTCACGTCACAGTCTCCTAAAGAGGGTGTAAGCGAGGCAGTGATCGCCGGATCCACATCTTCCTGGTGACCTGATGGTCCTGCCTTCGACTGGCACTCTTTGTTACTGTCAACTTGAGTGCTGTCACCGGCCTCTGCCTTGCCCTCAGTATTATCCTCACCAGTCTTCACTGAAGGATTGTTATTGTTGCCTCCGTCAGAGCTGGAGGCAACTTCTGGTTCTTTTGCACTGGGCAGAGATTCACTGGTATGATGGGGAGCAACTTCCAGTTCGTCCTCCTTTGCAGCAGCTTTGCCCCTTGCCCCTCTTCTTGTTTTGGGCCTGCCTGCTTTCTCGTGTGGCTCTTTCGCAGATTCATCTTCACAAAAGCTTTGTTTGTCGTTGATCTCCTGTGAAAGGTTACCCTCCTTGAAAGCACCTGATGCGGAAGTCCTTTTCTCCAAGGACAAGAGGGACTTCATTCTCAAGCCAGCATTCTGACGCCCGCTGCTCCTTCGTGCCGGCACAGTATTGTTCTCCACAGGGGCCTTTTTTGCATCATTTGTGAATGCCGCTTTCCTTGTGCACCGTTTCGCTCTTGCTGGTGGCTTTTCCTTTCCCCTTTTTCGGGTAGCTCTGCCACTTTCCACTTCACTTTCGGAAGAGTCGTTTGCAGACTCGTCCTTTTCAATAGCCTGCTCTTCTTCCTTACAGGCTTGTTCAGGAACTGTCTGAATGTCAGCCAACCCTTCCTCCCTTGGGGAAGCTTTGCTAGTTTTCTTGTTTTCAAAAGAAGGATTTGCAGAGTCATGTTTTTCGAATGTCTCCTCCTGTTCATCCTTAGAACCATCTTTAGACACTGTCCTGCCATCGGATGGCCTACCAGCACTTGCTGTTATTTCACTGCTTTCACACGCTTTGGCAGGCTCTTTTTCTTCCACGGAAGTATCACAAGCAGTACTATCTTCCTTTTCAGTCGCATTTGTATCAAGGTCCACGTCTTCGCTCATGTGCAATAAGGGCATCTCGCTGTATTCAGCACTTGTGCTCTTGTTAGCAGTAGCATTTGTATCAAGGTCCATGTCTTCGCTCATGTGCAATAAGGGCATCTCGCTGTATTCAGCACTTGTGCTCTTGTTAGCATCTATGCTCTCTTGTGGCTTCACAGGTATGTTAGGGAAACTACCAGAGGCTGCAAAGTGCCCGTCTGTACATTCAGCACCGCTCACCAGGGGCTCTGCTAGTGGTGCGTCTGCAGCCCCCGAGTCGAGATTGTTGTCTTTTCCCTCTTCTGTGACGTAAGCAAGCTTCCTGGATGCCTTTGACTGTGAGGAGCCTTGCTCCTGCTGCATCCAATCCTCACCTGCGGGGCTATCTTGACTGGGAAGCTCTGGAACAGTGTCGCAAGTGGGTTTCTTGAGACTCAACCCCCTCCTCTGTCGCCTATTTGACACTATTCCGATGACTGGCGAAGAGACACCATTGCCAGGTGTCACGCAGTCCTCATAGACTGTCGCACTCGTCGCGTCAAGGAGGGGCAGCGAATGCCGAGCTGTGACCATGCTTGTGTCGTCGTTGTCTTCAGGATCGCTCTCTGGCACAACACCAGGGGAAGGTGGTGGTGTCTCATCTACAGTAGTTTTTGGAGACAGCGGAGGGGTCTTGTCATCTTCCACTGCTGGTCCCCTCTCTCGCCTGTGCTTCAGCAGGGCATGGACTTTCAGGGGCGGGGATTCGTCCTTCTGCGTTGGCGCGCAGAATTCGATGTCGTCGTCGTCCTCCTCCTCCTTCTCCTCCTGGCACGGCTGGGATGCTTCGCACAGAACAAAACTGAGCTCGGATGGGCCTGTCAGAAGGCGGCGATGTCTTTCCACCCCTTGCGAGGGAGGGCATACAGAGTCTTTCCCCATGTCATCCTGCTCCTCGTTGAATGAATGAGTAATGTCATTCATTCGCTCGTGTTCATTTTGGCTAATGTCCGCTGTTGTGTATGGCTGCGTCACTGCATTCAACCTTCCTTCATCATCGTTGAAACTTCCTGTATATGGCTGCTTCACCGCATTCAACTTGTCTTCTTCGTCGCAGTTGTCCGTTGCATATGGTTGCGTCACGGCGTTCAGTCTTTCTTCATCATCCATGCTGTCATCTGCCGTGTAAGGCTGTGTTGCCGCATTAAGCCTCTCAACATCATCCTGGTCCGTGTATGCCTGTGTCGGCGCGTTGAGACGCTCGGCCTCTGCGGATTCGTGGTCTCCATACGCTTGCGTTGGAGCGTTGAGCCGCTCCATTTCGTCCGCCGCCGCATCGACACCTTCACCAACACTTGAAAGTAAAGACACTTCTGGACATTCAGCATAAGGTTGAGTTTCTGCATTCAACCGACTTTCTTCATCCGCTGCTGCGAACTTGCGAGTGTCTCTGGAATTCTGCTCACCGACGTCGTCGGAGTACAGCTGCATCGAGGTACAGGTACGTGAATCTTTTGCTGAGCGTGTGTCATCACTTGCAGGTACTTTGGCTGCTTGAACAACCATTCCAGCGCCTTCCTGGCTCCTCTCAGTTTCGTGGCCTGCTCCCATGTAAGGCTCAGTCCCTTGCTCGCTGTCGGTCTGGGTGTAGTCCAAGTTAGGCATCTCTGGCAGGTTGAAGCTGCCGCTTGACTGATGCTCGTTGCTGTAGGTCTTTGAGTCTTGTGACTGTGCAGGTACAAAAGGATGAAAGAAATTATTTCAGGCTTTCACACGCATGGCTCGTTTAAAATTTTTAGGCGTCACTATTACATTGCACAGAGAAATTACGGGAGATGCATTGATATCGCTTCTCTCTTACTCGCCAATTGAACTTTGCAAGAACACCTAAAGACCATATGAAACAACAAAGCTGCACGGCATCTTGTCCCGGATTACCGTTTATTTAGTCAGTGCGCTCTCAAATATTTGCGGGTGCAAGATAGAAACTTACATGTGCCCCTAGGTTGAGAATTAGAAATGAACAGTGAAGACAAGTAAAGTATGTCTTCTTACATTGGGACATCTACTCTGCTGGCAGTGAATTCACTTCTGTGACCTTGTTTTCCTGGCTTCATCATCACTTCTGGTGCGCCTAGATTGCAGGCATATACAAAGCAGTTACCTAAACAAGTCGTATCTATGCAGAGTAGCCTCAGCTAGTTGGAAAGCCCGTCTTTGAGAGGTGGACTACAGTGAAATGCTGCTACAGTGACTGCGAATTAAACACACGCCCTAGCGCTTGGCATTTTTACGTCACAGCCACTAAAGCCGCCTTGACCAGTTGGAACTGCCGGTGTCGATTAGTGCAGCAAAGTTTCTAACAATGGCGAAAAAGCATGCTACACAAATACACCTCATGTAGGTAGATTGGTTGACACTTACCTTCTCTGCAGCCTGTTGGTCCGAGACATCCACACTGGTTGCCGCTGCATCTGCTGCCCCTACGTCATGCTCCGACGCCGCAGAAGGAAGATGCAACTTTTCATTGGTGTCGGAGCCCGCCAGTGTTTTGATGTCAACGCCCTCCTGGTCCTAGAAAAAGGAGTTGTGATTGTGATAAGGATATACCACGAGAATCTCTTGGCACAGTTTGTCGTAATGAGTTCCTCAGAACATGATTTGATTTGTTTTTTGAACTAACTCTTCAGAAAAAGGATTAATGTTTATACAGTTAATGTATTTGCATTTTCATTTGATTATCTTCAGTTTGCCTGTGGAAGTGCAATATTAATCCTCTGAAGTTCATTTCTGGGCCTCCCAACAACGAAATATAGCAATAGTGGCGTATGTTCACTGCTTGAAGAGTTCTTCCGTGGTCGATTCATGCGGGCACGCTGTCACTGCATTACGCATCGGCTCTAACAGAGTATTGCAGAACCTCGTTGATACGATCCCGCTTATTACCATTTCCAGGCTCCTACGCTCAAAATCGCGGAAACTAGAAATGCCCCCGAAAAGCAATGTGTTAATATGTTCCACTTAATACGTTCCGGGAAAATACGATTATTCGGCAGCAACGTTCGGCATTGCGGCAAACTGTGGTCGTATGACACGTTCTGCGGGCAAAAATGCTCATGCAGGTGTGAAAAGGACTGCTCTCGCGTGCTTGTGAAGGGGCAAGACTGCCGCCGCACGCCAATTTTTGTTGCACGTGTGTGCGCGCAGGCGCACGCGCGCACACACACACACATTGGTTGGAACCGTCAAAGTCTTCAAATGGTTTTTAAAAAATGCCCGTTATTTCCTGCAGCACAGTGGTTTTCTTTTTCAGCTGGCACCTTGGCAAGAAATTTAGGGATACGTATTTACTCGCATAATCCTCACACTCTTTTTTTTTTCCGTGAAAAATTGACGAAAAGTTGGGGGTAGAAAAACGTACGGAGGAGAAAAAAGAGTGCCCGTAAATTGAGATTCTCACAGTGACAACCAACTAAACTCTTTGAGAAGCACTAATAAAGTTATACCTTTAACAATAAAACCACAGGTTCAACACGAGACGATTTATTTGAGGCACAAGAGAGTTTTCGAATACCGTACACAAAGCTTGCAGGCGTAGGGCTAGCATACAACATCAACCTTGGGCTGATGACCATTTAACACAGAATCATCTGCAGTTATCTTCTGTTAAAACAAACTTTTACCATGCAAGGCACACGGAAGGCCCAGCTCATCTTGGTGGCTTTCAGCTGCCCGTGCTGCCGTAACCAGTAGTGAATACAAAAATTGTAGACACCGAAGTGCCTACTGGCGGCTCTGTTACCGTTGTTTAGTGCATGATCAATCACCTTCAACTTGAAAGCAGCCGTGTGCCTTCTGTATTGCCCTATAACGTAACCACAGCACGAACAAAATGCATCAACACACCGCAACGAACGCGCACTTGCCGCTTCGGCTTGGATTAGCACTTCCCTAGAGCGTGTCACGTGGTGATGACCCCGGGAACCATGCCGGGAACTTACCCCTTCTCGACACGATGCACTACTTGAGCACTTGTTGGGACAGTGTGACGAGTGAAAAGCTTAGCAGCTGCTTCGGGAAGTGCGGTTTTCAGCGGCAGCTTGCATCGGAGGATACAGAGCGCAGCGAAGACGACCCTGGGTGAGAGCATCTAACATCGATTATGACAGCGATGAGGAGTTCTGCTCCACTGGCACTAATATACCATTCGTAGAGCTTGTCTCGGTAGACGACAACGTCTGGACTTGCAAGCCGAAAGTTTTGCCAAGAAGATCATTGTGGAGGTGGTGTGGGGCGACGCAGCGAAGGAGGTTGGGGGACAAGGTACTGGAAGACAGCGGCGAAAATGAAAGCGCGTGCTAACCGGCTAACCTTCGCCAAAGCCCTTGCTAGACTAGAAGCTTTATAAAGCTTCTTCACCATCAAAAAAAAAAAAAAAAAGCTGGACAACGGCCTACAATGTGTGCAGAAGGATCGCAAGAAGACTAGAAGCGAGATGCAAAACACTAAGCGTTCATGGCGGAGATGCAAGTGATAGAGGGCGCATGAAACCGCAATGGTTTCACTTACACACAGCCTCTTCAACAGGCACAGGTACGGACGTGTCTCAGGCGCCGAGGGCACCAATGATGACGGTATCGGCAGTGACGCGTGAATACAGACGTCTGAGAAAAGTGGCCACCGGTTCGTAGTGGGAGAGCTTGGCATTGCGACAGTTACGAATGCGTCCGGGGTATCCTCAAACAAGCATGTGACATAGAGGATAATGGCCTCTTTGCCGTGCACCAAGACGAGGTCCAGAAAGGCCCATATCTTCGACAGCCCGATTCTCAAACACCACCATAAAGTCGCGGGAGGCGGGGCGGTTAATGATGGTGTTGTGGCGGGCGTGGTACTGAATATTGCGAGACATGCAGGGGCAGACGAGGGGCAGGGTCTCCCACGGACAGCCACAAATACAGCAACGCTGATCACGATCCCGAGGCCCCCACATGGCAGCACTGTTGAGATGCAGTAAGTTGAGCCGTGCCCGATAAACAAAGCGCCAGTCTGAACAGGTGGTGAAGGCACCGGTGTGCGTGAAATGTGAGCCGGCCCAATCTGCTGCCACGCAGGCAAGCACATTCCCCTGGTTGGGGAGATCGTGGAGGGCCCAGTCGCGGGTTGCAGCCAAGACCCCTCAAAGCGACAGCACCGGTGTTGCGGCGTGATCATCACGTTCCCGCATGTGATGGGAACGGCAACTAGGTCGAGGCTTCAGGGGACGTTGTCGAGGCGGGACGCCTTGCAGGCATTAGTCCATACAGAAGTCAACTGGGTGGCTGGAAAGCGCTATCAGTCCTCGATTTTAGTGCAGCATGGCGCAATTTCAGCAAACTTGACGGTTCTTACGCAGCTTGGCGCAAAAATGGCGAATTGTATCAAATTTGCACAATTAGCGCAGCTGTTGCACCCCTATACTGTATGTTATGACAGACTACTAGCACAAGTTTGAGAGGGCCACTTCACATGTACTGCAGGAATATCTATATAAAAAAAAAAAAGACACGAACAAAATCGAAATAATGAAATTTTACCAGGGAGACTTCAATTGCTGTGAGCAAGGATTCAGAGCATGTGTCGGAACCAGTGTCGTTGTTGGTACCCTAGGAAAAAAAAAAAAAAATGTGAATGAAGTGCACGGATAAAAAGCAGGTCAGTTCAGCAAAGCAACAAATTTACCTCTTTTGAGGACAGTCTTTTTTTGTGATAAGTGTTAAAGAAGATGTTTTTTCTGCGCTATAAAACTTCAATATGACATACCAACATGCCCAAAACACCGCGTTATAATGTAATGGGCAGGAAAAACGTGGAACCGTGTGAGAAAGGGGATTATAATACACAGGCACCTGTAGATTTTTTTTTCTATTCATCGCGACAACTTTTCTCGACAGCACTGCGGCAGCTACAGAACCAAAGTGCATGCCTCCTACAGCACCATCAAATAGTACTTAAGCTTACAAAAATTTTTTTCATTTGCCGTGCTGAAATCAATGCTGTTTTATATATACCGCAAGACTCAGTTACGGCAAATTGTAAGTAAAATGCAGTTATTATTCACTTTGCTAGAATATTTTTTTCTTTCCATTTTTTGGAGAGGACTCCGTTTTCAACACACCCATCTTCCAACATAAACATGGTGTCCGTAACGTAGCGGGTAAATGTGCGGCTGCAAACGCAATGTTTAGTTGAAAAAAAAAAAAAAAGGCACTCCTTATACGACACTGAAGCGTACACTGTACCATCCGAATATTTCTCCCACCTACATTTGTCGTATATATAATTTTTTGTACGCGCCAACGATACGAGTGAGTGAAACCGAAATCATTCAAGCAGCTGCCGTACTAATTGCGGAGCAATACAGATGTGTGGAAGCCCTGCAACTGTAACCTTTGCTCAAATGGCAAGATAAGCTGTCGGCGAGCATAGGACTCTATGCCAGAAATGTTATATGCAGACATATAAACGAGGAACATCGAAATCGGCTTCTACGTTCCACACACAGTTCAATTTTGTTAAAGGGACACTAAATAGCATCAATGACTCGGTTTAGATTGACAAATTGCTCTCCGAGAACCCTAATGCAGTATGCTTCATTATCATAACTTCACTATTAGCAAAGCAAATCAAGGTTGAAGTTTCATTGTAGAATTTTGCACTGCAATCTCTGCACTTGATGTCAGAAGTTTCAAAATGAATTTTTTATTTTCGCAACATTGGCTTGATGAAATTTTTGAATCTCCCTACGCTATGCCTGAGGCACCCAATTATGACAATGTACCTAATTTTTATCGATTAGAAACTACGTGGGATCCAGTAGACCCCTTCAAAATTTTTTACGTCACAGTGTTTAGCGTGTGAATCTCAAGGTGGCGTTCTAGCCACCCACATTATATTCTCTGCAATTCCTTGCTTGCCAAGTGTCGTGCTGCAGTAAGGGTAGGGTTTTCGGGATTTCAAGATCTTACTTTACTATTATGCGAAAACATCATTTTGTTCTTTAGTCCCACTGAACAGATCTCGAGGGAGCCATATGTTCGGTCAACAGAATTGCCATTCACTGAGCAATGTAAAAAAATGGAGAATCCAAGTACAAAAAAATCGGAGTAGAGGTACATCTTCCATTCAAACAGCTATTTCGTTTGAGCGATTTCTGTTAGCCAAGAGTCCACTGTATTGTTAAGGAGAAAAACCATTTCTCAGGCCATCACAACACTGACCATTTTTTTTATATTCTAGATACTGCTTTTCAACCTTGCTTTTTGTGGGTACGGCAGTGTGGTTAGCATCGTGAAATTGACGATTAATGCAGAAAACTCCATTGTGTACCTTGAAACCACAGTGAAATCTCGGTACAACGAATCTCAAGAAACCGCTAAAAATCATTTGTTATTTTGAGAAGCCGTTGTAGCGAAAGTATTAAAAATTTGCAGAAAAATCGTGAACTCAAACACTTGAGTCGCCTACCTGTGCTGTGTATACATTCGCGACAGTGTTATGCTCAAATAAGCGCGAAAGAACAAACACTAAACTTTATGAAATCAGTGCACGTTTACTTAAGAAAAAGTGGGAATTATCCTGACATGGGAAATTCGACGGTTGAAAGACGAACTCTTAAGCGTGCGCATCCTTCTTACGTGCTGAAAAGCACCAGCGTTAAATACCAATTCTTCACGTTGGTTCGCGCACGATGTTTCAACATCGTCTTCGTTCTCGTCACGGCCAACAATACGAAACGCATCGGTCGTCAGTTAAACTCACGGGCATTGCCTTTGCCGTCGCACTGTGTGTAGTGTAGTGTGCACTGTGCGTAGAGCGATGCACGGGTAATCATTGGAGACTTAATCCCATAGGTCACTCGCGCTGCATTTATCACCGTCGTAGCATTGCTTTTAAGCTGCTTCTGGAGCTCCTCTTGAACCTTCAGCCGCGAACTTGAAACGTTTGAAAACAGTCATGGAACAAGCGTGCAGGTCAAGCTGTTTGACGAAAACAAAAGCAAAGAAGCGAAGTCTGACGCGAGAAACAAGTACCAGGCGATGGTGATGGCAATAGGGCTATTGCACATTTGAACAGAGCGGGCAGATAGAGAAATACGCGGGCGCTCCGATGATGGTAGTGGCACTTGTGGAGCTGGGCATTATTTTTACAGCCACGAGTAACTTTTTAAAATTGCTATTTATTATTTTAAAGCGTTGTGGGATAAAGCTTGATTAAGTATTCTGAAACATTCGGTATTCTGAAATTCATAGTGATGAAATATTTTTACATTCAACCAATGGACAGTTTCGGTAATCTGAAAAAATCATTATACTGAGGTTCACTATAACAAGATTTGACTTTACAGATAACTGTGTAAATGCAATTCTCACATTGTTTTGGTCGCACAGGACGCGGGCCCTGAGACCGGCTATGGTAAATTCCTCGCCGTAGTCGAGGTTGTACTGACAGTCTGGCTTTAGGGTTCGCTGCAAAACAAAAAGAGAAACAAACAAATTAAGACATCAGTGAAGCTCTTAAGAGGATGGGCACAGTGCATGAACTTTTAAACGCAAGAAGTCTTCTTCAAAGCCTCGCTAGTCAAGTGGACAAGATTCATACATAACAAGAATTGCTGCTCCAATATCAGCTTGTGCATACTGATGAACTGAATGAAGATGCATGGGTTGAAGTCGCTGCTCTTTTGCCTAAACAATAACTGAAGGACATTAAATATTTAAAGGACACTCAAACTTCGTTATAACAAACT
The DNA here is from genome assembly GCA_013436015.1 of Rhipicephalus annulatus. NCBI lineage: Eukaryota > Metazoa > Arthropoda > Arachnida > Ixodida > Ixodidae > Rhipicephalus > Rhipicephalus annulatus. The sequence goes on along the minus strand of WOVY01013230.1, from coordinate 30,310 downwards.
TGCACCTTATACAAAAATAAGCTCGTTATATCCGAAAATCCCTCATAAACGTGGATTCCGAACGCTACATCCGTTGCACGAACTTTTCCTTTACTAAGCTATAACCGATATTTCTTTTATATGGGTCCGTTATATCAAGGATTGGGTGTATTCCTCACTGAGCTTCGTACTGCAAGTTATGTATAAATCTTTTGGCCTTGCTGCTCAGGATTAATGGCGCAGCTCAGCGAAAACTCAAGATATAAGCACGTACAAGGTACACATAATGCGCAGTGTTTCGATTAGACTAGCGGCAAAAATTGACAAGGTACTTATTCATGGCAACATTATGTTGCACTGTTTCATTGCTCCTAGCAACATTTTACATCACGAAAGCTTTTTATAGCTGCCACATAGTAAACTATGTGGCAGCTATATTTTTTATTGTAAGCTATGTTTTTTTATAGTAAACCAGACACAAAGTACATACTAAAAACCTCAGCAAGAAATTTTCACACCGATTCTAAATCCAATAACTGCACAAAACTCGCAGAGGAATGTAAAGTTGATACTACTCTCAGTCGTATGCTTCTCATGGCATTAAAGATGCAAAAGACGCTATAAAACCAAGGTTTTAAATAAATAAACAGTTAACATTCATGTCCTGGGGATGAGTGAAACGGGCATGGCAATAGACCCTTTTCAAAATTGTAAAGTTGGCTTTCTTGCTGTATAATTTGAACTAATGTTGGCTTGTCATTTATAGCAAATAGCCTGTTCAAGCGCGTTTCATTTATGCAATGACGTGGAAAATGTCGAATCGCCTCTTTTGATATGAACACTCATAACCGAGAAGCCCCAGCACAATTGACCAGGACCGCGTGTCCGCTTGAACAGAACAGGTGCCCCCATTTTTTGTTCAACTATGCAGTGCAGAGAAGCGTGCTAGCAAATTATGAAAAGGGTCCATCAGGAGAAAAAAAGAAAAAATCAAAATTTTTTTTTTGCCAAGCTTACTTTGCCAATCTTGACTTTATTCTGACTGCCAAGGTCCATGATTGTGCAGCTGCGGCCCCCGACATTGATGACAGCGTGCTGCTTTGACACAGCCTGCAACAGGGTGGTAGCAAGGACATCAAGCAACTGCATCACGAAGGTGTTAAGGCCAACAGAATAAAACGGCAACTCACATAGTTCTCAATGATGACATCACAGGTTCGGGAACGGCCGACCATATTGGGCCCTGGAACAAAGCAAACCCAAGCAACCGCATGATAACGAACTGAGCACACTAAAAAATTGGGGCCCTTGCCCAGTCGGAAAAAATCGAGGGCAAGTGCAGCCTGACGTGTGCATGCCAAAACTTACTACAGTCTATCCCAGATATATAGAATTATTGGCTATATCCAACAGTTGAGAAATTTCCTTCAATTTCCTTCCCACGCAGAAGTGTGAACTGGTGCACAGATATATCGAACTACCTCTATATTGAATGCTGAGCCGTGCCAAAGCCCGGAAATTGCATTTTTTTAACGTATAGTGATCAATTTTTGGCCGCGTTCTAACAAGTTCTGACCTCTTTTCGCGCATATGCGACGAAAAGGCAGTGTTGAAAAGTGAGAAGGCGAAACTCTGCTGCGTTGATGTAGTTTGTTGTGTAGTGTTTGCGAGTGCACCAGTATCAATCAATCAATCAATCAATCAATCAGTTTATTATCATGTCATAAAAGGATGTTACAGGAAGTAAAATATACAGACGAGGGTCCCAAAGTACGCAACTGCAACGGGACCCTCGGTGATGATTACAAATAATAAAAAGCACAAGCAGCTGTTAGAATCGTAGAAACAAAAATATGCAAAGCAGAATGAAAAAAAGGCATGGAATCAAAAAACAAATAATACAGCATAAAACAACACAAAGAAGATAGATCAACTATTTAGCAGGTACTCTTTTAATGAGTTTTTAAATGAAATTAAGGAAACTTTGCATTTTAGCGAAGTGGGCAAATTATTCCATATGGTGATGGTGCAGAAGAGAGAAGATGATTTACCATAGTTAGTACGAACCTTAGGAAGTAAAAAGTTATTATTAGCCGCAAACCTGGTTGTGTTAGTATTAACTAACATCCTAGGATCAATGATATTAGCAGAAAGTTGATTTCATATTTGTTTATACAGAAACATAATTAGATTAAACCTGAATAGATAGCTAACAGTTAAGATTTTATTGCATTGAAGAAGGGGAGCAGCGCTTCTGTCGCGAGAACGGTTAAAAATAGCGCGAATAGCTATTTTAATTGTGATTGCACATCAAGCATACAGTATGCTTTATGTGCGATCTGCAAGTTCTAATGCACAGACATGGTGTTCTCCAAAAAGACCGATTGCCGAGGGCACCAAAATGAAGTGATTCGGCGATCTCTTTGCTTAGCATTGCCTCGTGCACGATGACATGCGGGACCAAAAGCATGGCCTTCCAATGTACAACCCCGTGACGCATTGTGGCGTTTTTGGTTTTAGGAAACACATCACGGAGGCTACGCTTCTCTTCTAGTTTTCCATGCCAAACAACAAAGCCAGACGTAATATCGCTGTCACCAATATGCGGTGGGCGGTTGCTTGCTCGTTTTTTCAGAACAACAGTTTTTCTTGGGATACTTGAACGCAGAAATTTAGGTCTATCTGTTGCACGATTCAGCCACCCAGCCAAAGTTTATGCCCAGCCATCTTGAACCGGTGGCTGCATTCATTCTTGTGAACATTGTCGATCAAAAGCAAATATTACGCATATCTGAGGTGCGACATCAATACGTAAGTATTAAGAGGTGTGTTCCTTTACAGGAGCATTAAGTGGTATGTTCCTTTACAGGAATTCTAATAGACCCTAGTGTTTTTTAAGCTGCGCTTAAAATGAAACACCATGCACGAAAAAGCGCTCTCGATGATACAGTGCTGCCACCTGACAGCCGCCCTGGGTTCTGGCCCTGGATCAGAAGCTACGTAGGACCCAGAAGACTCCTTCAAAACCTACAACTTCACAGATTTTGGTGCGGGTTCGCAATGTGGCGTCTCCACCCACATTTTCTCGCTTATTAAGCGTCATGTCCTAGTGAGTGGGTTTTTCGGGATTGTGAAATAATGCTTTACTAATGCACAAAAAATCGTTTTGCTTTCTAGCGTCCCATTAAGGAGAAACAAGAGTGCAGAAAGAGGATGCAGGAAAACTCCCACTCCACCTGCGATAGCCTCTTACATCACTAAGTTGCATTTTGTTACCCTTTGTAATGCAAACATAAAGCCCACTTCTGCATCCTCCTGCACCAAGGTGACCTTTTAGGCATGTTGGTAAGACATGATAGAAACGATGAAAACATCTGTAAAAAGCGATTGCTTGCTTGAGCCGACTTGTCTTCAAGCCTTGAAGAGGAGTTCACCTGTTAACACGTCAGCTCGGGCACAAAGCTCCTGTTCACGAATTTTTCCATAATAGCCTTCTTTCTTCCCCTTCCTGTGATTTTTTCCATGATAGAAACAAAGCACAGAATACGATAATTATAATTGATGGGGTTTAACATTCTAAAACCACGATACGATTATGATATACGCCGTAGTGGAAGGCTCTGAAAATTTCGGCCACCTGGGGTTCTTTAACGTGCATTTAAATCTAAGTACACGGGCCTCGAGCGTATCCGCCTCCATAGGAAATGCGGCCGCCGAGCCCGGGATTCGATCCCGCAACCTGCGCGTCAGCAGTCGGGAACTGTAACCACTAGATCACCGCAGTGCGCATACAAAAGACAAGGAGAGAGAAGAAGATTGTGGCAAGCAAGCACCGACTTTGCAACCATATTTTATCGGAAGAGTGACCGACTATTCTGACAAATCGTTGTCCCCCAACTTGTCAATCACTTCTGCTCCAGTGATCTCGCTGGTTAACCAAGCACTACTTTTGCAGATCGTTGAGCAGGCATCATACAGAAGACAACACGTGGGTATTTGCCACACATGCGGCTGCTTGTTTTTAAATAATATGCAAGTCAGCGCTCACGTGTCTCATGCCTCTTCTCTGACTTCTTAATTTTACGTTGTTTCAGTTTATACCCTCCCACAGTCCTGTCAGTACACCCAAAACGGTTTATCTAAACACTGCGAGCAAAAGAGCAATGGACCCAGCACTCATACAAAAAGTTGGGAGTTACCTGGCTTCAGGTTGAAAGTCTGAAATGCAGCAGGTGCGTCTTGATCGTGTAGCTTCAGCACGGCCCGTATCTGAAATGGGGGCAACGGATCTTAGAAGGGTGGCATTTCCGACGTGCACTGAAATTATTATGGTTGAACTTTACTGATATATTGAATCACTGATATATTGAATTATCGGTTATCGCAAACTAAATACAAGCTTTGGTTGGTCACAATTGATTGCAGAAGAACTTGCTCTTTTCATAACAGAACTGGAAACGAGAGTCTCCGTGATGTTGGCTATCACAGAAATATATAACTCGCGTTAGGCTCGGCATTCGAGGGAGGAATTTTTTAAAAAGGCATTACAAATATTGAAAGAGATTTTAAAACCACATTTTTCTCGAAGATGGAGTTGTAACATAAAAAGATTTTGTTGAAATTGTTGTTTAAATTGCTGAAATTTAGGCAGAAATGAGTAGGGCTGATGCCGTGGACATGGCCGAAAGAATGAAAAGCTACCAATGGCTCATATTGCTGAACTAGAAAAGATCTTGTGCATAGGCACATTGAAAAACTTCCTGCGTCGTGCATGCGTATTTTGTACGTAGCATTTTCGCGAGACCTAGACTGCTTATTTATTAGAGCACGTTTTTTTTTTAAATCTCTACTGTTACAATGAATAAAAAACTAATTTGTTGTCCCAGCACTACATTATAACGAGGTAAGGAGCCTCAATAAATCTCAGTGAAGAGAGGTGGCTTTTGAATGGACAATATGTGGGGTTTTACGCCCTAAAACTACAATATGATTATGAGATGCGCTGTAGTGGAGGGCTCCGGAAATTTTGGACATTTGGTGTTCTTCTAAGGTACACTGACATTACACCAGTACATGGGCCCCTACCATTTTGCCTCCATCAAAATGTGACCGCTGCGGCCGAAACTGAACGACGACTTTTCGAGTCAGCAGCTGAGCACTGTGGCTGCCGTTCGCCAGAAGCAGATGCTTTCGAGTTAAGCGCTCGTTGTGGACTGTATTTGACGCAAACATATGGTAATTTCTGGAGCTTTATTTGCCAAAACCATGACATGATCTTGAGTCGCATGGCAGTGGGGGGTCCCCTGCTTAACTTCCAACCACCTGAGGTTCTTTGATGTGCATATAAATTTGCTTACATATATGTCCTTCGCCCCCCATCAAAATGAAGCTGGCACGGACAAGAATGGAACCTGTGCGCTTGGAGTGCCCCCCCCCCCCCCCTGGCTACGCTAGTGGACAGCGTTAATGAACGAAAGACAGCGAATGTACAAATTGTGGGCAGCCCAGCAAGGGTGAATGAGCACGAGCATTTATTTGAATGACCGCTGTGCTGTGAACGTGTGTATGGACCGAATAAAACAATAGCAGAGACAATTATCTCTTCTGGGGTATGGGTGGCAGCATGCCGTCATGGGAACTGATGGAGTGATATTAGAAATTTGGAATGTAAAAATTATGCAGTCACACACATACAGTACATATGTCAAGAACTTAACGTAGCCGGTAATTGCAGCTGCTTGCGCTTTAGGTGGGCAAGTTTCGGAGGAGAAGCGCATCACGGAAGATGGGGAGGGGGGGGGGTGCACTTTTTAGCTTGAGGGGGAGGGGGGCAGTCACTTTCGAGCGAGTGAGCAGACGTAAGATCGCAGTTGTGAACAAGTTTGGATGAAATTAGTCGTGGCGAATTGGCGAGAAAGTGATCGAGTGCCCTGTTGACACTCATTAAAAACGGAGGGACGAGCGGCGGCGAGTCACTTTCGAACGAAAGTTTCATTTTCTCGCGAGATTTCACGAGACTAGATTGGCCTTTGATAGTGCAACGCCTTGCCGCGAAACGGAGCCTTGAGACGCCGAGCGCGTTCTGGCACCACAAGTTCGAGATTATCTCGAGAAGGTGCATGGATGTCAGAAACTGATCGCTCGATAACTGTATCGCGCCCTAAACTAGCCCCAGCTGTTTAGCACGAAATAGGAAAAGGAGGATGGGGGGAGGGTAAGTCGGGGTTTCTGTCTATTGGTCTGCCATTGTGCAGAGTTTACGAGCGCCCGCTTTGTGACCCTTGAATTGACAACTCCGAAACTTTGAAGTTCGTGAGTGAGCCAAAATTACAGCTGTGTTAACGCGTTAGCAACGTTGTAGGCAACGTGTTTCATTCGACGTGATGTTAGGGGTGATGGCTACTATCGCGCACTGCATAGTTTAGGCCGTTGAAGTACTGCAGTGAAGTCGCTTCACAACTCGACGCTAACTGCATCGGTTTAAGTGCCCATAAGGTACCGTAGCCCTTCCCTTATGCAGCACGCTAGGGTGATCGGCTGAGGAGTAGGTGTTAACCCGTCGGCGAAAAGCAACAGAAAGAAAAACGGACACCACCCGCTTGAAATGGATCTCGGTGGCGGGAAACAATTGAACACGCACCTCTCGGTCCATGTCGTCATCGGAATCGTCGGGTACGCTGATGACCTGGGTCATCTCCATGTCGTTGAGGTCCATGTTTAACCGCTTTTGGGGCAGGTTTCAAACTGGAGCTCACTACACATACGGCGACAAATTTAAATGCCGCCAAGCATTAAAAAGCGTGTCGCCTGGCAGCGCCAGTTCTGCGCGGGGCACGTGAAAACGTAAAACAAACGTTAGTGCGCGACTGGTCGGCAGGTTGAGACGTGAATGAGCTCGGCAACTGGATTGGTTCCTGACTGGCCAATGATGGCCAAAAAACTGAGAGGCGTAGTGATACTGCCGTCGATGGCTCTTTAAACCAAAATGGTCGACAAATTTCACGCATTCAAACCGTTACTTTGCCAATATTTGCGCCACCTTTCGATGAAGAAGCAAACTAATATGGTAGATTTGTAACTTTTCTGTGACTGGCGAGGCGAGGCTGCAAGTTTGGTGAGGTGAGGAGTGGTTATACGCGAGAATGTTCTCTTCTTTCAAGAATGACATTGTGGCAAAACAACAGCTGGAACTTTTTTGAAAGCACTCTGCCTGAACTCATTTCATGGAAATTATCGCAAAACAAACCACTCGAGTTGAACCAACACACTGAAGCGATGTACACTGAAGCGATGTTGTGTTCTTGTCATTGCTCCCAGGTAGCGGGTCGGTTTGCTGCTAACCGTAGAGTTAATAAACAGATTTTAGAGAAAAAACTGGGCCGGAAAAGCTATAACCGACGGAGGAAGAAAACTCTATGGAAGGAACCCGTGCCGTGAAGGCATAGAGTTTCCCAAAATTAACTAGAGGGCACTCTGGCGCTGCGATCGTTCAGCGACCATGGGAATGATGGGTTTAGAAAGAAAGAACAAATCCTTTTCAACTTAGTGACTTGATTCGAAATGGTAAGCCTAAAATAATGAGGCTGTGAGGCGCAAACGGTGAACATTTGCTACTTTATGTTTTCGTAAAAAAACAGCTTCAAGCCACACGAACACACACGGAGCCAGAAGCAGGCCAGAAGTCCGAAGATTAGACAAACGCACGGAGGATGGAAAAAGGTAAGGAGAGGGCATTCCCACTCGGCGCAGGGCGTAAAAAATGTGGCGGAAGTTACGTCACGCACGGCCATATTCAGTAGGCACAATGGCGGCGTTTTGTTATTATTGATGTAGTGTGGTGCGGCACCGTTCAGGATGGTTCAGGCGGTCCAGTGGCGGTGTGCGCGTTTTCATGGGCCTCGCACCTAACCGTGGCGTACTGCAGGTGTTCGGCAGCATCCATTCTTTGTGCCGCATCGTTAGCTACGCGATTTTTTTCCGGTGGTGGTTGTAACCAGGTGTTTGAACTAGAAACCACGGAACGAGCGCGCGTATACGTACTCCGAACTTGCAGCGTCCGTCAAAATTATGCTGAAAAGCCATCATAAAAGATAACGACTGTGCTCAAGAATTCGTTCAATGAATGCCTTGCAGGTTAGTGACAGTTATGCGGTGTTGCTTCTTATGACAACAAACGATGCATTTGCGGTCCTCAGGCCCTTATTAAGACTGTAATCTAATCTTGCTTTTCATGTTCCTGTACAGTTACCACATGCTTCTGCGCAATAAAGTTCCTGTTCTGCTTCGCTTAAGTCGCTCCCTCTTCGCAATATTGTCTCACTCTCCGCAATATTGTTTGTATTGAAGCAAAACTCGTTAAAATGTCTACACGCACCTGCACAGGGTAACTAGGTGCACCTCACTAGATGCGCGTGCTTGTGCATTCAGAAGCTGACAAAGCCGTTCGAACGATGTTGACCAAGTGATTTGAGAACTCAAATATAACGAGTAAAACACATTTTAATGACACTTACGACAATAGCAAGTGTGTGGTAAAATTGTGAAGTACACAAGGAGCAGTATATGAACAATTCAATGACGAAATATTTTATATAAACAAATATTTCACCGCAAATATTTGTGGCTACAGCAATAAAAAAAAATCTGTCGCGTTGTTTGTCTAAAAAATAAGACAGAAAAACTTTTGTCTATGAGCATTACCAGCATGTATTTCAAGTCTTCTTTGGGGAGAGTCTAGGTGTACCATGCAAATGCAAATTAGATACTAAACAATACAGATGTAAGAAGCATAGGTCAGCAAAACTTGTGCAGCCCACTCAAACTTACTTATTAAACATATTTTGCGCTTAGGGCTCACTCGGAATCACACTCTCGAAACTTTTCTTCAACCCACTCGAATTCACCTTTACAGCCTCATCTTATTTAGAGTGAGTTGTTTCGTGAGTTCGTAAGCCTAGAATGAGCTTTTTCAACCATGCTGTCGCTGCTCTTTAACATCAATATCTCACATAATTGGTTCTCTTCCTGGCACCTATTGATATAGTACCTTCGAATACGAGTTGTGAGTGCTCGCAAACTAGTACGGTAATTTTTCTTGAAAGCATGGCAACATAAGATACGTTTATCAAGAACTTCCCTAGAAGAATTGGAGAGGTGGTTAGGTAAAGGCATGTCCATCTGTAATTCGCGCCTCCGATCAATAAACAGTGCAATGGGGCATGAACGCCGCTGCTTTGGAATACGTTTATTAAACAGTGCAATGGGGCATGAACGACAATGCTTTGGAATACCTTTGAGAATACATGAGTTTATACGTGAATTCAGGTGATGCTGATAGTAATGCTGAAGATTAGTTGATAGCTTGGTAAAAACAGTAGAACTCACTTAAAAAATGTATCTTGCACTTTTTGTACTCAATAAGACTCAGACTATTTTTTCTGAACCTACCTCACTCAGACTCACACTCAAAAATTTTTTTATATTACTCCCACCGACTTACTGAGACCATAGACGTCTTACTCAGACCACCTATGGTAGTAAGTTGAGTGAGTTCAAGAAAGGGGTGTGCAATATAATTACCAATACAATTGCGAGTACACGCAAGTGTTAGACTTATGTGTATGCTTAATTCTAAGAGAAGCATTGAAGGGCACATAATCATCTCAGTGTAATGAACATAAAGGGTACCAAAAACACAGTTTTGGTTCATTTCACCCATTTAGGTATGGGATGGTAGTCAATTTATCCAGTTATAAACTTATTCATTGATTTACTGAGCACTCAAATGAGAGGCAAACACAGAATGCAGCAGAACAAAGTGGGTGTGTGCAAATTTGCTTGTAAAAATCACATAGATGTGTAAGAGAAGACATTTCAACCGGCACGTTGTGGACAATGTCATCGAAGCAGCAGATAAATAAGAGTCAAACACGGAACATCTGAGTATACTCAGCAGCATTTACGCATTAGGGCAAAAACTTGCAACGTCACACATAAGGAACATTGATTTGGACTACAAGAGCATATAGCAAAGACATTGTGAAGATTGTTACCATGCAAAGTAAATGTTCATATGGAGTGCTATTGCCCTTTAAACTGGGTCAATTTCGTGAACATTTGGCGCACTTGACTGCTATGAAAACTTTGCGTTGTCTGCTTACCAACATGATATAGGCGCACATTAAGGTAATACTCTGCGACACTTCTTAAAAGATGGACATAGTGATTCTCCAGTGGAGAATTATCAAACATGTGTGAGTGCAGTTCTGGAAACAGTTCTTTATGCTGTAGTGATTCAAGGACTTGTAGCACAAGATCCTGCAAGAGTGATCTTGATGCTAATTTATTCATGTGCACAGCCTATCGAAGAAGAGATTCTGATTTCTTGCAAATTTCGAGGACACTTTTAGATGGGTAGTGAAGCCCCCCCTTGCTTTTCCTTTGAATGAGTGCAGTGTCTGCTGCTCTGGATGTGCCAAACAATGCTTCAGTACAATGGGCACACTTCAGCTTTGAGCCCAGCATGTGAGCCACATAGCCAGCAATGTAGGTAACAGCACGACTACCGAAATCACTGATGTGTTCGAGTGATGCACAGTAATCATGTTCGCTGACTACATGGCTCTGCTCAATACACTCTTCAGACAAGAGCTGCCTTCTCTGAACAGTGGCATTCAGCACTTCTGTTGCTGAATGCCTCCTGGTCGAGCTACATGACAGTATAGTAATGTGGTTCAGCACTTGACAATTTCCAGAAACAGCATCAGACAGTTCATTTTGGACTATCACTTTTTTAAATGCTGCTTGAAATTGTTGGGCTGTCGGGTTGTCATTGTGCCTTCCATGTGCTCTAATTAAGCCAAAAAATAATTCCAAATGATCCTGGCTAATTTTATGCCCAGGAATATATTTTAGTATCTTCTTTTTACAAATGAGAAAATCGTACATGGCTAACAGACTCTTCATGCATATTATGAAGCCCAAAAAGCCAGTTTTCCGAGCTGTTCCTATCAAATGTCTCATATTTGCAGGCTCTTTCAGGAGGGAAAGGTATCGAATTGTGCTGTCAAACAATGTTTTGATATCATTTACATTCTGTTCATTGACTGGTTTCTTTCACCCTCCCTGATGCATGCTACGGGAACTGAGTATGTCGAAGAGGTTATTAATAATTAATAAAAATTCCTCAGTTGGCTCAGAATTTATAAATCCTCTCAAGCACATCGCCCTACATTCAGCGATAGCTGTTGCCACAGACAGGCTCATCAGCTGCGCTGCCAGGCGAACCTTCATTGGTTGTTTTTGCCACTCGATGCGAGTCCTTCGCAACTTATTTGCCAAATGTAATCCCTCTTTATCTTGCAGGTCATGAAGTGCTTCGATGTGTGCCCATGATACAACTTTTCCCTCCTGATTGATAAAATATTTGTAGTGTGCAAAGGCATTTCTCACCAGCTTCAGCATGTGGCAGGGATCGAAAAATGCGGCTATCGGTTCGTTAGTTGCTGGGTGCTTGAAGGTTGTTTGAAGGTTCTCAATATTTGTGAAATCGCAACCTAATTCTTGAAACATTGCAATGTTAGCAGGTGCACCATCGCATGTAACTGAAACAATCATGGCCCCTGCCTCATGAGCTGTCAGCAAGCTCTGCCTAACTAAGTTTGCTCGCTGCTCACCTACTATGCCGTCAACCAGAAAGTAGCCAAGAGGAACTTTCCAATGGCCATTAATGGCTACAACCATTATCACGAAGGCGGCTTTTGCCTGTGGCAAGCAGTCACCTTCGGTTCCTGTGCCCATGTCTACATAGCCTTAAAAGTGACCACTTTGCCACTGTACCTGCTGTCTAATTGACATCTCATCAATTATGAGGCTGCACACAGCTTTATGTCCTCGATTGCACGTGTCTAAGCACTTCAACTGTGTCTAAGCAGTCACAGCCTCTTTGGAAAACCCAGCTTTTCCATCAACACTCTCGTACCATTTTCTTAATGTTCGAGGATGTGGCAGACATGTGTCAAAGACTTGCCTTACATATTGATATGCTCGAGGAGAGTAAAAAGTTCAAGGTAAGAGCAAAAGTCCTTAGCTCAGGTGAATACTTTTTCAGTTGTTGTCTTGTCTGTTTTGCTATCTGTCGTTTTAAAAGATGCTGATTTGCTGCGCCCAGGGTGTCAAGCACTGAAACTTGCTCTCTGAGCAAAATGTTTTCTTTGGTTAGTGTTTTCAAATCTGATTTCAATTCAGTATTTTGTTTTTTAAGGCGCCTCTTAAACTGCTGAAGTTTTTTTATTGCTTTCCTTGATCTCTGCTGCTCCGAGGCAAGTCTTGCTGTGCGAGCTCGCAGAAAAGCCTTCTCTGGGGTGTCGACCTACAAAGCAAAACCACATAGAACAAAACACTCTTATTTGTCAGGTGGTAAGGTGTGTCACTTGTAAAAGGCTGAACCACTTCTAATAACAATGTGACTAAGCCAAGTAACTTGGACATTTAGTCACAATTTTTCCTTATTCCTGCTTCTTCTGTTGACACTGGCACTTATGGTATTTAAGTTTCATATTTAGGACAACCTCGTACTAATATATTTTGGTCAGCTCTATGAAGACCCCATTGATATTTGCCAACCATTTCCTATAACTTGGAGCACAGCTCAAATTTCATTTAACATTGCAGTTATTATTTGATTTGTATCTCATGCTGATAAACACTGCATGTATAATTTACATGGATTGCTTTGATTGCACTTTGACTTCAACACCTTTTCTTATCTTGTTTTATTATTTACTGAAATAAATATTAGGACTGATTGTGTTACCCTTGGTGTATACAGGTGCATTGCTTTGATCTGATAGCTTGCAGTTGTTGATCTTTTTTACCTTTGCCTGCTTTCTTCTTCTTGGTGTTTCAAATGTTGCCAGCATGTCTTGTGGCCTTTGTAATTCCTGTGGAAGTAGATCATAGCATCTTAATAAAAAAAAACAGTTCTTTGTAGTTTTCACAATGCTGAAATTCGCATGGGCTCGCCTAGCCAGCAGTCTTAAGAGGAACTGCTGCACACTTAACAGCATTTTCAATAACTCACAAGTGTCTGGGACTGAACAAGGCAGTTGTGTGTACATATTCAAATTATAAATGCTGGTACATTTTAAAAAATGCTCAAAGCTAATAAATCACATTGTAAATATCAGCATTATTCCCATTTGCCCAATAAATGCACAGCTCTAGTCATAAACCAAACCACACACCTGCATCCCTCAGGTTAGTACCCCCAATTTAAGTGTGCAGATAAGTATTTTGTAAACATTAAATTACAATATTAGGTTTCAAACTCTGCCATCCCTGAAAGACATGATGGATTTAAAATGAACACTGCATTTCGTGTATATATTCTTTCTAAATTAGGCAGTAGCAGTAAAACAGAGGCAGAAAGCAATTAGAGATTTAAAATACCTCTGTAAGCTTGTTGGTGTGCTATTGCAGCAGCCTCAAATTCACCCACCTAAAAATGCTTTATTTACTGAGTTTCTCAGAAATAGGATCAATTATTTTTATTTCTATAAGTATTTGCTTTATTTCAATTTAAATAAGATGTGTTTGTTACAGTGCTGCCTTCATTTACTTTGTGATTACAACCAAGCCAAAGTCACGTTGTAAAACAACACTTATTTTAACTATACTGTTTTTCGAAAAATTAAGGTGGGCTAGTACATGCATTGCTTCCCATCAGGACATTACAACAAAAATAAAGAGAAAGTGCATATTATGTTAGTACAGGCTCAACTAGAGAAGATATAACTTGGTATAATGTTCAACACTTATGTCGCATGGAAGTGGTTTACCTGCTCATGGACCGGCTCCCATTGAATGCCAGCAGCGTGGCCGGATGGATCTGGTGTCGCGATGCTGGCCTGTGCTTCACTCTTCTCACCAATATCCATGGGAGGCTTTTAAAAAGAGCATGTGTTAGGAATTTTTACTTTTACACCAACTGCAACAGTAGTTTACCTATAACAGAGGACAAGCATGCTTAATGAGTAGAAGAGAGGTAAATTTTCACCTGTACAAATGCTGACACATTGAAATGACTGGCACTTAGGTCGGAGGGAGCTGGGTCGGGTAAACTGATTGGATCTGCACTTTCAGGCTCTATATCCATGGCTTCCTGAAAGCAAGAATACCTATGCTATTCAGTGATTTGCTCTTCAGCTAGGTATTCAAAGCAGTAAGCTAATGAGGTGGATAAAAAATGACAGGGGAAAAGAGATGCGCACCTCTTGGAGTGTGGACTGCTCGTGGAGGCCTGCAGCTAAGTCAGGGGATTCAGGCGTGGAGACGCTAGCTTGGAGGCCTTCATGAGAAGTTGCAGCAATCTGATAGTAATATATGACCTTTTCCCTCCTCCGTGGACAAACGTGTGTACTACTATAGAGGCTAGAAAAGTTTTCTTAGTGTCGGGAAGAGGCGCGCCGAAGCAAAATAGTCTGCAATGATTCCCAGTAGATGGCGCCACGGCTCGCTGGCGCGCGACTTTCATGGGCGTCTGCGCGCTTTTGTGCGGCTGTTCGCGTGCGAGCATATTTTTTTGGCCGCTCACTACATGTCCTCCGCAGACACACGAAAAATAATCAAACATGCGATTACATACACTCACAATGGCGATCTTGTGAGCTTGACAAGCGCACATTACGCGACCACGGCTTGGGTGCGCAAACCTCATCGGAAGGGGTAGTTTGATTGCGGGGATTAACGTGCCGAAACTGCGCCTTCGGGGAGCGCTCCAGATTAATTTCGACCACCTGGGGATCTTTAACGTGCGCCGAAATCTCGAACACACGGGGATTCTTCCTTTTCAACTCCCTCAGGAAAGCGGCCGCCACGGCCAGAAATTAAACCCGCGTCCTTGTGCTCAGCAGCACAACGCTTTAGCCATGCACTGAGCCACTGCAGCAAGTGGAAGGGGCAGTTTTTCCTTTATCGGCCCTGTACGCGTGGTTCCAGTCACCCTGAGTAGTAATTAAAATATTACTACTATTAAGAACATAGCGGAAGCAACGAGTTATCAAATACAGCTGAAGTTTCCAATACAAAACTACCACACAACAACCCCAAACATAACAGAATTCAAGATTGTCAATGAGCATTTATTGCAGCGTTACAAAATGAAACTTCAAAAATCACACATTTTGAAAATTAACACACATTCCCATCTTTGGGAGCAAAGCAAGAAATAAATACATAATTTAACAAACAGTCACATTTTCGTGCGAAAAACAAAAAAAAAATTGCCCGCAGCTTCCCTCGGGGGAACACTGAGGAGGATGCGGAGCATATAATTGGTTAACGGGGTGTTAAAGTGCGACTTACTTGGGTCGATGGCTAAATTGGTTAACGTGGTTGTGAAATGGGGTGTTAAATTGCGACTTACTTGGGTCGATGGCTAAATTGGTTAACGTGGTTGTAGGAGGGGGTGTTAAATGAGTGAACACGTACACACGTATGCGAAAGGGCGGCGCCGGTCGAAGGGACGTCGATCATTGTGTTTGTGGATTCGTTGGAATTCATTTCACCACGACCTTGGACGTCGACGCGCCGTACAAACCAACGGACGAGCGGCAACTGAGCGAGTGAGCGGCCGACCTTGAGTATATATACAGCGCGACGGCGCATGCGCTGTCAGCTGTCGAATGTTCTCGAAGGAGAAGCGCGCGCGCGGCACAGATGGCGACGGCGCGACGGCGCATGCGCTGTCAGCTGTCGAATGTTCTCGAAGGAGAAGCGCGCGCGGCACAGATGGTGGGCGACGGCGCGACGGCGCATGCGCGCGCGTCAGCTGTCGAATGTTCGAGAAGCGGTGCGAACGGCGCGGACGGCGCACTACAAGGCGCGAGTATAAGATGCTTCCGCATCTAAAATACACACGAGCACAGAACATTTTACACTCCAAAAAAGTACGCACGACGGTGCGTGTACAAGGCTAGGTCACTTTGCTGAACTGCAGACGTTTTTATTCACATAACACTCTTAATTTTGTACGAGAAATTGTAAAAAAGTGTGCTTACATGTTATAAATTAAGAAAATTGCATAAAATTGATATAAAATGCTTTTAGGGAAGATAAAATGGCCGTTTATTCAATTGGTTAAGCGCAGAAAGGAGCGTTTGGAAGTTTTTTCAATAGATAGCGCCACCTTTCCTGTAACGTTGAGAGCGTTGCAATGCGGCGTGTGGCCGATTGCGCCGACTAGCTTGCACGCCGGTGTCCGTGTTTCTTGTTGCCATGCGCCAAAAAAAACTTGACTTCATGTGGCAGTCTTTTATTGCGATGTAACAGAGATCCGCGATACAGAAAAAAAATTCCGGGGGAAATTGCAGCATGCAGTGGCGACTGCAAGTGAACGTCACCTGAAAGCCGAGTATCGTTCCATCATGGCGGCACCCGAGCGGTTATGGGTTTCAAAGCATGAGCCCTTTGGGAACTCCGTAGTGTGGCAGCTTGGGGCTAGTTGGTATGACATGACGGTAGTTATAGCGCGAGAACAGAACGACGACACCGAGACAAGAAGGACACGTGCACTTCATGTCGTTTTTGTCTCTGTGTCCTCGATCTGTTCTCGCGCCTTATGGGAAGCTTTTCCTCTAGAGTCTGTTTATTACTTCTATGCTGCTAACTTTGCGGGATTGGTTGGTGGGTGTTTGAGGGTTTCGGAACGGAATTTCACGACTTATATGAAAGAAAACAGTATTTCAAGTACGACGTCTATGACATATGGCTTCTCTTTTTGGCATGATTGTCTGTTAGATCAAATTAATATTGTGTCTTATAAATAATAAAAAAAACCAGCCCTTAATTGTGCTTCATTCCTTCAATTCGGTACCTGCACAGAACACCTGTATTTTTTGCACGTCACAAAGCATAAGCTTTGGGATCAGCAACTGTGAGTCCGTGACTCGGGATACCAGTCACATGGGCGTCAGTTTCGGACCGTTTTGATCAGTCTTGCGAAGCGTTTTTGGTGTCTCCACCATTAGATAACGGACCTTAAAGGATATGTAGAAGGAAATAACAGTTATTGACCGAATACATATACACATCATTAATATACAGGCAAAATGAGAGTTCCCAAGGACAGCGTGTTTACTCAGTCATCACAATCATCTCACGTTTCTGTGTTTTGCAACCGTAAAAGTGAGAACGTAACTACACGATGACAACAGAGAGTGCTTGTTGTAATGCTCACGCAAATCATACGGAGGGATATTTTGTTTCCCCTTTAATTTTTATTTTTTAAGCGCTGCGTATGTGAAGTAACTGGATAAGACGGATGCTTGGGCTAGCTGGTGATTTGGAATTATAGAGTTGATATACTGACTCTTCCGCATCCGCGCTTTGGTGGCTATGGTTTTTCTGGCCCAGATTTTCCTCTAGAGTCAGTGTATTAACTCTGTGGCTTTTCCTCTAGAGTCTATATATTTGCTGTATGTACGGAAAACTTATTCTCACACCGTGGTTTGGAATCCACCTATTTCCACAGAGCAAGAAAAGTAGTAGTTACAGCGTAAGTATATTTGTTTTCTTTCGCTGTGCCAATATCTCGTATGCCAAGTATTTATTTTGTGAGCACGTGGTTGTTCTGCCATCTGTAAAACTGAATTGCACCTTCTTCTGTGTAGTCAGAGGTTGAGTCATCTCCAGAATGCGAGAATAGATCACGAGACCCGGACAGTTTCAAGTTTCGAAACCGAAACTAGTTTTAGGTTTGGTTGCGCACACTGAATTTAGATGGCGACACAGTCGAACAACAGGTAGCATTGGACAAAGCGTCACTTCCTGTTTTTTTTTGCGACAGCAGCGCCCCTCGCGTGCGGGACGGAGGTGAGGGAGGCGCGTCGCGTCGCTCGCTCGGTCCTCGCCGACGGTAGCAGCCCGCGCCGGAGAGGAGCGTCAAAGAAAAATCCGGGCTGGCCATCTCGGTGGCCGCTGGCTGTTTCGTTTGCCCGTGTGGTGTGTTGGTGCGCTTGTGGTTTAGTTTCAGCAGGTTGCGGCTTCGCAGTGTGCACGCTGCATAAAAAGAAAAGTGCCGCTACTACTGCTCGAAAGAGTGTGTCCGTGGTTTCGCGTGTGTTGGTGTGTGTGTGCCCCGAAACCAACGAATGTGTGCTTCGACGGCTGCTGCCCCGGAATGCGGAATCCCAGCAACTGTGCCGCGCTGACTTCTTCGGCGGCGTCGCTGTGCATTTGAGTGAGTGAGGGGGGATGTTCTCGTCCGTTTATTGAGAAGAAAAACCAACGGGTACCGCTACTTAGACCAGCTGCTTGCGAACCGCTGGAACGGCTAGTGAAGTGTTTGAGGCATCGTAGAACAAGAAGGAGCGAGAGGGAGACCGGCTAGCAAAACAACAACACAAGGCCGACTGGGACACCGAAAAATAAAGGTAAGAACGAAAAGCCACTGCTAGCTGTCGCATTTTCGGGTATTTAATTGCGCACGATTCATGGATTCATCCTCGTGCGGTGCTGTGTAGTGCCGATATATTCACGCAGTTCGAAAGCTTTTTCCTCTCCCTTTCCTTAAAAAAAAAAGTTCGTTCACACCGTGGACTTTGATCAAGGAGCTTGAGCGTTTGAGGCTGGTGTCGAGCGAAACGGCGAAAGATCAAACGGTTGTAGAGCTAGCGGGCGGTCGGTTTTTTTTTTTTGGGCCTGCCTTATTTTGACATACGAGGCGCAGCTTACAACACAGCACGGGCTCGACATTTCGGTGGCGTGGCTATGCGCTTCGTGCCGTCGAAATAGCGACAAATGCACGATCGGCAAGCTTCTCGTCGAGAGTGATCTTTTTTTCCCCCTTCATTTCTGTAGTCATTATGCGTGCTGTTTGCCGGCGCGTACTCGGCTGACCGTAATTGTACGTAGTACGCCTTCGCCGTTGCAATGTATCCGCACTCTCTCTCCCTCATGTTTAAATCTCTTTCTCTCCTTTTTAAAACTTCGCTACACGCCAGCTTATGCATTCGCATTATTTTTAGTCCCCTCCTCTACAACAGTTCGTTACCTGCGTTACCTGTACGAACAAATGCGGTGACCATTGCCGGTTTCGGTTATCTAGCGGGTACTTACTACTTGGTTCGCGTAGTCTCTTCCGCAAGGGAAATAAATAGAAGGATAACGGGAGATGGTTTTCTTTCCACACGGGCACGAATATCGGAAAGCGCGCGCGATGGCGTTTGTTTTGGTTCCGGAGTCGGCGCTATACTACAGTTCGCAGCCTCCCCCCCCCCCCCCACTCCCTTCCTCAACTCTCGCCTTCCTTTTTCTTTCTATTTTACCCTTCTTTCTTCGACCGTCACCACGAAACAACCCGTATTACGCCGCTCATTTTTCTCTTTCAACCTGTCCCTCTTTTTCGCAGCCTGTCGATTTAAGTATGTTGTTTTCGTTAATCCAAGTGAGTTTGTCATCGACCCTCCTAGTAATCGCTTTGTTTTGTTCTTTATTTAATTGATGTTGATTCGTTGCTTCACATTCCGTCGCGTACGATAACCCTTTACGACGCGGCGTGCCCATTTGGGGACCCATGGCTTTCGCAGTGCCTGCGCACTTTTGGCGAGGAAGAGATGGGATAATGATTGTAGGGGTTTTATGTGACAACACCACGATGACTCTAAGGGTAAGGACACCGCGGCGAAGGGCTTTGCGAATTTCTATCATTTGGTGTCTAACGCGCTATGACATCGCACAGGCTTCTAGCACTGGGCCTAAAGCGAAATGCAACCTCCGTGGTTAGGATTCGATCTCGCGACCTTTGTGTCACCAGTCGAGGCCAACTAAGAGTCTGGAAACACTGAGTTTAAGCGTTGTTTTTCGCATAATGTATTAATTCCGGTTACACACTATCGCTTTGGGGCGTATCCCGGCTGCGGCGGCTGCATTTCCGATGGAGGAGGAAATGTTGTAGGCCCGTGTGCCCAGATTTGGGTGCACGTTAAAGAACCCCAGGTGATCGAAATTTCCGGAGCCCTCCACTGCGGCGTCTCTCATAATCATATGGTGGTTTTGGGACGTTAAACCCCACATATCAATCAATCAATCATCGCTTTTGGCGAAGGCAGTACAGTGGTTAACGGGGCGTTGGATAAGGGGCGCTTTGCAGGGGGCGGTGGGGTCATGCAGTGTCGTTTCCCCGTTCCTTGTTCAAAGCGGAAGCTATAGGGCCTAGTTGGCTTTGCATGGTGAAGTATGAACAGCGCGTTGTTCTACACGGGCACACGAAAGAGGAGACACATCTGCGCATGCGTGTAGCGAAGGGATAAAAAATACCAGAAGGGAGAGAGGTGCATTCAACTTTTAAGGCGGTGGACGGTCGTTCGCGCCAGCTTCTTCCCTGCTTCTCTCTCTCTTTTTTCTCTCTCTCTCTTTTTTTGGCGTCGGCGTCGCGCGACAGGTAGCTAGCACCCGATAAGGGCGGTGCCAACACAAACACGCATGACGTGTGTTTGTGTGTGCGCACCCGTAAGTTGGCTGGGCTTATCTGCCGCTTATGCGGTACGCGCTGCTTGCGCGTGTTGTTGCGCGTGGCTTGGTGTGTGCGCGCTTCTTCCAAATAGCTGCATGAAACGAAGCGAGAGTTTTGAGCATGTTGTTAGCGGAATTAAGACGGAAGAAAAAAAAAAAAAGGAAGGCTGTCTCGATAGCACTGAGCGAAAAATTTGACAGATCCCACGTGCCTTGGGAAATGCTGTGCAACGTATTTCTGCACAAATCCTGATGATAGAGCACACGGATTCGATCGCGATGGTCGGATTTCGACGGAAGTGAAATGCCGGAAGCTACATGTATTTAGGTGCGCGTTCAGTAACCCCAGGCGGCGTAAATTTTCGGAGCCCTCCACCACGTCGTGCACCTCATAAACCACATAGAGGTTTTCGGACAAGAGACGAGGCGCGCTGTTGAATGAACCACGTGACTTTCCTTAATACTGGGACTCGAATCGGAATCGAATCCAAGTATCCGGCGTGGCAGTCGGGTATTCTACCACAGAGCCATAAAGACGTGCGCGTGAGGGAAGAGCAGAAGTTTTGCCCCCCCCCCCCCCCTCCTCCCGGGTGCCTGAGAGGGGAGGGGTGCGCAAAATCTACTTCACACTTAGAAGCGTGGCAGCTTGGGCTAGTTGGTATGGCATGACGATAGTTATAGCGCGAGAACAAAACGACGACACAGAGACAAGAAGGACACGAAAGACACATAGCGCTCGTGTCTTTCGTGTCCTTCTTGTCTCTGTGTCGTCGTTTTGTTATCGCGCTATAACTATCGTCTACTCCACACATTGACTAATGACATTGACTTAGTCGGGATAGTTAGTGCTGCGCCCCTCTGATCGGGAACCATGGGCACGCTTATGCACATGGCCTCGCCAGTGTGTGAAAACGCCTCGGAGATTTCACACAATCGTCATGTCGCGCTAGGAGACTCGACAGAACAACATTATTCGTAAGGGTTTGGGACGAAAATTCTCAGGAGCTCGATGCGTAACGCCAGTGTTGTATGCAGAATTTTTTTTTTTTGGGGGGGGGGGGCGAAAAATGTTTTGTCCCAAGAGTCAAAGTGGGGGCTGGACAGACAATTGGTAGTTTTGCGTATGCATGCATGGCGAAAAATTGTCCGTCTAGTGAACACTCCAAGTACCGCCAACTCGCACCTTTTCATCATATATTCGTCATATACAAGTACCGCCATCCAGCGGACATTCCAAGGACTAAATTAGAGGTGGCTACCTAGTACTACTACTACTACAAAAACCGACGACGCACGGCTTAAGGAGCTTCGCTTCTAAATACAATTTCGGGAAAGGGGGTTTGGAGCGCCACCTCCTGGCCTATAGTAAATAGTGCCACCCCCTGGGGGTCGTAACTTCTGCTTTACTGTGTAAGCCCCCAAGTCCAGGGCACTACTGGCTACTTCCGCCTGCCTGACGTTTACCCAGGAGCGCGAACTGTACATCCGGGTCAGAACTTGCGAACTGTTCCTCCCACATAACGTATCTAATACTGTAAAACGTCTTTGATTAGGAGTTCGCGGGACCGGTAAAACAGATTGCCGTTCTTTACCGAATTGTCCGCAGTATCAGGGAAACAATAAAGCAGCGTCTATCACATTAATGTATTTTCATGGTGAGTATGTAAGTCTGGCGCTTACAGTGAGAATACAGAGCTGTCGCTATAAAAAACGCAGACTTCCGGACCACCGCACGATCCGTTTGCTCTCAAATGTTTATGCGGTGGTGGTCTGTGACGCAAGCAACCCGGTCGGCAGCCATGGACCGTGCAACCGGGTCCTCTGAACACTGTAGGGTCTCTCACTCTTTTAAGGTCTTTGGGTGCTGTAGTGGCCCGCGGCGTGTCGATCTGCTGGTCAGTGTGAGAGGATGTGGATAGCGGAAGTTGAGGCGTCGGCGCAGTTGATCGGGAGCGAAAAAAAAAACAAAAACACGATGGGTGCAAAAAAAAAAAAAGATCAACGGGTCCGAACTGGGATTAGTGCGTGGCTCTTTGCGTCTTTCTACCTCAGTGCCCAGCAGTGCTTAAAACTGGTGTTTGGTTGGTTGTTCCGTAAAGTCCTGGCGCGACCCACCATGGTGGAGCGGCCTTGAAACGGATGGCCATGAAACTGTTCAGGAAAAGAAAACGCTGTACGGGCTGCATGTAGTGCGAGGGGTTAACGCGTGCATTAATGCGGCGCTGATGGGATTGCATGATGTCGCAATCACGGCGCGTAGAATTGCACCAGCCGTTACGCAATGTGAATTGTGCAACGACTGGGGTTGGGAGAGGGGGGGGGGGGGGGTAAAACCGCACCCATTTCAAAGCGTGCAGGTATGATTGATCTTCATCAGCAGGAGCATCGGAAGAGTGCGCAGATGCCTAAGGCGCACGTAGTCGGTACATCGCTAATTGAAAAGAAAAAAAGCGAAAAAGATGTATTATGATGTATCGGCCCCTTGCAAAAGTTCTTGCTGTAGGATTGCGTTGTATACAGCAGAGCTTTAAAACGGTGAATGTGGTGCTTGCCGACGTTGTTTTCCTCCAGGCACGGGTTAAGGTGCCCATAGAGAAGTGAAGCAGGACAATCAATCAATAGATTGGTCGATCGATCATATTCATAAACAGATTCTTTGAGCACTCGTTATTGCCAGTGTCCCCAAACGAGATAGATCGATACAGCGTTGGTTAAATTATTGACAATTTTCCCAGTTGTTGACTAGCCTGGGCTAAGGTTTGACCAAAGATAGTTAGATAGATAGATAGATAGATAGATAGACAGACAGACAGACAGACAGACAGACAGACAGACAGACAGACAGACAGACAGATAGATTCATTGATCATGAGCCGATCGATTGATTGATAGTCACCTGATCAATCAATACCTTGATTGATTTTTATATGGCCAAAATTTAGCTAGTCGTAATAAACTAGTGGCAACATTTGCAATAATACATAGCATTGCAAACGCGACCCAGCGTACAATGCCAGCGAGTAAACACGACAGTTTGCCGGATCCCGCTCTTCACAAATCGCGGTAGGGGGTGCGTTAATAAGACGGGTAGTCGCATATAAGAAAAAAAAAAAGTGTTTTTGTGTAAACAATTCTGGACCAATGAAACCTGCAGATATTTAAGGCAAGAAAAGTGAAGTGGACACTATTTGCTATTTTTGCGTGTGGTGCAATACTTGTGAACTGTGAATTGAAAGGAATTGAACCGGTCGAAAAAAAAAAGCACCTTTACCGTCTGTGGAATCCGGAGCGACAACAATCGAATTGAGGTCGTGGGTTCGCATCCCACCGAAGGAAGGTGCGCTTTTGTAGCGTAAGCCATAGAGTTTCCCAAAATTAACTAGAGGGCACTCTGGCGCTGCGATCGTTCAGCGACCATGGGAATGATGGGTAGTACACGCATTTGCGTAGTCTTCGTACTTGCGGGCGGCGAATCGTACTTGCGGCTTCGTTTATTGCTGGTTACTGTTTTGTTTTGAAAGAAATAACGAACCTTTTCGAACTTAGGGACTTGATTCAAAATAGTAAGCCTAAAATGATAAAGTTGTAAAGCGCAAACAGCAAACATTTGCTAATTTATGTTTTAGTGAAAAAACAGCTCCAAGCCACACGAACACACTCGGAGCCTGAAGCAGGCCAGAAGTACGAAAATCAGACAAATGTGTGTACTACCCATCATTCCCATGCTCGTTGAAGAGCCGTGTGTTGCAACTCCCATAGACACTAGCACCAGATTTCCCTCTAGTAAGTATTGTGGGAAACTCTATGGCGTAAGCTACACTGGTCGAGGTTCGGCAGTTTCGCGTGGCTTATCAAGAGCTGTGCTGCGCATGCTCGAGGAGCGCTGACGTCACACGGCTCACTGCTGGAGAGCGAAGGAGGCACGGAAGCTCCTGGAAGTGACCATTCATTAGTGGGTCGGCGCTTGACTCGCGCGAAATCTCTCACTAGTTAGTCCGTCCGTCCATCCGTGGTTCGTTCGCCCGTGGTTCGTCCGTCCGTCCACCCGTGGTTCGTCCGTGCGTCCGTTCATTCGTGCCTCATCCGCGTAACCCTGATTCGTTCATCTGTACATACATGGTTCGTTCGTCCGTCCGTCCATACACCAGTGGTTTGACTGTGCGTCCATCCACATGTTCGTCCGTACACCCGTTGTCCATCCGTCCGTTCACCCGTGGTTTGTCCGTGCGTCCATACCTACGTGGTTCGTCCGTCCAGCTGTGGTTCGTCCGTCCGTAGCTCACGCTACGTATATCCTGGCATGACAAAGCTAAGCATTTGTTAATTTGTTTGTCGACTTCAATTCAGTTCAATTTAGGTCATAATGATCACACAGTTGGGAACAATCAGTGAGTCCCCTATACTTTCCTTATACCTCAAATGTCAGTAGGTTTCATTGTTCCTGTCTAACAAACAAACCAACCCTTCGAACAATTGCCCGTCTTTCATAACTCATTTTGAGACGCGTGACATTTGTCTGACATTAACGTGTGCAAGTTGTACGTTTCAATCCGAACGATATCCTTCGGGTTCATCGTTTTCGTGAAAACACTTGCATACAGTATGACATGGCATTCAGGGGCATTTCAGATACACTTCCTCAGAACTCCCTGAAAGTAAATAAATACAAAAAGCTTTTTTTTTCATTTACTTGCGAGCTGTTTCCCGTCTTTTACTTGAATAATTCGACGACCTCCTTGCTGGGTCTTTATTGTCGTTTTTTTTTGTTTCTTACTGAGCTGCTACCTTGCTGACTGTGTTTTTATTACTCAGGCTTGATTACTGAGCCGTTAGGAAGACGAATGAAATACTAAAGAAAGTTTTACGGACGCTTTCTTGGCAGCCTGTTAGCTTTGCCATTAGCAAAATGAACCTTTTTTTGGAAAACCATAGAATTATGGAATTGCGTCAAACTTTGAGCTGAGCAGTGAGGACAACAACATGCGATGCCCCTACTAACACTGAGCAAGCACATTGTCGTCCTAGAACGCCGAATCTTTTTTCTCCCTTAAATATTCTAAACGAAATGTGCAAATAGCTACATGTCAGTGCGCGCACAGATGCTGGTCTCGCTCGCTCGTTTTGGTGCGAACCGGTTGTGCCCCCGCCGCCTCCGACGACAGCGCAGCTCTGGCCGACTGGCTCGCCCTCCGCCATCTCCTGACGGCGACAAGAGCTCTCGCTCATTGGTGCCCCGTTCTTGGACTTTTGCGACCGTGTCGGTCTTTCCTATCTTCTCCTTACTTCCGTATGTTGTTGTCCCTGTGCCTCTCTCTCTTCCTGCTATCCATCTCTATACCTTTAATTCCTCCTTACCCCCATCCCCTGCGCAGAACTGTGGAGGTGTCCTCCATTTAGAGGGAGGCAGTAACGGAACTGCGCTTATTTCTTCCTTTTCTCCTTTCAAAAGTCACTTATGACCTTAGTGCGGAAAAAGCGTTCGCCAGCGCTTACACTTAAGATCCACACAGTTCAAGCCAAGTCAGAGTCTGCATAATCGCGATACACTGTGCCACGGATACGGTGCCGTCGAGGCACTCGTATTTTCGCTGGCGAGCGTATATACGGCACCGAACGATCAAAATTAAGGCCCGTGTATGCCACGCAGCGAATTCTGGTTTATTGCCATTCTCGACGATCTTATTCGCCCGGGCTGTGCTCCCGCGCTCTTTGCGGCGACCTATACCGAAGCAGCGATTTTGTATTTCCGAACACTCGCCGCGAGGATGTTTATTGAACTTCACGGCGCTGCGGAAGCAAACACAGAGGCTGCAGAAGTGCCCGTTGTTTGGCCGCTGTGTGTGAACGCAAAGAGCTGTTTGGGGAGGGTTGCTGGAGGTTCTAGAATATATAGCAAGCAGCTCGCTGGTTTGATTGATTGAAATCTTGAATTAGAATTGTGGTCTGCGGCCTTTAGGGGACAGAGCGTCAGCAAGGGCTTAGGAACGGATGTTCCGTTCGTCCGTCCATCCACCCGTGGTTCAACCGTGCATCCATGTACACGTGGTTTGTCCGTCCACCTGTGGTTCGTCCGTCCGTACACCTGTTGTCTGTCCGTCCGTTCATCCGTGGTTCGTCCGCGCGTCCATCTGTACGTGGTTTGTCCGTCCGTCCGAACCCACGGACTACGAGAACCACCCTAGAACAGCTGTTTTTTGACGTCGCGTGCCATTGTCACATGACGTTAGCCATTGGTCATGTGACCTTCAAACTTACAGATCTTGCGTAGTCGGGTAACTGCGTCGCATGACGTTATGACTTGGTTAGGTGACCTGCGTAGTCGTCTCTCTGCCAGATGGGAGGCGGCAATCCGCAGCTCGTTCTTGGCAGATCAGCTCTGGCTGTCCACCAAGCCCGCGAGGCGGCTGAGGAGCTCGGCATCTCAGTCCCCACGTGGTAGCTGCCCGCAACACAGTGATCTGTGTTTTTTATTCATTTTATTGATTTACAGATACTGTCGGTCCTCATCAGGACCGAGACAGGAGTGGTAACAATACATCAACATCCAGCAAGCAGTCAACGGAACAATAGAATACAGCTACGCAGTGATATACGCCCTATTGTTGAAAATATTCGGACACAAGTGCAGAAAACTGATCTCGAGTCCCCGCGTTTACAGTGTTTTGCAGTAAGACCATTTCAGTCACATGCTGTCGAAAGGTTTTGGAGGACCGAATAAAGGATTATGCCATCCAATGTGACTATGTCACACGAGAGAGAGAGAGAGATGGTACAACAGTAATGCAGACGCTGAAAATGCCCCGTGCCAACCGGCTGCACCCACATAAGAGAACGGCAGGTCTTGCCTAATGGCTTAGTAGTAAGAATAAACAACTTTATTAAGGCAGGTGACGCTTTCCTAAGTGGCGAGGGCTGCCAGGTCATGCCTGGTCGCCACATGTCGCCTCGTTCAAAGCAGGCATGCCACATGATATCACTTGCGGTCATGTAACCTTGCAAGTTAAGGTTCTCACGTGGTCACAGAACATGTTCGCTTTTAGTCTTGTTTCTTTTTTTTTTGTTTTCGCTGTCGAGGAACGTTCCCTGCGTTTTTCCGCTTCGCTTTCTTTGGACTTATAATGCTCTCGCGGCCTATATAAAAACCTGCAGCCACTGCGCCCCGATATTTTGCGGGGCGTCAATGTTCATCGCACCTTTTCGAACGAACACCAGCTGCGACTTCTCACTTGTGAAGGGCGCTGTGATGGTGACGTGGGCGCCAGAATGGTGAAGATGTGCGCGCCATTCATCTTCCGTCCTCCTGGATCTTTCACACGAACCAGGTGTTTCAGGGAACATTTCGGGTTTACTTATATACCAGTGGCCTTTCTTTTTTTTTTACTCTATACGTCTTGTCAATGGAAACTCGCCGGGCGCCGACATAATTCGCTCTGGTCGTGCTGTGTGTGTGAAGCAGAAGACGAACTGAGCGCATAATGGTTCATGATGACTGGTGTCTGTCAGCGCTTCGTGAGACAACCAAAATCAGCTCCGCCGTAAAATTTCGCATTTGTACACAATGAAAAAAAAAAAACGCCAGCAATCTAGGTAGCGATTGTTGTTCCCTAGCACGAGTATTTGACTGTTTGCCTGTAATAGGCGCAGTTAGTTCGACGGTATATACGTGCACGGCTTATACATCGCGCGGTACCAGGTGGCGCGGTGGTATATTTCTTTCGTCGTGATGTCGGTGGCCGGTAAACACGTTTTGTTTCTCGGATACGTGGCTTATACGAGATGCCAATGGTTAACTGAAAGCGTCTTTTAAATCTCGCGCGCACGAGGGAGAGTGGCTGCGTGAAACGAATGAAAAAGAATCTCTCTCTCTCTCTCTCTCAAGGGCAAGTGTTCGTACCCAGTGAATCGACACGTACGGGGTTCTTCTGGTCGGTTTACGCGGTGCCGGTTTGAATATATGCTGAACCGTTACCTTCAGCAGTGTAAGGGCTGTAGGCAGTTTATTTACTTCTTATTTCTTGTTTCTCGTCTCATTAAGAACGCGGATGATCAGCCCTAACGGGGGAAACACCTCTCATTTTATTTTCATGTTTCGTTTTTTCTCAACGTCGTCTGCTTTATCGTCTGCTGTAAGCAAGCAGACGACTTTTTTTTTTTTCCTCACGCCGTCTGTTTTTCTGCTTGGCAGGCAGGTATCGACATCGCGGAGCAACACACTGAACCGCGTTGCTCCCATTAATTGGTCAATTGACACAAACTCTGCATGTTTTTAATTTTTTTCATTCGTAAGGTACACGTGTTTCGTAACGTATATATAAAACGAGACTGCGATACACCTTATGTAGAACTCGCTGTAAACTTCGGTTTGTATAGGTGCGTAACACCGATGCATTCCTGCAGGCTCACTTGAGCTTTTCTCACACCTGTTCTACGTAAACGAGCGCCTGCGTCTGCACAGCCACTCCTGCTGCGTGATGCGAATACCCGCTTCATACGACGACGCCTCGCGCAAAAAAAAAAAAAAAAAGTCGATAAAGAAACGAGAAAGGAACCTGCCGGAATGGTGTTTGCCGGCCGCGCGTTCTTTCTCTCTCTCTCTTCTCTGTTTCGCCTTTGCTGGTGAGGAGGAAATCCAGAAATGCGGATTTGATCGCTCTTCCTCCTTGCGTGCTTGCGCGCGTGTGTGTGTAGCTGCGGCGATGAAAGCGCCGAGCGTATACAACTGTGTCAAAGGTGTATTCGTACTAACAGTGCTCTAAAGTAGAGTTTCGAGAAAGAGTAGATAGATATATATATATATATATATATATATATATATATATATATATATATATATATATATATATTATATATATATATTATTATATAGCATCGAACGCGTTATTCGAAGGTCGTAGGTTCGATTCCTGCTCACGACTGGTTATTTTTTCACCCTCTTTTCTTTCTTCTTATTTACATTCCATTTGTTCTAATAACTTCCCCTATACATTCCTTATACAATATATATATAGATATATATATATATATATATATATTATATATATATATATATATATATATTGTAGCGTCGTCGGGGTAGATTGGGTGGGATGACCAAGATCAGGCAGGTCATGAAAGCAGGACGTCCATTTAGGAAACTTGAAAAAAAGGGATTTATTTGCATTCAAAGAAAAGTTAACTGGTCATCGTTTTTCCCCCTTCTCGCGCCCGCCGTCTCCTCCGTCCTTTTTATCCCTCTCGTTGCCGCCCCTCTCCCTCTATCTCGGTACATCAGTCCACTTCACGAAAGGCAGGGGCGGCCCGCAGTAAGAGGGGGGGGATCAAGGGGGTGAATCGTCCACCCGGAGCCCGACTTCCCCTCAGCTCTATGCTCAGTTGTTCCGGGTGGACCCATCCACTCCAAGAAGCAGCGACGAATCTTTCGTTCCCCGAAACCGCCGCCGCATTCCGCAGGGCCCAGCCGTGGCGCCAGCGCACCGTCCCGCGACACAATGGTCAGCCTCAACAGTCGCTGCGTTCGCGGAACTGAGTGGCGGCGACATCACGCTCGTCTCGAAGACGTCACTGGCAGCGGGACGCAACAGACTCCTCCGCCGCCGAAAGACTCGACTCGAGGGTGGCCAACTGTCGGGTCACCTGAAGCGTCGAGACGACATGTGAAACACTCGGC
This sequence comes from Rhipicephalus annulatus, assembly GCA_013436015.1. NCBI lineage: Eukaryota > Metazoa > Arthropoda > Arachnida > Ixodida > Ixodidae > Rhipicephalus > Rhipicephalus annulatus. Next base: position 153 of record WOVY01013230.1, on the reverse strand, counting down.
CTCTCTGGGCCTCAGCACTCGCATCACCAATAACCCTGTTCCAGGGATACACAACACAAGCACACACACTCTGGTCGGCGTGCCCGAGCGACACGCCCACCGGACGCCAAAACTGCCATAATTTTTACCCCATGATTGCCCTCTCTTTCTTCT
>WOVY01013229.1:0-90916 GCA_013436015.1 Rhipicephalus annulatus | reverse complement strand
CCGGAAAAGCGTCTAGCAAGAGGCCGGTCCGGCGCCACCGTCTGAGTCTAAGCCATTGTGAACAGGCACGCGTGTCATTGAGAATGACATGGGGACGCGACCACTTAGCCTGACCGAGACATAGTGGCGGCCGGCAAACGACCATATTCCCCCGCGTCTTGTTAGGATGTCGGGGCGCCTCGCTGTCGCATGTACACCTGGTAAGCAATAATGCACCCATCGCTCTTAAAGAAGCTTCTAGAAAGCAACAATTAACGAAAGAACTTACGGGGCCCGAGCGTGGGAACGGCCGCCGACGGTAGTCGGCCGAAGGAGGCAGCACGGCTTGGTATGGGAGAGAGTGTCACGTGCGGAGGACCTTTCCCTTTGCGTGTTTTCATTTGGTAAGGAGGTTTTTACAAATGTAGTGCCTTTTATGAAAGTGTTTCTGTGATTGGTTGAGATGCTGCGAGTCCGAACATGTGATTGGTTTTTGTGAAGACTCTTTGTTCGACCAAGGGTTAAAAAGAGGATGTTTGAACTTGAAAAGAGAGCGGAGCGGAGTCGGGAGTAAGCGGCGGATCTCACCACCGGAGACCACGCCATGCCGGCCGAGGGGTATGCCACCATTTTCTATGTTTTGTCTTTGTGACCCAGTGCATTTTGTAAATATAAGTTGTGTTAGCTAAATAAACCCCCAATGAGTGCTCCCCGAAATCATCGTCTTGACGTCTCATCGATTGCCTCCGCGGAGTTTCACCCACGCTTATTCGTCTCCCTGGTCGTCCGATGCGCCTAACTTGAACAACCCGACGTTTCGCCACAAAGTGGTGGAGGTTGCTCGGTAACGATAGTCCCGCTCTGAAATTATGCCCCGAGTCAACAACAAATATAAGGAACCTACCTCTGACAGCTCTACTATGACGGAACCCCCTACCTTCTTCTCTGCTATGTCTACCCCCCAAGTTAAAACCATTCGTCGGACCACCAGTCTTTAGAGGCGCGCCGGAGGAATCTATTTCAGAGTGGCTACTTTGCTACGAACATGTAGCGTCGCTTAATAATTGGGACCAAGCCACGAAGGTGAAATTTCTATATCTGGCTTTAGACGGAGATGCGAAAAAGTGGCACACCACTCAAATTCTAACCGGTGCTCCTAATACATGGGAAGAATGGGCGACGCTACTTAAAACGTCCTTTACGAGTCGCCACTCAGTCGAGATCGCCTATTTGCGGCTACAAAACCGCACTCAATTGCCGTCCGAAACCCCCGAGCAGTACTACTATGACGTAGTACAGCTGTGTGCAAGAGCGAACCCGTCTATGACGGAAGATGATCGGTTGCGGCACCTTATACGCGGGTTACGTCCGGATGTTCAGGAGAAATGATAATCGCAAACCCGGAGAGCTGCACTGCATTCCTCCAAATTTGCAACGCATAAATCTGGCAGCTTTGATGAGCCGTGTGTCCGGGGCTACAACCGATTGGCATCCAGTATTCCACCGGATCGCAGTCGTGGATGCAAAACATCGCGCATCCCGTAGGGTTCGCACCCGCCGCAGCGACAGGGCACCCTCCTACTACGTGTGTCGCCACTTGCGCCGCGGCCGAATCGCGGTGCCCGCGGGAGGTTGCCGACCGCGAGAGACACCTGAAAACGATTGCGGACTCGGTTGCCCTGCTGTCTGACCGGCTAAAAAGCATCGAAGACGAGATGCGTCGCCCCCAATGCCTTGGCCTCAGAGAACTTCCCGTGTCAACGACGGGCGTCCCCGTTGGCCAGATTTGCCGCCGCATAGGCCACATAGCCCAACAGTGCTGGCAGCGGTTCCGAGATGACAGGAACGATGAGGCTGAGCTTCAAGGCAATCAGAATGTGCAGCCTAATCCTTCGGGAAACGAGAACGGCCGGGCCTAGGGGGCCAGCCCGGCCGCCCCATCGGCACATTGTCGGAAGGTCAGCTTCTCACAGTCCCCACACGAGCCACGGTACAAAAACGTTGCGACACCGCCCTGGACTCAAGAATAGAAATGCCGACACGCTTTCCCGCCTTCCTCATGATCCCGCGCCTGTAAGCGAAGAAAACCCCTTACCGTTGCTGTTCTGGATCAGGTGGATGTAGGAAAAAAGCAGAGGGCAGACCCATGGATGAAAGAAATTATGCAGCACCTCGAGCACCCGGATGCGCCCGTTGTCAGGAAAACTAAAAGAACGGCACGGAGCTTTCGGTTGATCGACGGTGTACTGTATCGAAGGGCGAAAGGGTTTCAGGAGGATCGTGCGGCGCTCGTTGTCCCCCAAGTGCTTGAGATCTGAGATTTTAAGGTACTGCCATGACGCCACCAAGGCAGGCCACTTAGGTGTCAAGCGCACATGGGACAAAGTTCGTTGCCGATATTTCTGGCCGAAGATGTTCTCGTACGTAAGCAAGTACGTTCTCTCCTGCCCCGACTGCCATACACGAAAGCAACCACCGGGGAAAAAACGTGACGTTGTGAATGTGGCGCGTTTAAAGCCCTGCCACGTTCGATTGGGCTCCGATGCCGACGACGCGGACGATGAGTCTGATGATAATCATGAGGTGCGCGATCTCGGTGGTGATGTGCGCGAGGGAAGTGCCAGGAGAGATGACCACGGATTGCATCGAAGTGTTGTGCGCGAGTGCGGCTCCAATGGTGATGTGCGCGAGTGCGGTTCGCGAGTGGGTCAGGAACTCCGTTGCAACATTGTGTGCGCGGGACACAGACCAGTGTTCCAGTACAGCAGTGCGAAAGCTACGACACGGACACTGAACTTTACTCGGACTGGAAGACATTTTCAAGTAATAACAACGCACAACAGAATGTCAGTGCTTACGAAACGGACACTGAATTGTATTGCAGTACCAATGAGTGAACCCATATATTTCTGTGTCCAATGATTTTGTTTTGTTTTTCATCTGTTGTTTTATGTAATTTTTTAAAACATCTCACACACTTGTCGAATGCAAAACCTTTTGTATAATTAGTCTATTTATTGTCTTATTTATATAGTATTTATTATTGTATATTAGTCTATTTATTGTCGTGTTTTGCAGATAAAACGAGTGGGGCACTCTTTTTCGTAGGGGGGAGGTGTCGCGAGAGCAAGGTTTCCAGCTTCCGTATCTTCTCAGGAAATTTGTGCAATACCAACTCCTCTGCTTCTTTTTTAAGTCTTTCTTTGTACTCTTCTACCTTTGGGTTTGTTTCTCTGGCCATTACAGAGCTTCGGCTTTTGACTTTAATGGAATGTGGGGTAAATCGTGTTTTCCAGCCTGGGACAGGAGCCTACACGCTGCATTTACGGCTTAAAAACGGAGCAGTCAAGGTCGCCCCCGTTCGGGATTCGAAGGGGAAAGCTTACCCGGAAAAGCGTCTAGCAAGAGGCCGGTCCGGCGCCACCGTCTGAGTCTAAGCCATTGTGAACAGGCACGCGTGTCATTGAGAATGACATGGGGACGCGACCACTTAGCCTGACCGAGACATAGTGGCGGCCGGCAAACGACCATATTCCCCCGCGCTCTTGTTAGGATGTCGGGGCGCCTCGCTGTCGCATGTACACCTGGTAAGCAATAATGCACCCATCGCTCTTAAAGAAGCTTCTAGAAAGCAACAATTAACGAAAGAACTTACGGGGCCCGAGCGTGGGAACGGCCGCCGACGGTAGTCGGCCGAAGGAGGCAGCACGGCTTGGTATGGGAGAGAGTGTCACGTGCGGAGGACCTTTCCCTTTGCGTGTTTTCATTTTGGTAAGGAGGTTTTTACAAATGTAGTGCCTTTTATGAAAGTGTTTCTGTGATTGGTTGAGATGCTGCGAGTCCGAACATGTGATTGGTTTTTGTGAAGACTCTTTGTTCGACCAAGGGTTAAAAAGAGGATGTTTGAACTTGAAAAGAGAGCGGAGCGGAGTCGGAGTAAGCGGCGGATCTCACCACCGGAGACCACGCCATGCCGGCCGAGGGGTATGCCACCATTTTCTATGTTTTGTCTTTGTGACCCAGTGCATTTTGTAAATATAAGTTGTGTTAGCTAAATAAACCCCCAATGAGTGCTCCCCGAAATCATCGTCTTGACGTCTCATCGATTGCCTCCGCGGAGTTTCACCCACGCTTATTCGTCTCCCTGGTCGTCCGATGCGCCTAACTTGAACAACCCCGACGTTTCGCCACAAAAGGATTAAAATTCACGCTTATAAGACTGCTTACTGATCATCGCTTCATTCTAATTTCAGCTTGACAGTGATGCATTTGTGCACCACAATTTCCTTCGCGGGATACAAAAGGAAGATTGGGAAAGAAGTCGTTCGGGCTAGAGTGCAGTTTCTGTGCTGAAAGCTGCTTGAATTAGCGAGAGAAAGAAACAAGGTGGCAGAGAGGGAGGGAGGCCTGACTGCTTGTGCGTGTTTGCACAAAGCGCTTGGGTTTCTTCCTCACTCGCCGGGTGGGAGTGCCCGCGCGTCTTACGTGGTACGACGACCCGAACCCCTTCCTGGCTATTTCCCGGGGGAAAGCCGCGCCGAGGGCCCCGTTAATAATACACAACGCGCTGCACTCGGGAGTGGGGACCTGCTCACCGTCACGAATTAGCCTGCTCTATAGTATACAGACCACATGCCCGAATCTGCCCTTCTGACTCTTCCTCTCCTTCCCTCGCACTCATCCCCGCTGCAGCGGCTTCCCATCCCGTCCCGGTTTGGCATCCTTCTGCTACGAGTAGCCAGCTCAGCCTCGCGGTTCTTCTTCCTGTTTGCGCCGACGTCCCTCGCTGCCGAGAACGGGGAGTTTAAGCTGCTGCGAGCATGATTAGGCAGCGCACTGGTGAGGCAAGCCAGCTTGGGCAGGGATTATCGGGATCGCGCGGAAAACACGCGAAGCGCGCAGTTTGCCTGCCCCTCATCCTTCCGATTTTGTTTGCTTTTCCCGCGCGGACTCGGCCCGGTTCCCTTTGGTTTGCCCTTTCGACCCCCTCTAAGCTGTGCTGAGCTCTACCCCCTCTTCGCCTTGGGTTCCAGTCAGGGGACTCCCCGTTCCCACTGATCTATCGGTTCCATGTTTGCCTGTCTCTGCATACACTACTCGTACGTGTGTACGAGAGCAACGAGGGGGTTTAATAGCTGGCTGCACGAGAAGGGTCGGGGATTGCCCGCTGCCGGCTGATTAAATTATTGCGGCGCTGTCGGATGATCGCATGCACCCGTCCAGTCAAAAGGGTCTGCGTATTCCATGCCGCTTGTATATGCGAATAGTTGGCTGCTAGAATTCCGGCGTGCGGCTGTTCACAACAGCTGCCCCCGCCGTGCCCCGCGGCTCTCCCTGTGCACACAATTCTCGTCCCCATCCCCTGTAAATTTGAATTTACTACGACCTGTCATTCTCGGGGTGCGGTGTAGAGCCGGAGAGACAGATCGTTTGCATTTTATCGAAATAAAGTAAACCGATGGTGCCGTGTGACGGCGTCATTTTCTTTTCTTTTTTTGTTCCTTTAAACACGCTGTCTGCACATTTGGTTGCCGACGCTCCCTCGCATCTGAGTCCCCGTCGATCATGACGTCAGTAGAATTCAACGTGCGTGGAGATATTGATGGTCCCATTTCTCACGGTGTTTATTTAGCTAAGCCGTTCCTTCCCCCCCTTCGATGGAGTTTCTTCTTAACGTGAAGGGGAAGGGCGTTTACTTAGGGTCTCAACGTAATTGATAACGGGGTCTGTACCTGTACGGATTGGTATTGACTGTGAGAATTAGTTCTGTACGGAGAGTGTCTACTTGTGACATGTACCACTCGTTATGTTTGTGTCGAGCACCAACTTGCTCTCTGTAGTGTACGTGCGGCCTAACCGGCTTGCCGCAAATGTTTTATCAATTGTAGTCTTTCTTTCTTTCACTCGCCCTGCCGCGGTTGTCTAGTGGCTAAGGTACTCGGCTGGTGACCCGCAGGTCGCAGAATCGAATCCCGGCGGCGGCGACTGCATTCTCGATGGAGGCAAAAGTGCTGTAGGCCCGTGTGCTCAGATTGGGGTGCTCTTTAAAAAACCGCAGGTGGTCGAAATTTCCGGAGCGCTCCACTACGGCGTCTCTGATAATCATATGGTGGTTTTGGGACGTTACACCCCACATCACTAAATACATAAATAAATAAATTACTATTTCTTTCATTGGCTCATTTTTTGCGTTCGACGAGCGAGGGAGTGTCCGTGCAGGTCCGCGCATCAATATAAAGTGTCACACTGTCGGCCATGGTGGCTGGGGACAGAGCGCTTCTTCCGTTAGGGCGGGGTGGGGTGTCATCAATTGCTCTTCTAATTAAGCGCCGCCTCGAGGCATCTCGCTATGGTGTCGAGACGCTTGCGTCTCGTGCAGCTTCTCCGGAACGACCGTAATAATTAATACATGCGTATGCAGAGGGTCGCGTATTGCACAGATGGCACGCCTCCGAGTGTTTGTCTGGAATTTCGTGGTGGACTTGTTTTGTACAGAGAACTGTAGCGTTGGAGCGCGGTCGTACTAGCTACATGCAGTTGTCGCTGGTAAACACCGCAGTTCAATAAAGCTCTTTGACTGACTACGTAGTTGCTATACTGTGCATTGGGCGTATACACTGTTTCATTTTTACTTTTTCCTACATATCGAAAGGACAAATTCACACCTAGATTCTGTATGCATGTCGTATATGTATATATATATATATATATATATATATATATATATATATATATATATATATATATTGAGACTCCATGCTGTTGTGTGTTTTCGCGAAGTTTGCAGCGCTGGTAGTCAGTTATGTCCTACCAACTTGCCCAAGCTTCAACGCTTCATGGTAATACGCGTCTAGCCTTCTTGAGACGTGTCGCTCCTATTTCGCCCATGCTATTACGAATTCCGGTAGGTACGTGTTCTCGAAGATTCCTGCGTCACGTGGATTTTCCCGCAAGCTCCTTCCTATACGCAGTGTGTCTCTCCTGCGACATTCCTCGGGGTGAAGTAACCTTGGTATCGCATTCTCTGCGTGCTCGCGAGCATTACGTATAAGCCTGCGCGCTCGCGAGACACTTAATGCTCCAGCGAAGCGCGGTTCGTGCGTATAAGGTATCGCAATGTGCTTATACGCGTTGTGAGCCCGCAGTTCTGTCCCGTGTGTCAGACGCAAATACTCGTTAGCTCGCGCATTACTCGTGGAATTCCGTACCGCCTACCCGTCTGCGCGTAACGCAGTGCAGTTCGCGGCATTGGGTATACATGAGAACCTGGAATGAAGATAACCACTCGCTATATGGATATGGGCAGACGCATTCCGATGGTTCCGCTGCGGCATATTTTGTGGAGCCTAAATGCGAGAGCGCCACGCTCTCTGAACACACGCACGAAGCAGACGCGGTCGAACCAAAACCAAACAAAACACATTTATCGTACTTCCAAATCGGCGATATCGTCAACCGAATCAAGTACATCAGTAGTGATCAACATGCTAAGCACAACCGTACAGAATAGTCCAATACTCTTCAATCAACATAGGAGCAAACAAGGTAACCCGAACTCGGCATCGCCAACTCTCGACTCACCACGACGGCCCCACGGGAAACGGCCCGTGGTGTATAGATGATTACTCGCGCTCCAATCTTCGTCGGCTGACTCTAATTGGAAAGCGAATTCTTCGCGTCGCAGTAACTAGCAGGGCGGCTTGGCCGCACGCGCAGGAGCCTTGAAAAGGAGCGACTCGACTCGTTGTTGAGTTTCGTTGAAGATGACTAGAATTTTGGAAAGGAAAGAGATGGGTAGAATAGGAAGAAGGAAAGATTTGGAGCCGGTCCCATGAAGGCTACCGTGGGAACGGTACTGGGGGAAACCCTCTAAGCATTCGTCGGCTTTGTGTTGGCAGCCCTAATCTTGACCGGTGAAATTGGGCAGCGAAGATGAACTGCTTCGACGGCGTCTGTACAGCCGGACGGCGGGATGAACCTTGTGCCGTCTCCGTGGACCCGCTGCTGGACGGCGACCGTTCGCGCCAGCTGCCACACGCCAAAACGATTCGTCGATCTTTTCTGTGATGGTCGTTGAGCAGTGACACCAACTTAAACCTCGCCGTCACTGCTGGCGCTACCGCGCTAACCATATTGATAATGGTGATAAAGGGCGGATGGATGGATGCTATATGAGCGTCCCCTTTATAACGGCGTGGTGACATGTGGGCTACCAGTCTCGCAAAAAAGAAAGAAAAAAACGAAAATAAATCTGTCTTTTTATGTTGACCGAAGGCCTTATCTACTTCAGTTGAATCGATCCTGTTAAAACAAGGAAAAATATAAATCGCTCTGCCTCTTCGGGCAGAGTGACCTCATTTTCCCACTATTGCCGTCCTTTATCTCTATTTTTTCGCCACCAGTACTCTAGCCGTCTCTTACTTGCTTCTATCGCGGACGTGTTCATATTTCCATGTTTGTCCCTGAAACCCAAAGCCTCATGCAGGCTTGTACCCACACGTATACATACTTGGGTCGATATCGCCGCATTCAATCAATGCTCGCGAGCACAACGCCACCATCCGCTCGATGGTTGTGCACCCTGAATTCGGCCTATGCGCGAAACACGTGTGTGCCACAAGGATAAAACCGCTTTACAGGGGGTGTTAGCACCCTCACAATTTCATGACAATTAAAAGGTGATTTCGTCAGAGGAAAATGCTGTACTTAAGATATGCTACCATGAAGAAGTATCATGCTTCGTGCTTGGTTAGGAAAGCGTGACGACTCGATGACAACTCAGCTGTGAATCCTAAAGGCAGCAGTAACATTTGTACTTTTCGAAACACGCGGAACCGAGTGGTATTTTTTTATTGCTAGTCCGCTAAGTCTTCAGCAATTCGGCTTCGCTGCATGTGCTTTCGACACTCTCGACGCTCGCCTCCCCGAACAGCCTCTCCTGCCGGCATTTATCGGTACTAATTAGGGATGCCGCAAAGAAGTTTCAGTCAGCCGAGTGGCGCCCGAATTCATCGGCACTGTTGATAAACCCCTTGAAGACACAGTTGATTACGGGAATACAGGGCAAGCATTCGAACTTGGCGGCCACTCATCGCAATCAAGGGAGTGAATTACCGCCGGAATGTCGTGGTTAGCGCAATCAAGTGCTTGAGCAATGAAAGGAGAACTCGGTAACGGTAACCAACTGGGTTTGTTGACACCGGTTTATCGTAACATCGATACGGTATTGATTATTTTGTCGCAAAGGCTGCCGGGGCGGATCTTGGCTGCCTCTTTTTATCACACCTTCCATCTTTTTGTCAACTAATGACCTCTTCAGCGCCGAGAAATCTTTTGTACATAACTTTCCGAACGGAAGGGGACAAAAACTCAAAAGAAGCAAAACTGAGTCTCCGAAGAAACACGATCCTCGTTTAAAGCTCACTTATCGTACACACCTGTTTCGGAACTCCTATTAAACATTGTTCTCAAGTTTCGGATTGTGAGATGAGCAGTCCCTTGAGAAGCACGTTGAACTGCGCCGAAAGAGAACGGGGACAAAAAATGCATGAAGCACGCAGACTCGGCGGGCCATCGCCTGTATAGATTGGTCTGCTGTCCTACAGAAAGCGCATGAAGTTCGAACAATTCGAACCTTCATTTGGTATTCCCTTATGCACTATTCGGTAAACAGCGAATCTGCATTAAGCGACGAGCCTGTTCAATATATCCGTACTTAGTGTTATGAGCGCAATAGTGGTCCCAAACAGCCCAGTTAAGCGCCCACGCGTGTTCTGATAGTGGCTGCCTAATTTAGTGACTTCTTAAGTTCTTATAGGTTATAGTTTCGTTTCGAACCCCTAGTGTTAAATAGCGTAAGTTTGGCTTTCGTTGGATAATGTATAACGGTTTAGGTTTTAACTTAACCTATCTTTACGAACCCGTAAACTTGGGTTAAGTGTGCGAAGTGGCTTTCGCTGCATTTTTTGTTTGTTTTTGCTTTTGTCTCGTGCCGTGCTTGTGGGACACCCAGCAAAGGGCTCTCGAGACTGCCACGACGTGCTATACGCGGATGGTGGTATAATGTAGTAAAGCGTAGCCTTGCGATTGTTCCCGATCCTCCCGTGTCGAGTGGTCTCTGGCTCGTTCGGCCGCCGTGCACGAACCGATCAGATCCGGTTTTCCTGCCGGTCCTTCGCTCTTTTTTTCTTTTCTTTTTTCCGTGCTCTCTGCCCCCGACGCCGTTCTCGCCCTCGGTCCCCGAGGGGCAATCGTGAGTTCGACGCGGCCCCGCTATTGGGGACGGCGGGGCGCACGCCGCTCGCAGATTATAGGCCACTCGACGCAAGGTTGTTGATCGCCGCGGATGCGGCACGACTCCGCCGTTGTCGCGTCCTCCGCTGACACGTCGTTGTCAGCGCCTCTTCCAGTCGCAGTTCAGAGGTCGCCGTCGCTCTTATGTATACGCAGCTTCTTCAGGCGGTCAAAATTTCCGGAGCCCTTTTACTATACGGCGTCTATCATAATCATATGGTTGTTTTGGTACGTTAAAATAAGCAGCCCCCTTTGGGACGTTAAACCCCACATATCAATCAGTTCGCCGCTTCATCTCCCGATGCTCATTTCCACCGTACTCACTGTTCCGTGACAATATAACGCGTGTCATAATTCATACTGCATAATTAACTTATTTCAAACCTCAGCTTTCCTCCTTTGTTCGAGCGATCGTTCTTCATCTACGCAGGATCATCACCGCGTGAAGCAGTAATCGTGCTCTCTACAAATTCTCGTGCACTGCGTTGCACCGTGGGACCCGCGCAGTGAGAAATGAAAACATTTGCACATTCGCAGAGGGTTGGGCACTTGGATAACACAAGGTTTAACTATATAGCACAGCGTGACGCATGGTGCGAAAAAGCAGCTGTAGAAGTTAAGACGAGTCCATGCGAGCCCCGACTCTCAAGAGTCTTTGCAGGTGAAAAGAAGCGCTAAGGTATAAGAATGGACTGCATGCATGATTCAAGTTACTGCATTACGAAGCAAGTCATCTCGTATGTTAGTTTTATATTTCGCGCGTCGCGTCACTGGGTGTCACCTGCGCTGACATCTACTGAGGGGGTAACGTGTATTCCTGAATCGGTTCTAAACGATGTCTGCAATGCGTGCACATTGACAGCACGCGGTAAATAGGATTTACACCCTGCTGATTGCTTCAACAATAACCACTTCTGAAAATTATTGGCCTTTCTTGTCTCCCCTCGTGCACACGTCTATAGGCACGAAGAAAGACGTGAAACAATAAACGATAAAACAATCCCATCTAGACGTGTGCACGTTTTATGTCCATGCAGTACGTCTATAGACTGATAACGTCAGGCGGTACCAATTATGTATGTAAGCCCGTGTGTATAGTGAATACAAATCCTCAAAGCGCGAGTTTCAGAATGTATCATTTTTTTTGCACGCTGTACGTGGTGCAGAAGCTTTAGAAGTCGTACACGATTACCCAATTAATAACTCCTACGAACTGTCTGCGTATTTACGCTTGGTTGTACTACACTATTGCGCGCTTTTTTTTTAACTGTGAAATTCGAAGTGTATTGTTCCAAACTCGGCATCTCCTTTGTGTCGACTGAAATATGGTTTTGAGTTGGATGTGAATCATACGCGAAGTTCGCTAACTGTTATGCGCCGACCTTCTGTCTCTTTGTATCGGACATCACTGTTCCCGTTGTTCCCTTAGGGGCCGTGGTTATTCTCTATGTAAAGCCGTCGTTCTTTTGCGCAAACCTGTCGAAGTTCATTCAGAGCGCTGTCTGTATAAACTCCGACACAATGCGCTGTGTGTTAGTTTTTCATTGTCATTGTTTTGTCGCGCTTACGGTTTTTCGATATGCAACTACCAAGTATACCTCAAACCCAGACCCGGACAGATTTCGTCTAGGTCTTTTTTTTCTTTGTTCTTTTTTCCCGACGGGGCTATGTCGAACCGGCACATGTTCATTACGCTGGTTCGCTATCGACCTCTACCGTATATTAACAGGAAATTCACTACAATATAGCTCGCAGTTCGCGAACCTCGTCACTGTATATGGATTATTTTCCGAAAGACGTCTGTGCGTCGCCGTTCTTGGCTGTTAAGCCGATGTTCTCCCGTTTTTGTACAACGCGACGTCAATTAATAAGACAATGAAACATCTTGTGCACCAACCCGACCGTTTTCGAGCGTACGCACCTACCGTGACACTGTTCGTTTAGTGGTTAAAGGTGCAAAAACGCAAAAGTTAACAGCCCAATGGGTCGGCACTCAAACCCATTCGTATATATGCAAGCTGGAGCTTGACGTCACATTTCGTGCATGATTTGTGGCAGAAGTCTACTGGTTTGCGTCGTGCCTTACACCTTCATGAGAAAACTCGCTGCATGTGACGGCAAGCTCATCTGCTGGGAGAGAAGTGCCTGTAGACTTGTTACAGCAACATCGTGTTTATACAAATCGAACGCACTTCACTTGCACAGGATGACGTCTCTCCACGAGGCAGCCAGCTGTCTACCGATGATTGCACGCGTGTTGAGTCCTTTATTCCCGTATATGCTTATTTCTCTGATGACACGTGCCTCCTAAAAGCATTTGTTCGCCGGAGACAACATGTGTGAGGTGGCTGCTTTTTGTGTAAACAGGCTTCCTAGCTCGACGGGCATATGTAAATAAAGGCCCTATACTTGTACAGCTAAGCGGCAGTTGTTTATGCATAAACAGATTTCTTCGCTGACAATGTATATTAATGCATCTAATAGAGTTTCAACACCGATACGGTCCCACCGCCGGAATAAAAATATACCGCTGGAACTTCTCGCATGTGTGTGGCAGTCCTCGATTCCAGCGGTTCCGTAAATGTTACCTGTGTTTTCATATATACGCGGCGCTGCGGGCTGGCACGTGCGGAAGTTAACATTTCCGAACCGGGCAAACGGGTTGTGACTATATACTCGTACAGATACGTGAAACAATGTACACGGAAGCGCTAGTTGCCGCATCGGAGTATACATGGTGTGCCTTGATATGTTGCATCAACACCCATGATGACTATTTTTGCTTGAGGCGTGAACTCCGCGTAGGGATTTCACGCCTCGGGCACATGTTTTGTCGTCATGCGGGATGGGGACTGCTTTAAAACTATGTTAAGGTTCGCGGTAACGATGTGTAGAGTTCTGTGTTGTTAGACATCTGTTTTATCGTTTTTTAACCTTCAAGTTTGTACGAATATTTTTGGCTGATCACATTCTGAATTTGAGTCTTGGATTCTACATTGTTCGCAGCATTATTCTGTCTGACAAGCAACTTCGTTAACTTAATGATATAAAGTGTATTACGCTGAACAGATTAACAGGATATATTTCAAACAACGAAATTTGCCGTGGCAGCAGAAACGGGGCAAGCACAATAGTGGTACTGCTGTTACGTGCGTTATACATAAATCATAACGTGAAAAGATTTTTTCAAAAAAGTACACAATACATGTGAGTGAATGATGTACTTTTAAAAACGTTAGCGGCCAGCTTGTTTGCTGCGCATCCACTAAAATTAAAGAAGAAAATCTTTGGTTAACGCGTGCTAAGCGTTTCGGCGACTTACAACATGTCAAGTCATATGTGATCGTTTTTATATCGTGACTGGATAAAGCTTCTCTTTTAGGTCACAGCACCTGAACTACAGCGCGAAAAACGCCGAAATGTCTACTTCAACGCTGTTCTACCGTACTAGTTGTTCGCTGTAGTCTCTGAAATAAGGACAGTATGCACAAGCATTACTTGGCCTGCAGGCACATTGCAGGCATACGATAATGTCACGAGCGGCGTTCTCTGCTACCCACCGGGAAGTGCAATTTAGATTGATCATCAGGCAGCTAGTGCAGCGATATTAGGTATACATCGCGATGCACGTATATAGGTCACGTATACGTTATGCGACGCATGGCGCAAGATGACGTAAATTGCGCATGCGTAACACCACGCACCAGCCGCGGCTGACGTCGTCGTAAATTTTGGTTGGTCGTGCGCGATGACGTGGAGCAAGAAGCAGGCGCCTCTCCGTGAGGCTACTCATACGCAAGTGAATACCGCTGGCGCATAGCCTCCGAGATTGACCGCTGGTCGCGTGGCGAGCAATAAAATTTGGCAGGCCATATACAGGCTTATCTGCAGTTGCGGCACTCTATAAATACGGAATGCTAAGTTTCAAACACGCGGGGCACGGCTTAGCGTGACACTGTTATATTGGCCTCATTTTCCCCATGCACCCATGGTTAGAGTTCGTAATATGATAAGATATCTTCTGGGAGATATACTGCCGAGTTATTCAATCGCTATCTTTATAATTTCTTATTGGTTGAACGGCTAAGGTATACTCTTCCATTTCTTTCCAGATCCTTCGCAACACGATCTGTTTAATGAGGCAGTGTGAGATCTTTGGCATACATTCTTTGGAATCCTAGGAACAGGTTCTATTTTATGTGTATGGGCGTCGCATACCTCGATGTTTTGCACGTTCAGAAGAAAAAGTAAAGAACATTCGTATTTCCCCGAATGCAATGTGCGCGTAAATTATGCCGTATATGGCGTGTGTCGAACGTGCATCTACTGGCGATAACTGTCGTGGAATTACATAGTTTTTTTTTCTTTATTCGTGCCTATAACTTGATATCACCTTTTTGCTGACTCTGCGGCAAGCTTGCAGCGTAAAGTATGCGGCTCGCCTATCACTTGTCCAGTTTTCTTAACTGAAACCGGGTCACGCAACACGGCACCGGCCCCCCTTTTAACGTATGTGAGGAAACTGTATAGCTCGCTGCAAAACCTATCCGACGCGTGTCCGACGAGTTTGCGCCGCGTTTCGAAACAGCTCGCGCCGCTCGATCATAAAAGCTGTGCACATACATACCATACTCACGAAACCCCGTGCGCGGCGCCTCGATATTTTCTTTTCCAAAATTCTTTCGGTCGGTTCTTTTTTTTTTTTTATTCGTGATCACGTCGCGGTCTGCCCACTCGTTTACTCTTGCACTTCATATGCGGTTTTAGTTCGTGCCTGCTTCGCTTATACGGCGAAAATGATGGAAAAGGCTAAAATTACTTTTACAGCGACACTGTTGTATGCTACACTCTTACTGCTACATTTTTTTTTTCTTTTCTTGGGCTCTTCCTGTGGCGCACGTGCATGGTAAGCCTGTAGCTTGGCCGCGCGAATACTCAGTCTTGAGAAACATTGCTTTTGTGAATTTCCGTGTTTTTCTCTTGCTTTCTTTTTTTTCTTTCTTTTTTTTCTCTGGTGGTTTCTTCGTGCCTTACGTTATCGATTTAAGGAGCATTTTGGTCGCTCTATAGCATAGCTGCGCGCCATCATGTAGACAGTGTCACGTCTCTTGCTCTCAAGTTTCTCGTTTAACCCCGCCTCTATCGTTGCTTTCTTAAAAACTTCGCTTCACGTTACCGTCTGCGGATTCTGTTTCCATGTTTCCCCGCTTGCCTCTCTCGCTTCCAGCTCCCGCACTGTATTCACGTTTGAGTCTCTCGGTATTTTGCTCCATGTGGGCGAGTACCGTGCAATGCTGTAGAAGGTATGTCCTTAACAAAATACATATGGTTGATCGGCCGAGTTCGCAAATTGGTTCGCTTGTAAGTATAGTTGTGTTTTAAAAGCGAAACTTCTCTTAGTCTAACATTGTCCCGCGTCAGGCGTAACAGGCCGTATCTTCCGAACAGTATAACAGATGGGGCTGCCTCATAGAAGTACATACAGACTGTAGTTGAGTGGGTGTATTCTAGGTGGCGCTGTACCGCTACTATCTGATTGGCTGCTGCGCGGGCTGTGCCTGGGTGCGCGGGGAACGAGTGCCTCTAGGTCTCCTGCATCCTCGCCATACGTGTCGGATCGTTGGTGGGGCATGAACGAAGCGGGGCGATTAACGCGGAGAGCCAAGGCGGATCGTGCTCGTTGCCAGACAAACAGACACAAACGTAAGGACGGACGTATGGATGGACGTACGAAAGAAAGAAAGAACAAATGAACGAATGAATGAACGAATGAATGAATGAACGGACGGACAGATGGACGTACGCACGGTCGGATGGACGCTTAGCTCCACTCATTCACTCCGTGGATATGCTGGGAATATATTTGTGAATCGCTTGTGCACTGCCTTTTCACTTCGTAAACTTTGATCGAGGCAGCCTACCGACATTTTTCATGGCTTAACTTCCTCTAATCTTCATTGTTAACTTTCGTGCGCTGATTCCGCTTTTTCCTTCGGCTGACATAATTAAGTGTTATGTCATGCCAGTGGCGCACAGAAAGCTGCAAGTTGAGTCATTGTGTGCGCATCATCAGCAATTTCGATAGGCATCGAGCTTACCATATTTTCATTATAAACAACCGCTTTATAAGTAGCATTCTGCCTTGCACGGTGCAACAAAAACCTTATAGAGACGATATATAGTAAGCGTGCTGTAATTGCGTAGTACTTTCCGTTTGTCTTGTAAACCGCGTCCAGTGTGCTTTGCGGTGGGCTTTGCGCACAATTTAACAGCATCTCTCGCGCTCAGACGGCTCGGGCTATCGCCCGCATAGTTAAGCTTTCAACGCACTGCATGGCTCCGATCAGGCAAAGCATGCAGCATCTCCTCTGTAAATGTGGAATTTGGAGATAAATGAAAATAAAAAAGGATATATACGAAAAGCTTCGAGGCCTCAGAAGGCTTTTCCTTTATGGCGGGCTCTCGACTTTCGCGAAGAGAACCGCGCCATTTCGTCATCCGACTCTCTCTATGCTGTGGGCGTCGCAAGCGGCACAATGCGGACCACGCTGCTGCTGCGTGCAACGGCATGCAGCGGGGCTGAGAGAAGTCGGGAATCGCGAACGTGTACGCGGCGCCGGTCGCTTCTACGGAGGGAACCTAATGCGAGTTTTCAATTTCCGCTTCGGATGCTTGCTCTCCATCTCCCCGCCCCCTTCATCTTTTTCCCCTCATCCTCTTACACCACCGTTCCCTTCTCCTTCTTGCTCTGGGCTTAGTGCTCAAATGTGCCCTCTCTTTCTTTTGTCAGTGCTATCGAAGCATCTACGTGACTGGAGACGACAGCCGAGTGAAGAAGTCCCATCTCGTGCAAACTGCTCGTATAGCCGAAAACAAGGAAGGCCTTGTGAAAAGAGTGTTTAGTCTACGGTTGGGGAGGGTAATGATGGGTACGGTGGCGCGTGCGTTATCTGTCATAAGCTTCGATGTTTTATTAGCCCCACTAAAAGCTGTGTGAAGATTGTGGCATCCGCGCATATTTGCTTTTAATAAGCCCGCCTTTAACTTTTGTGTAATCGATGCACGCAGATATGTGGTCCTCGTCTTACTTTGCTACGAATTCGACTGCGAACGATGAACTAATCGAGCTCATCTTCCTCTCTCAACTTATCTGGAACCGTGAACTTTTTCATCGTGGATCCAGCCAGCTGTTCCATCATTAAATCCAGCTTTTTTTTCTTCGTCATGATACTGACATAAAGCTGTTCTTTAAGAAAGAAAATTTTAATGATGCTGTTCGGTTTGCAAGATTGTATTTAGGGTTTGATAAAAAAAACCTGACTTGTAGTTATACGCGAGCGTGCGCTTCGCCACATTTTTTATGTGCCCGAAGGCGAAGCTGTGTTCGGAGAGCAGCTACGGCGGCGTCCAGATTTCGCACCATCAATTGTATCTTGACGTCGTTATGCTGTCTAATATGCGGTTTCAGTGTCCCGGCAGTATGCGTATAAAAGCTCGAACAAATGTATAAAACATACAATAGTATAAAAGCTCGAACAAATGGTATCGACCCGGTCATTTGTCGACGTTTTGAACCCATTGAATGGATACCGGACCATTCCTTTTTCGGACGTCATCGTGTGACGTCACAGATCGCTAAAATGTGTGACGGCACAGTGACGTGATATGATGACGTCATTCAATGAGAACGTAGCTTGGTCACGGGGGGGTGGGGGTGATCGCGGAGGCACTACAAAATTAGGTGAGGGGCCTCGGGTCCCTGGGGCATTGTTAAAACCACATTGCACGTTAAGCGCCGAAATCCCTCGGAGGATAGCTAGGCAGAATCAATACATCGACTGAGAAAAAGGCGGCCTTCGCTTTCCAGTCGTCTCGGGTGAGTGCTTAACAAACCGTGCAAAGTTTTTTTTTCTTATTTTTGCCAAGTACTGCAGATGTGTCTATAGATGATGAGGGTAGCAAAATGCCACGCGCATTCACCATGCACGGCGAGTGTCAACCGTGCCGTCAATTTTACGCTTCCGACTTCCTGCAGCGTGGTTCAATTATTCACGCAAAAATTGCCTCGAGACGCTGCACGAACTCTCTTCGAAGCAGCTTTCGCAAATTTGAGCATCTTGAATGTACATTACTTAGGACCGGGTATTAAATTTCTCGAATACTTAATGCCAGGATTATATACCCGACTGTCGGTCTCGTTACTCCCGAAGAAGCCTCCGTAGTGTCCCGAGCCGATTATCATCGCCCGGCGCGGCGCACTTGAGTGTTAAAAGAACGGGACAGGATTATCTCAAATTACAACTGCGCTGTTTCGTTGTTTTGCTCCCGGATATACGACTCGCGTGCGCCGATGCTCTTTTACGTTGCTTTACGCTACTATACGACCATAGCCAGTCGCGCTTGTAAAGTTGGTTCCTCATGCGCAGACAGGCTCGCCACTTAATTTGTTTTTTTTTTTACTTACTGTGTTTAAAGCCTATAGGCAGACGTTCCGGTGCTTTAACCATTGTCTTCCTTTGAGCGTTTCGATAGCTCGTAAAAGCGGGCGACGCCTTTTTGAGGGTGTTAAAATGGAATTTTCCGACTTGACGTATACGGCCGTACTTATTGATCGCAGCCTATGTTTTTTTTTCGGCTTTCTTTCTGCCCCCCCCCCCTCCTCCTTCATCGTGAATGTCATTTGTCGACCAAGAAAATTGAGGATTTGCGTGTTTCTTAGCGCAGTTACGGGTGTAAAGAAAGCATGTTATTTTGTTCAATCAATTTGAAAACACCATAAGCGGTTGCAGAAACTCGCCGAAATTTGTTTATTGAAAGCAATGTTCACCTTGTTGTCTCTGAGCTGAGCCTACAGTTTTATAGCGGCGTTATTCCTACTTATTCTCGCACTTTGCTTACCTCTACGAATATTGCAGCGTTTCATCTATACAACAGAATTGAAAGTTGGGCCAGTTATACGACAGTTGTAACATTCCTCCATATGCAATCTTCCTTTTTAAGCTACATTTACTTTTAATGTCTGTATGTTATTCATTCTTTTCACGCTATTCATTGTGACCTTTTACTCCTCTTTATCGCCCTCGAGCTTCGTCCAAAAGAATAGATGTACGCACCGCGCGTCATTGTGTGCGAAAAAAAAAAAGAGACGCTCATTCACTCCGTATTGTTATGGTGCGAATTGATAAAACGCGAGCGGAGGACTCCGTCATGTTCTTATTTTCTTTAATTTCAACCGCCTCCATTACAATATAGTCTCACCGACGGAGTCGCTTTCACGTGACTTCGTCGCGCACTCGTGCCGCATCGCGTGCATCTTTTACGGGCGGCCGAATTTTCTCGATTCACACCTCTCGAACTCTTCAAACAATAAAAAAATGAAGATTTCGTTGCCTTTTTTCGGTTTCTCTCGTTTGATTGCTGTGTGCTGTATACCTTGTTTAGTCTTGGCGCGGGGGACCTTACGTTGCTTTGCGTTTGATGAACCTCTCTCTCCCCTTCTCTCTCTCTCTCTCTTACTCTCCTTCTCGCGCGCACAGCGCGTGCATTGGCCCGAAAATTTCCTCAGCGCGTTATTGTTCCCCGCATTTCGCTCATCTAACAAAGGAACGCGTCGAGAGGGCGCGCAATTTAAAAGGGGCCGACCTTTTTAAAAATACAAGCGCGCCGTCGGCCGGGGGGGGGGGGGGCTGACTTGGCGATTTCGCGGGTTCCTTTTTTCTCCCTTCGGAGGGCGCCTTGCTGCGTTTTATTCCCCGTCCCACCCCCACTGGAATCCTTTTTACAAATTCAGTGATATAAAGAGCGTTTCCTTCAGTTTAGCTTTCCTTGCGCGATTCTCGAAAAGCCCGTCTACTTGACCAAAAAAGCCTGGAGCTTCCATGCGCGCGTAAATGATTAGGATTGCCTGAGAGAGCGTATACAATAACACGTTGCAAGTTACACAGCTCAACTGTCACCTTCCGATAAGTTGCAATGACTGTGGTTGCCCGCCGCCGTTCTAAAGTGCCGCATAATTACTTACCACGAACATAAATGTAGGCGTAAAAATTACACGGACGAATGCTGTAATCAGTAAAGGGACGTATTGTTTAAGTGTGCCTTCGTCCTCGCCGTTGAAGTTCATTTGTTAAAGGAGTAATGAGACCAATTTTCAGAGCTTATTTTACTCCGCCACATGGGCATATTACCTACTCCGTGTTTGGAAGCAGTGGCAGGGGCCCGTCGACATACTGAGGCGCTTGTATAGCGACGTCGTGGCGCGTATCCGTGAAGCAGAGCGGCCGTCTGAACGCCATGATATCTGGCGCGAGCCCCGCCGCGGTGGTCTATAGTGGCTAAGGCAGGCTGCTGACCCGCAGGTCGAGGGATCGAATCCCGGCTTCGGCCGCTACATTTCCGATGGAGGCGGAAATGCTGTAGGCCCGTGTGCTCAGATTTGGGTGCACGTTAAGTAACCCCATGTGGTCGAAATTTCCGGAGTCCTCCACTACGGCGTCTCTCGTAATCATATGCTGGTTTTGGGACGTTGAACCTCGCATAACCAATCAATCAATATCTGGCGCGAGCATGTGACAAGAAGCTTGTGCAACGTCGCGACGAACCGGGGTCAGTAAAGGAGCTGAAAATAGCGTTTAAAAAAATGCAAACAATTTTTCAGGGCACACTCATGTTTTCCGGCGCATTTTCCAGCCTCTTAAGGGTTTGGTCTCTCTGTCATGACGCAATAACTCAAATGAACTAGCGAGGGTGCAGACGCGTCGTGACTGTTGATAATATATATATATATATATATATATATATATATATATATATATATATATATATATATATATATATAATGAAATGCAACAGACAATAATGTTAAGGAAAGTACAGGGGAAATTATTAGACCGTTGCCTTCAGTTTCGGTATAATAATTTTTCCTATATTTTCTTTGGCATTATTGTCTGTATATATATATATATATATTTGTTACTTTGTGTGCCTATTAGAAAGCGTTAAAGCATGTTGGCGTCTGAGAGTCTCGTTATGCAGCAACACTGACCCCATACCTACATGTCAGCAAGTATAGCGCAGTTACTTGGCGTTTAGCTCGCGTTTAATACCTCCGTTTTCGCGGTGTCGCGACGACAAAGATAACGTGTCGAGCACTTGTAGTTTCTTAATTACTTCACCGTTAAAGAAACGGTCTCTTGTGTCTCTCTGCGTCGTGTTAAGTACTCGTTGGGGTTTTAGAGCTGGAAAAGGATTTCCCGAACTGCGCGCGGTGAAACGAAATTACGCGGAATGATTTATTCGCTGCCGTAGCGAGAGGCGCCTCTGCGAGAATGAATTGCTCCAAAACGGGCGGTGGGCGAGAGAAGAGGTGGAGGAAGAAAATGGAGAGATTACTCGAGATTTCGCTTCACGCCTTAGGACACGAAGGGCGAGGTTGCTTTCTCTCTCTCTCTCTCTCTCTCTCTCTCTCTTTGATGCGTGAGTCTCGTTTAACGGGGTGTGTGAAAAATGTGCTAGACTGTAGCCGCGATAAGAAACGGCTACGTATATACACCAACTGAAGGATACAACGAGCGAACTGTAGAAAAGAGTATAAATGGGCATACGGCATCCTAAAGAGAAGTAGAAAAAAAAAATCTAATTTTCAGATAAGCTTTGCTGCAGACGGGAAAATGAAAACGCAGCCGAAATAGAGAGAAATAAAATTGAGCCCAATAAATTGTCTCTTACTCCAACTTAATTGCCGCCGTAAGGAAAATTGCTCGCTTAGACAACGCAAGAAAGTAAAACAGCGATAAATATTTAAAAACGTGTGTATGTGGAAAAGACTAACCAAGGGAGTCTTAGTTTTATATAAATACATGCCTGCTCAAACAATGACCTTCGCAAGCGAACCGCGCCCCTTGTCTTTTTCAGCTTTATTTTTTTGCTTTTCTTTTACGAAGAGATTGCTTTTTGTTACGTCGCTTGCTGATGAGACTCGGATGCAACCGTTTCCCTTAATACGCTGTGTACGTATACGATCCCGCTTCTTCTGCGAGAAGATTGATGGTGCGTGAACTTGTTTTGTTCTTTTGTTTCTATATCATTCGTTCTTTTTTTGTATATTCTAGCATTCCGGTCAAGAAAACGACCCAGCGTGTTGTTTACATGTGGCGCGCTGTGCGCGTTGTCGTGTGCTCCGGCGACGCTGAAATGGATCTCTTTATAAGCGCATTCTGCGGAAGTATAGGGGAACCTTTTCTGTAGAAGCGAGACTGGGCGGCTTGTTTGCAAGTGGTGGAATTACTTCTGTTTCGGCCTTTCCCGTTTTTTTTCCCTTTTCATTTCTACCTTTTAAAGCTGAACCGTACTCAAACTTGAGTGGTTCTTGCATTGGCTCTTATCACAAGTGTAATATATATTAAATTTACCGCGCCTGTGCGCGTCTCTCCTAATATTGTTTCTTTTTAATGGCACATCTTGTGTGCGTGTGATATCATTGTAGAAAACGTGCGTTGTTCCTTTTGTATTTTTAATTTCGACGTGCTTAAGTGGAAAGTGCCAGCGTTCTCTAAAACGAAGCCCTCTCAAATTTATACTGTTCATAAGGCCCGAAGGAATGCCTCTTATACTTGTTTTTTTAAACTATTCTTTAATATGTTTTATCTTCATGAAATGTATTTTCACGTATATCTAGCCGCTATACACTGGCATCTGTATGTGGAGACATCCCCGCTTATCATCTCTCGAGATGCCCTGCGATCTTCCGTTTTATACGGTGGCTGAAACCGCGTAAACGAAGCTCATATTTCGTGCAAATTACGGGGGGTGGCGTTCTTGTTTTTACGCGTTCCCACCGTCCTTATCTCGCGTGCGCGTGTACAACTTGTGAGCCAGGTATATATACGCTACCTGGCTTTTTTCTCTAAGGGGGAGCGCCATTAAAAAGTAGTTAAGGTGCGCGTCAGCTAACTTAAAATTGCCTCTCGCTTACGTAAGCCGCGCAGGAACGTCGTAAACGTTTCCAGCCTCGGAGCGGTTAATGATTCCTCTCCGTGGCGGCACGTTTCTGCGGGGCTAGAGCTCGGCGCGCGTGGTTCTGTCGTTTCCATATTGTTCGGCGTACCTAATTTTCTCCCGCGTTGCCAGCTCTCCGGGCATGGGCGCCACGTTTTCTTTTTTTTTCTTTTTTTTTTGACGAGACCGCTTGATACGGCGACGACAGTTTCGCCTGATGAGCCGAATGTACCTCTTATCTCTGACCTGCTCCAGCTGCCTCATTTTTAGATGCGGAGCATCTAATACTCGAGGCTTGTAGTGCGGCGCCGTCCGCAAGCTTCCTCCTCCTTCTTCCACCATCTGTGCATCCCTTCCTCCTCTACACACCGCGCGCGCTTCACTCCTCCACCATCTGTGCACCCTTCCTCCTCTACACACCGCGTGCGCTTCTCCTCTTCACGAACATTCGCTAGCTGTATAATGTAGCGCGCATGCGCCGTCACGCTTCGAGAACATCGGCAGCTGACGCGCGCGCATGCGCCGTCGCGCTTCGAGAACATCGGCAGCTGACGCGCGCGCATGCGCCGTTGCGCTTCTCCCCCTTCTCGAACATTCGACAGCTGACAGTGCATGCGCCGTCGTGCTGTATATATACTCAAGGTCGGCGCTCGCTCGCT
Source organism: Rhipicephalus annulatus (assembly GCA_013436015.1). Classification (NCBI taxonomy): domain Eukaryota; kingdom Metazoa; phylum Arthropoda; class Arachnida; order Ixodida; family Ixodidae; genus Rhipicephalus; species Rhipicephalus annulatus. Next base: position 66,989 of record WOVY01013229.1, on the reverse strand, counting down.
CAGTTGCCGCTCGTCGGTTGGTTTGTACGGCGCGTCGACGTCCAAGGTCGCGGTGAAATGAATTCCAACGAATCCACAAACACAATGATCGACGTCCCTTCGACCAGCGCCGCCCTTTCGCATACGTGTGTACGTGTTCACTCATTTAACACCCCCTCCTACAACCACGTTAACCAATTTAGCCATCGACCCAAGTCGCAATTTAACGCCCCATTTCACAACCACGTTAACCAATTTAGCCATCGACCCAAGTAAGTCGCACTTTAACACCCCGTTAACCAATTATATGCTCCGCATCCTCCTCAGTGTTCCCCCGAGGGAAGCTGCGGGCAATTTTTTTAACGTTGCGCTAAGATATCTAGAAGCACCGAATGAAACTGAGGAGTCTGGTGCGGGGTGTCTTAGCTTGCCGTGCGATGTGCCTTTTCGTTGCGTCGCCATGTGCGCATGCGTCGCGGAGGTAACGCGTTCCAATACATGCAGTCGCGTGAACAAAGGTCGGACCATGTAAACTGAAGGCAGTGCGTGTGTGCGTGCGTGCGTGTGTGTGTGCGTGCGTGTGTGCGTGCGTGCGTGTGTGCGTGCGTGTGCGTGTGCGTGTGTGTGTGTGTGTGTGTGTGTGTGTGTGTGTGTGTTCAGAGAGAGAGAGAGGGAGAGATGTCCGTTTGGCATGACATTGCGATCATTAAGTGTGCTGTGGCGTTTACGGTTTCTTCATATTTACATAGAAAGCCACCTTGTGGGCTTTAGGTGAAATTCATGCTTCCTAATTATCGAGTGATTTATCTCGTTTCTTTTGATCTATTTTACTGCGTATACTATATAGCTTGTTCTAGAGAGGAATTGGTCACATTGTCTTCAGAGTTTTTGTACCACTGTCTGGACTTCGTATTGCCCACGCAAAACAATTCTGCGTTCTGGTAATAAAGGGTTTACTCTTGAGACGTGGCGTTAAAAAAAAAGACATAAAGGAACAACCGTGGCAGGGCCATCTATCTATACAGTAAACCCTTTAGCCCCTTATTCGCGCTTTTTCTCCAACAAGGTAGGAAACAAAGAGGAAAAAAAAGGGGGGGGAGGGTTGGATAAACCACGTTGACCGTCCATCTTGAAGGCCGATAAAAGCTGCCGTCCACTTCACTGGCTTCCCTTGCTCCCGTATAGAGGCCCGCTTGATTGCATTGACGAAATGGCGTGGCTTCCGCTGATGGTCTGGGGGAATGAGTTTACACAGCGACAGTGGTTTCTATCTGTGTTGAATATTTTTGTCCTTATTTTTTTTTTGTTGCGGCCCTCATTTTCCCTCCGAAAGGGCTTTTAGCATCACGAAATCGGTGGCGCAACTGAAAGCAGTGTAGACGGCCGGGATAGTCGTATAGTAAAAGCTATAGTGGGCTGCAGTGTCGTTGCGAAGCTTTCTATTTCCTCCAAAACTTTCCTGCTTTTCTTACGGTGCTTACCCCATCGTTGTACGCTACATAGTCGCCAATTTCAGTAGGAAATCGTTTTCTTATAGCGGGCAAAGCAAGCAGCCTGTTAATTTTCCGCGGCGCGTCTTGCTCGGTCGAAACTCGGAGACGCCGCTCTTTATGACATTGTTTATGCATGCATGCAGTCAGGCATCCGAGCACCCTGTTTTCAGCGGCAGTGTCACGCGCGAGGCACGCAGTCGTTTCCCATCTGTGCGATTATCTTGCGCTAATATAGTCGCTCGAAAGTATATTTCGTAAGAGCGTGCGGTATAGTGCACACGCGGGTATTCCCGAGCCAACTTTATGACCTGTGTGTCATCGCAGGTTCGGAAGATTTTTCGTGCCTCTCTTGTTTATGCGCGTTGACGTTCCCGTATACGAGCGAATCACTTTACCGGCGGCGCATGCAGCTCCGATGATTCTGCATTCTCAGACAGGTGGAACTGACGTCTGTGCTCGTTGCGAGATGGCAGGATGCCACAAGGAAGTCTTAAAAGCTACCAGCGTTCTCGGCTCGAGTAATACAGCGGTGCCGACGGCGTGCCTATGTTGTAGACGCGATGATAAAAGGCGCCGACTCTTGAATACCTAAGCGCGCACCTGCGTTTGCGTTGCGATATACGTTCCGAGGATGAGCGATGGCCGTGAAGCCGTGACCTTTTTGCTTCGGCGTCGCGATTTACATTTTCGGTCGGTTTGGGCGTGGTTCTCTGGAATATATATTTTTTTTAAATATTCGCGTTAAACTTTTGTCCATAAAGACGGATAGCGTAGCTGTCTGTACCCACCGCACGCACGGCAGGTTTGGGTTGCGCGATCGGCAAAAGTGCACGCGGAGCCGTACATGTCCATGTAAGAGCGAGCGTGTGCTTCTACAAGAAACGATGCCGAAGGTTGGGGTGGCCGCTCATTTGTCATGATTTACGGACCTCCGTCGGGTACGTTTTCCGCCCGCCTGTACGCGCCCTTACGTGGTCGTTTATAGTCCGAGCTGCGTGATTACGCGCTAACCCGCTCTTTTGCCTTCCTCGTCAGTCGAGCTATAGTATATATACGGTTGCTTCCGTATAGGCAGACTTCTCCTGAAAGACGCTATTATTATTATTATTATTATTATTATTATTATTATTATTATTATTATTATTATTATTATTATTGTTGTTGTTGTTGTTGTTGTTGTTGTTGTTGTTGTTGTTGTTGTTGTTGTTGTTGTTGTTGTTATTATTATTATTGAAATGAACGTTGGCCTATAGTTTGGATTGTCTGAAACCCTGCGAGTAGGAAACTGATTTGAACACCGCGCCCTACATCTGGGAAACAAACGCTTTTGTGGGCACATGGGGGTAACCCGATACTTTTCCGTTACTTGTTAACATTGACTGACCAGGAAGTCCGCGATCTCGTTCTTTCCTAGGCATATGTGTGAGTGAGGTATGTGTATACCCTGCAGTGCTCGTACGGGTCTTGTTTGATTGATGTGCATAGGCTGAAATTGCGAAGTTCGTGAATGATATTAATAGCGCCACGAGCAACGAGCTTGTTTCCCTGCCGAGAACTTCCGGTCGAGCACTTAGTTCCGGCTTTCAGAGCATGCAAAAATTGTGTTTTAAAAAGGATTTACGAAGTCGATGGTTCTCGTTCAAGTTGAGGTATATTATGCACGTGATATCGGAGCATCAAACTATTTAACCTTAACGCCTTTTCCTGTCAGAATCATTAAGGAAATGAATTGAGTGAGCTCACAGAAAGACAGCGAGCAGCAGCATTGTTGCAGCACCTGGCGGTGCAAATCTAAACCACGAGCTTACTTTCATGTGGCCTCTGAGATCTGCTTCGCCATCGCATAAAACACGGTTCACCCAACGAAAACAGCAGGGCACACGATCAGCAAGATGCGGGTGTCACTACCAGACGCCCAATTAAAGCATTAGGGTCGCCTGCAGAACGTTTTTTTTTTTTCGTAGCAATATCGCACGTGTCCGTATTTCTTTCCTGACCTTCGTTTGTTGGCCGGTGGTCTACTATCTGAACTCTGCTCCGCTATCTCCCTTTCTTTTCTTTTTTTAACCTTGTTTTCCTACTAGGCCATCTTAAGTATCGCCGCTGAGAGTGGTGTATACTGTAAACATATACACACCTCTCAAGAAGCCACTTTGATTCGTCTAATCGCACGAGCGTCAGAGTGACACTGTTCAGCTTCCTGACGGAAAGCATCTTCTTGCTCGGTTTCATACGAGATCGAAAGTCAAGAAGAACGATAAAAGAAAAGAAGCTTTGCCTCTTGTCAGGACGTTCGTGCGAGTCCGTGCCACTTTCTCCTGAAGTTATGTTCTACTACATACACTGGCACTGTTCGATCCGCCTATATACCCCTGTCCGAAGTAGTCTACCAGCCGGATTGTGTACACAACTCCTATACGTCTGCGTATATTTGTTTTTTTTTTGTAGGCGTCTTGCGTTCTACCGCTCGCCTATCGAGCGCTTCTCTCCTTTCAACCGTGCTCGCTTCTTTCGGGCCGTCAAACGTGTAACGGCATCCGACAAGTGGATACGACACGCCAAACATGCACTGCGCGCTTTTTAAAAACGCATCCAGACGCATACACATAAATGCGCTGCGTGACACGCGGGCGCGGCTGCACTGCTTGTGTCCAACGACGTATTCCGCGTAGTTTGACGTGTATACCGTATGAGATCGCTCGTGCCGTTTCTTTTGTAGTTCACCCTCAGTTCTATGAAAGAACTGGCTCGATTGAAATTGGAGTAAACAAGTTTAAGGTTGGAGCGTATGTTTGCTTGCTTGCTTGCTTGCTTGCTTGCTTGCCTGAACTTCGGAGTTCTATTTGCGACTCCTGAGACTGAGCGAACGAGCAAGTGTCGTGAAACCTTTGAAATCGGATATTTCCGTACAGGCCTCCAAGTTGTCATGTCATAGAGTTGAGAGAAAATGCGTGTTCACGTTTCCCTGTCACTGCTTTATTTTGTGCTTTTATTGCCTTCGTTATCGCTTTGGCCCGGAGTCGTCTTTGTGTGCTCTGTCAGCGCTACTTAGTTTTTTTATTATTTTTTGCATGGCATTCATACGACTCTGGCAAAGGGCGCGCGAACGGGGCCATGCATGGTATTCCGGTCGCACTGTATACGCATTGCTGTTCCATAGGTCTTTAATAAAGTTTGTTGACTGACTGCATGATATTTGCCACTACATAGGCGCGTAACAAGTCCCTTATGAGTCATATGCGTTCAAGAGCAGACTGCATAACGCTAAACAGCGTGATGTAAAAGCAGGAACAGCTTCAGTCTATCGTGGCTGCTACGACGTGCGCGTCTTCAGTCTCCTATGCGGGAGCGTGTGCACTAATTTCTCGGAGAAGCATCCTCTCGAGCCGGACGCGCAGCTGTGATGCTCCCAATGAAGCCGCACTATGAGTGTATACACGTCGTCGTGCCGCAGTAATATGTAAGGAGTCAAAGGCGGTGATCGAAATGCAATGTGAAAGATGAGGAAAGTTGAGACCAGGGGTGACTCGCCTGCATATCGTTTGAGCGCGACTTCCTTGACTGTTAGCGTCGGAGGTGCATGATTATTTCATTTTGTGGCGAGTGTTGCTTGCTGGCAGGCGCAGCTATAGATAAGCCCGTGTGATGAAGACAGATTGCGACAAGTCTTACTATATACGAAGCAGCCCGTGAAAGGCTGCGGACACCGCTTTCAAAAGTGAATGAGCCTGCTTGATAGAGTTTATGAGGAGGAAAGTAGATAATATGAGACATATATAATGTAACTATTACGCGTCATCTCTGACAGCCGCGTCAAGGATACTACAAACAATGAGAAGCAGCGTGTAAAATAGCTGCAAATGTTCCTGCATTTTAGACGCAATTAAAACGTGTCCGTTCAGTCCATTTGTGGAGGGGTGGCTGTTCTAATCTCAGTCTTCTGGTGGAACAAAAGTTCTACAGGACACCCCAATAAGTATAAGCCGTTTGCCGATATGTAATCTACCCACGTACGGAGCGATTTTGATGCTCAAGGGCGCAAGGTTGGTCATTGGTATCAAACTTTGTTTTACTTCCTTTTAGCTACCCTATAGTCGAGCTCGGCCTAGTCGAACGCGGACAAGTGTACACCGCCCTTCGTCTCAATATGAATGCGTATCTTTTTAATCTACTTTAATTACTTCTAAGTGGCAGCTTTCCAGTGGTTATTTTTTTAACCCTTTAACGCCCACTATATCATAATTGATACATTGAATATAATACCTTAACTAAGCTACTAGAAGCTATTGCATATTTGACATGCTGTGAAGTAGGTACAGTGACTTACATATTATACGATAGCAATTATTTCTAATTATTACTAAAAGTTAAGCCTCTAACGAAATTTCATTCATTTTTAAATGAACTGTACAAGAAGATTAAGAACAGTCAGTGTTTTTTTTTGAATTTTTTTTCTGAAAGCATAACTGTTCGTGGGATTACAGGGTTAACGGAGCAGCCTGCAACCTCCTCCTTTCTTTACCTTTTCATCGCATCAATGCACGAGTCGTACTTCGCGGTCTTTCGAACGGCGGCACTGCAGTTACATAACATTCGCTGTCGCCGACCGATAGCTTTATCCTTAAGCATACTATAGTCGCGTGAAAATGCGGCGCACGATTGTTTCTTTTGCTTATACCGCGCTCCCGTATATACCCGCTGAATCTCGGTAAGACATTGCAGCACGTCCCGAAAACGCAGGCAGGCCTATACGAGATAGGCAATCTCGCCAGCAAAAAGAAGAAAAGACTGGTATTGGAAGGAGAGGTAAGGGTTGAAGGGTAATCCGAACGAGCTGCTGGCGACGTCGACGAGGTGGCGGTGAAATCGGGGCCAGCTGCGCGCCTGGTGGCATATAGGCTCGGTGTCGGCGTTTGTCCAGATATCCGGAAATTGAAGGAACTCTCCGCAATGGATGGACAGCGTCCGGTCGCGCGACCTCCATGTGCACGGGCGCGGCTGGCGCTGCAGCGCAGCCGATCGACTTTCGCTCGTCCCTTTAGCTGTGTACGGCTGCGATAAGACCCGTGCGCCTTCGCCTGTCCCGGCTGATAGGATTGATTCTTGACCCGGTTTTTGCTTCCGTCTTTTTCTCGATACTGTTTCGTTCGCGCGCGCCCACCACCACGGTACTCTCGCCTTCTGTCTTTCGCCCACCATCCTCCTTTCCAGTGAGCGGAAGTCTTTTGTTTTTACGCCTGTTCCTGAATGGGCTGTCGAGTTACTGGATATCCGCCCCCCCCCCCACACACACACACCCGGAGGGGATATATCCTAGAGCCCTGCTGCCCCCTTCTTTGGGGGGGGGGGGGGGTACCAGGAGATTTATCCGTGCTGACGTCCGTGACTCTCGAACTGTCGAAGAAATATGGCCGGTCAGGATTGCCGCCGTTAAAAGTGGATTTTCTCTTCGCCCTTTTCGGACTGTGGTCCGCGGAGTTGCAGTCCCCGGGGATCGTTTTTATTTTTGTGGGTCTACTATGAAGATATACCAACTGTTCGGCAGTCGTTTTATCGGTCCGTTATCCTCTGCTCGCGCAGTTTTCGCGGTGACGAGATGAGCTGGCTACGGCTTCGGATCGATTCTGCGTATCTATGTGAAACTGTGTATGTATCCTCGACTCGAGAAACGTCTTTAGAGTTGTCACTGTCCCTGCTTTCAGATTCGGTGCGCAGATACGTCGCTACGGTAAAACCTCATTATAGATATCGTTTACTCGTAGTGGCGAAAAATGTAGCCGATAACACGCTGAAAAAAAAATACGAAGATGCAAAATGTCAAAACTTATCGCTAAAGACAAAATCGCGTAACGTGGACATTGCGTAAGTGATAGTCGTACCCGCGAGTCATGACGCACACGTTTGACTAATTTTTGTAAGACGAAGAAAGTAATGAAACATTACCTTTATCTGAATCTGTGATTTCTTTTCGGCAATGTCGGTCACACTTTACAAGCTTGACATTCGGGATGAAGTTTATTCTGACTTGCGAATGTCTCAACAGTGGATACATGAAAAGAGACAAATTATTTTACTAAGGGTATCTCTTATGCTTACTTTTTAACTGTACTTTCTTAGTATCATGTTGATGATGTCGCATTTTCTTACGCTTTTTATTTCCATGTCCTGACTGAAAGATATCTATCGAGGTCTTGCTGTCACAAGCATTATTAGAAGCTCAATACGGCCTCTTTAGCCCCTGGCCGGTCATCGTTTATTGCGGAAGCATCACGTGCTAGACTGCGGGTCAAGCAAACGCAAATAAAGTATCTTCCCAAATAATTATCGGCGCGCGGTCGCGTGTAAAATTATTGACACACACGCAGTACACACGCAAGCTTGTGAAGCCGCCTACAAATAGATGCGTGCTCCGCCTGCGGAGCTTTTTCTTGAAAGCGCCCATAGCAGCACCTGCAGTTGACTGAAGCCTTGCAGCCTTTCATCTCTCCTTGCCAGGCCTTCTTTATAATTTCCCCGTTTTAAACTCTCTTTTTATATATAGGCTGCTTGTTCTGCTTCCCTTCGCGCGTTCTTTTCCTCCTTGGCCGAAGTATCTGCATTTCTACGACCACCTTCATTCAAATGCAAAGTGGTTCCGATGGTTTCCGCTTATAGAGCCAGTTATGTTGGTGTTATAAAGCGCCTTAGAAGTGGCTTTACCGGGCGAGGCGATATCTGAAGAAAAGCAGGGCCTCTAACGTGTCGCTGGGGGGATTGCTTGCTTTTTTTTTTTTGCTCCCGTTCTTTTTTTTTTTTCGAGGAGTTTGGAAAGTTTCACGCCCAATCTCTCCGGCTCCTTTCTTTCATCGTCCTTTTCAATCCGGACTGTGTGTGTGCAGCTCGTATGCGTTTGCACGACGGGCTGGCGTTTTGGAACCTTTCCTTCCTTCCGTCCTCAGAGGCATCTGCAGGAGACGAATGGTCGGAAACGTTCTGTTTGCGACCACTGATTTACGATGCACGGCCCCGTGCTCAGGCACACGCGCCTTCTCTTCCTCTGTAGCCCCGGCAACGTAAGCACAGGGCTAAGTGAAAAGCGGCTGCGCTCTGTATGCTTCTGTGGAAAGAACTGTTTATAGTTTATACGTGGTTTGGTTATACCCCGTACATTAATGCTCTATTTCTTGCAATATTTACTAAATTTTGTATTCGTTTTGATATTTTCGTTATCATGCCCTAACGTGTATAAACAAAGTGCATGTTGCCCCCGAAAAAAAAATTGATCGTGTTGGAACTTCACGTTCCAAATAGGGCAACGGTAAAGTGTGTGAAAAAAAAATTGGGGCACCCTTAAACTTCGCCTTTAAGAGTTGAACGTGATAGTGAAATCCGGCCCCTAGTGCACCCTTCAGCCGCTAAGCGAATACTTATTCATATGTTTTGTTACATACACACGCACGCACACAAGCACGCAAACAGTAAATTGGACCAGCGCGCGCTATTATAGCCGAATGGGCTCGTTTTCGTTGCGACACCTGTCGAACAAAATGCGTTAAAGTGGCCCTGAAACACTTTTTCAAGTGACTGAATTCACTAGAAGAGCTTATTGCCTCACGAATTTAACGCCGCAAAGGTTTAAGAATCTGTCCAGTGCGAGTGTAATTACAAAGGTTTGTTGCATGCTCGTCCCGACGTAAGCGCTGGAAGCTAAGCAGGCAGGGGTGGCAGCGCAAAGAAACTACCACGCCTCGTTCCCTTGAACACTTTTTTTTTTCACGAATGCGCGGCTTTTTCAGTGTGATCGCGCGAGCACGCGTTACAAGTAGCGGCCTCCCGTGGCTATCTCGGTAACTTGATTTTTCGGTCACAGACGCACAGACGATTTTTCGCTCACAATCAATGGGGCCGACGCCGATGGCGGTTTTTTCGGCGACTCGAGCTCCTTAACGCCATCGCTTTAAAATTTCTCTGCTACTTTCATAGACAATGCTTACCTTGTCAATACTTGCGGCGTCGAAGCTCATGCTGCTTGTTTGATATGTGTGTAGAGGTTCATATATGTGCGAGCGTATCCCTTCAAGAAACATGCGCTCATACAAAACAAACAGTTGGGCTTATGCCTCCAGCCCTTCGTGACCGTCTAGCCTATGTTGTCCTGTCCGTGGGATTCAAGGAACTTCATGAGCTGCATTACTTGTTTTTCTTATACTCCTACAGGAACCAGTCAAGCATGGCACTACATTATTGAGTTTCACCAGATTTCAGTCATCATTAACGACATATAACGTTTTAATGCGCGCTTGTTATGAGGTATCATTGGAAATCGGGCTCGCAGATCGATTTGTGATTGATTTTTCTTTTACCACCATGAGTAGTATTTAGAGCATCAAAACTGTGCATACTTCCTCCAGTCTCATAGTACTTTCTTGTCTTGTATTTTGCAGGTGTTTGGGGACCATTATCATCTACGGCATAAACGCATCGCCAAGAGGTCTTTGAGGCGAAGCGAGGAGCACCACAGGAGTCTAGAACAAGAGCCAAGTGTAAGTACGTGCATGACACGGTGCGCGCCATCTTGTATAATTAGTGGTCGACATTCATGACGTCTTCGTTGAAAAACAGGTCACTGGCCAATGTCAAACAAAACAAATGAATCCCTTGTTCACAATCTGTCATATATAATCAATCAGTCAGTTTATTATCATGTCATAAAAGGATGTTACAGGGAGTATATATATGTGACGGCTTTAGAATGGGGTACCCAGACGTTTTGCTTTGCGCAATGGTCTCTAGTGGTCCCCACTGCCCGTGCGTCGTTGATAACCATGGTACTGCGGGTTAGCTTCACGGTCCTCGCCTTCACTATTTTTTTTTTCTTTTGTGAAAATAATGCGTGTAGACAAACGCTGCCTCCAACATATCTCTACGCTGCCTCCAACATATCTCTGTGCAGATCTCGACATGGTCTGAGCGCTGTTCTGTTGTGTACATACGCTTACGTACACGACAAACTCTGTTGTAAATCTCCAACGGCGCGCTTACGCAAACCCAACCAATGAAAGGCCTGGACACGCAATCCTTAGATGCTCTGTTACGAAAATAATTGTTTTGTTTTTTCTAACGCAGCATGATGAAATGAGTACATAGTTTTTGAAGGAAAACCGAGGCTTTCGCCTAATTCCACCATGCGTGTATTGTCGAATAGATGTCGTCCTGATCCAGGGCCTCGGTGATAGCACACAGAGGGTAACGGGAACCAATATCTTTGGTTATGTATTTTGCCAGCTTTAAACTCTGAAGGCATTTGCAGGGTCTACAGCGTATATGCTAAGCATATACGCTGCATATACACAAACTTTATTTAAGTCAAATTAGGGAGCCTCGATGTTATCATCGAGTGCCACCTTATGGGCAGTACTTGTTCTGGCCGTACACAATGGCGGTTTCAGCCGGTCGAACAGCGTGAGACAAACAACAGAAAGAGAAAACACAAGACTGCGAATTCTGCAATTGGTTGCGATACTAAATATGTTGAGGATTCGGGCTTACTTATAGCTAAGCAAGCAGCTGATGCGGTCGAGATTAGATGTACTAGAGAAATCGTGAGGACGAGCGCTCACTCGCATTGGGCGCTGCAATCGCCAACGTCAGTATAACTCAAGTGAATGTTGAAACTTGCCCGTGGGGCACGGCTAGAACCTTGAGTGCACTCACTGCATTATCCCACGAATTATTCAACGCATTACGGCAATAAGTAGTTAAGCCCATCTACCTCTGCTTGCCTATATACAGTTACCTCAAGGGCCAACACAACCTAAAAAAGTCTAGGTGGTGTTGCAAGGGCACGGCGCGTGTGTGTGGAATGCGCAGGCGACTCTTTCACGCCTAATAGCTCGTATAGCTACGTGTGTACGCAACTCGTATGCGTTGGAAATACCATGTCTTACCAAACAGCGTAAGCGCTTAGACGATGAATATACCACTAGATGCATACTCGCAGTCGCATGCGCGGGTTACGTACCTGTATACGAAAGACGTGCAGTCACACGGCGACTTGCAGTGGCATTTTTTTTATCCTTAGAAATTTGGATGCGCTTCGTATGCAGTGCGCATGTGTACACATTCCCTCGAACAGGTTTTCTTTTTTTTTATTAGCGATTTTCGTTTCGCGGTGTCGTATACTGTCCTGCCTTCCATGGAATCGCGCCGCACCTCAACGCCAGCTCCCATTATTATGCCCGCTCGCTCGCGTTTCCCCTGGCAGCCGGATGCGCGTTAAGTCGTGCGCCGTCGTTGTCGCAAAGTCGCTCAACTGGAATTAAGTTTCTTTTCTCTCTTTCCGCTCCGCGGTGGCAGAGGCCTTTCTTTGCTTTGCTCAGCTTTGTACTCACCTTCGGCTTCATCGCGCATCTTTCAAGACGGGCGACGGAGCAACGCGAGCGTGCGCTTTCATGATGCCGCTGGTCCTCCAGAGTCCTTCCTCAGCGACGCTCAGTTCGGCAGACCGTGAAATTAAGTTTCGCGCCTCGAGCGCGTGTTGTGTGCTCAGTCGATTTTTTTTTCTTTCTTTCTTCGAGCACCACAACTAGCCGTCTTTACCGTACTTACCTTCGTACATTACTGCTTCAACGAACCAGAGGAGTATCTGAGTGCTCACTTCGTCACTTTCGTGGACTTGTATAATTTAAAGAAGTTAGTCTTGAAAAGTTGTCGGTCCTTTACTTTTTCTTAACTTTTTCCCACTTGAGCGTTTGTTAGTTAACTGAGAAGGTTGTCAGGTAGGCGCGTTATTTAGTGAGCGTAAACCTTGCAAATTGCGTAGCTGAGGGCTGAATCCCAAATAGTTGCAGGTCGCCAACTTTAAACAATGAAGGGTTCAGTAATCGGCCGTGTATGGTTGCCATTTCGCTATATAGTGTTAGTGGGAACGTAAAGTCTAAATACTTTTTCCCGGACACACTAAAAACACTAATTGGCTGCTTAACTGTTTGTATAGCTTCATATTTATGCGTTTGTTAAATATAATAGCGTTACTCTCTGTATATTACGCAATTTAATCAGTATTGGTTTCATAGTTCGCGGTAGAAAAAGAAACGCCTAAAACAAACTGTATTATCTTTGAAAGCCGAGTCATTGTTCCCTCTACGACGTTGTTATTTATTGAAGTTTCGTTATCGCGTACGTAGCCGTGCGCCGCGATGCGCTATTAATGCTGCTTTATGAAATTGGCTGCCTGAGCCGGGCCTCTCGAAATGCGACAAACAAAAAAAAAACGGCATCCTTCGTGTAGAACGCCAGCACGCGTTAACTTGGCTGTAAACAAGGCGTCAACACCTTGCGCTCAACTGCGCGCTCCACTGTCGCTCAAACTCCTTTCGTTAACGTTACTTTATCTTTATTTTTTTTCCTGTCGACTGACAACCGTTTGTTTCCGAGCGCCGCTTTCTCGTTCTTCACCTCCGTTTTCTCGCATAGCACCGATGTCCTGGAACGAAGCGTCTCAGTCAGGGAACGTGAGCGTTGGCCCTCGAAGCGTGCGAACCGCGTTGCCGGTGCGGAAAGCGATTCACACTGGCTCGAATAAATCATGGTTATCGCGGAAGCTTAAAGCTGAGAACTGTGTAAGGGGTGCTGCGCTTTGATCGAGTGACTTACTTTGATCTCGATTTTATTTATATGTATTTTTGTTCTCCACTTAAGCGTGCGTTATCGCGTGCGGTAGGTGCCTAGAGAAACATGGGACGACGGGCATGCACTAACTGCACCCCCCCCCCCCGCCACCTTTAGTTTTGTTTTGCTTACGCCTCTCTTTCCTTCTCAGCTCGTTGGTGAAAGGGCCGTCCTTCTACCACTGCCATTTGCCCCAGCGTTTTTTTCCCCTGTCTTCTCATCATCAGTTTACCTAGGTTTCTCTGCAACGCGTATAAATACCTGTTGACAGGTCAAACAATGGTTTCTGAAGGGGCCTGTTCAGAGTTCCCTTTGTCCTGAGTACAATTTCGATTGCCCGAGAGACTTTTCTCGAATACTTCCTTCTAGATCTGTATTTTTTATATTTTTTAGCTTTACGTCGCTATGACCTTGTCGTCTTCTCTGAACTCGCGCTTTTAAACCGTTGTGTGTACTGGTGGTTCCACTCGTATGACACGACGGAACGCATCAACACAATTCTGATTTCGTTTTAGCTTTTTTCTATTTGCTGTCGCGTTTCACCTTCTTTTGAGCGTTTCGTCGTAAAACGGTGCGGAGTTCGACTGCCACTGTGCGCCTAAAACGTTTCTGTTGTGTTGCATATTTAACGTCTTTCATCTTTCGGCCTTTTGGCGGCATGGATATCAGTTTGACTTACTTTTGAACGCTTCTGAGTGGTCCCTTACTGCTAGAAAAAAAAATGAGCACACGTGACATTGAAATATAGTGCTGGACTTTGTCTAGCTTTCTTTCTCTATCTTTTTTTTTTTACTGAGCTATTGCGCAATTTTTCTGTTGTTGTTGCCGGGTTGGGTTAGTGCATTCCAAGACAGACTGGAGGATATTCCAACAGCCGCCGTCACTCTTGCCGGCGTCGTCTTCAGGAAAGAGCCTCATCCCACGTTTGTAAACCGTGGGTATAGGCACCGTCGACATACTGAGGCGCTTGTAGCGACGTCGGGGCGCGCAGGATTTGTTTTGTCCTCTTTAGTATCTCTACATTCCGAGTGTGGCTCAGCACGGCTGCTGCTCGTTTCCCGACGTAATAACTAGAATTGCGCAATATATTACTAACATATAGTCATGGCAATACTTCTCTCGTCTACCCCTAGCAGATCTGCGTAGTGTGACTCGATGCTTCAAACTGAAGTTTACCGCCGGCAGTTTACGACGCGCTCTAGAGCTCATTGTATCGCGGACAGTGTATCAGTGAACTGTGATGCGATTGAGTATATAGTACTGAAAGTCATTGGTCGTACAGGAAGTGCCAAACTGTGGAACAGCTATTATTAGACGTAATACTTGGTGATATTAAGCTAAACAACCGATTTTACACCGCATGTTTCGATATTGAGAGCGCATGCGTATCTTGGTTGCTCAGAAATTTGTCCCTCCGCGTTTTCTGTAAGCATGTCGATTTTTCGCTTTGGTTGCTGCACGCTTACTTACCTAATTGCTGTTACATAATAGTATGCTTAATAAAATTGGGCACTGTCTTTGGTAGAAGACTCGCTCGCTGGATTCCGTGCCGACCGGTTGTGCCCTCGCGATCTCCAACGTCAGCGTATAGCTCTGGCCGACTGGGCTCGCCCTACGTCATCTCCTGACGCCGACGACCTTCGACGACAGTGTAGCTCTGACCGACTGGACCTGCACTACGCCATCTCCTGGCGCCGACAAGAGCTCTCGCAAGTGGTGCCCCGTGCTCGGACTCCTGTGACCGTGTTTCCATCTTTCCTATCTCTCCTATCCCCTCGATATGTCCTCGCTCGCTGGCTTAGCGCATCTCTCTTTCTCTCTCTCTACACCTTTATTCCTATCCTTTTAATCCCTCCTCACCCCCCATCCCTTGTGAGCTACTGCTGAGGTGTCGCACCCTGATGCAGACAGTTGCGGGGCTCACTTTTCTTTTCCTTCTTCTAAACATAAACACTCCCCCCCCCCCTTTGTTCGAATATTTCGCGAATAATAGCTTTCTAAACAATTGTTCCCTTATGTCACGAGTTTGCATCGGTGGATCAGTGGATAGGGTGCTCGGCTGCTTATATCCGAAGGTGGCGGGTTTGATCCCGGCCACGACGGTCGCATTTCGGTGGAGGCTAAATCGCCCGTGTACTGTGCGATGCAGTGCACGCCAAATAACGCCATATGGTCAAAATTTTCCAAGGCCCTCCACATACGGCGTCTCTCATGATCGTAACGTGGCTTTCGGGACGTAAAACCCCACATATTATTCTCATCCTTTCTGCCACGGAACTGTTGCTTCATGCTTGAAGGTTTCAAAGTGTCGCACCCATTTCTCGATTTCTCGACGGGGCGCCGCCGAAATATTTAATGGAATAGGAGATTAAACGAATACACTTTAGCGGAATCTCATTACAGGCCCCTGAATACCACTGTCTTATGTTATTGACGAAGGAACAAACATTATATCTCCTGTGCCGTCTAGCCCCTGTGTGGAATATTTTCGCCTCGTCCAATAAAGCTTCTTATGCGTAAGCTGTTTACACGACTTAGCACGCGTCAGCTTATTCACACGCAGTCGGGCATACATACGCAACGTATACATGTGTGCGCGCGTTTCATGTGTCGCAGCTTGTTTTCGTTAACTGGAATTCGTTCGCATATTAATATTAGGCAGAACTAAACACGAGTGTTTAGGCTGCAGGTCCACCATGTTTTTGTTTTTTTGTTTTTCATGTGCAGCCTCGTTAGCAGAAGGTCATGTGGCCTTACGTATAGCATTGTTTCGGCCGAATCTTGCCTGTTCAGCGACAACGAGAATATATATATATATATATATATATATATATATATATATATATATATATATATAATATATATATATATATATATATATATATATATATATATATATATATATATATATATATATATAGAGAGAGAGAGAGAGAGAGAGAGAGAGAGAGAGAGAGGTGGCGCTATGTTTAAATTTAAATTTACATATAAACGTAATAAAGTGGCGGGGTGGATAGTCGCCATGGTGGCTCAGTGGTAGAGCATCGAAAGCGTTATTCGAAGGTCGCACGTTCGATTCCTCCTCACGGCAAGTTATCTTTTCACCCACTTTTCTTTCTTCATATTTACATTACAATTGGTCTAATAACTTCCCTTATACATTCCTTGGCACTTTCTCTGTTAGATCTCATTATTATTGTGTCAAAACACGGAAAAACGAGCCACTGATATATATATATATATATATATATATATATATATATATATATATATATATATATATATATATATATATATATATATACTATATATATATATAATTAACAACTCAGTGGCTCCGTTGTATGGCGCCGCTGCAGTCACACGTATGCCAGGGGCGGCGCAAAGCAAGGGGGACGGAGCGAATTAACGCTCACAGCATGCCTTCCTGTCATTGTAATCTCGCTTGCTCATTTTTCGGCATTTCTCGCGGGCCTCTCTTTTTCTGCGTGCATAGTCGACAGCACGCCATTCTCTACCCGTTTCCTTTAGCCCCTATACCTTTCGCTACTACCTCTCTCCGTTCTTTCGGCGACAACACTTGTTTTCGCCGCTGCCGTTTCGTATATGCGACACGACACCGCACGGACGAGACGATGTCGACAGCGAGACATTGTGTCCCCGCGTTGAGCCGCTTCCTGTTTCTCGGTTTTCCGAGGACGACTATAAGAGCTGGCACGAGCGAACGTGATGATGCGACGACGCGTAACGCTAGCTTTTTAATGGCACGTAGCAGCCTGGCAGCTTGCCCGTGTTTGTATATATGTACTTACGCATCCATGTGTCCGCGTGTGTTTCGGTAATAGTATACTGTACATACACTCTCCCAAGGCCAGCAGGTGGTGGCGTGGCCTTTGTTTCGACTCTTCTCGTGACTTCGCCGGCATGCGGCTTCCTTCTCTCGACTTCATTGTCTGCTTTGGCACTTTGCTGTTCGAGTTTTTTTAGGTAGCGTACGTATGTACTGTACGCGCGTCGAATCTTCTTGCCTGCGTTGATTGATTGATTCGTGAGGTTTAACGACACAAAACCACCATATGATTACAAGACGATAGTGGAGGGCTCCGGAAATTATAACCACTTAGGTTCCTTTAAAGGTGCCCGGCACTACTTTTAGAGCATGGTCAGAAAACGCTGGTTGCCGATTGGTAGTAGGGGCTCCCGACAACACGTGAGTCAAATATTATAGCACAGCACGCGGCCTGGAATTCACAATAAATGATCGAAAGTCATCAAAAAATTGCTTTCTCTTCTCTCCACAAATCAAGTTATATGCCCGAAAATCGCACGTAAATGACCCATCTATCAGCCTTCGGCTGATTTGAACATGACGCTTTCGCTCGTTACAGAGATTGCCGCAGGAGGCCGCTAGTTGTCCACGCGTGCGCGCGCGATCACACTGATAAAGCCGCGCATTCGAAGGAAAAAAAAATGCTCAAGGTCGCGAGGCACGCGTGACGTTTTTTGTTTGCCCCTCCCATCCCTCCCTGCTTGGCTCCCAGCGCTTTCCGGTGCGACGATAGAAGAGAGAGCATGCGACAAACCTTTGTAACTCCACTCGCAGTGGACGGATTCTTAAAATTTTTTTGCGTCGTTGAATTGGTGAGACATAAGCTCTTCCAGTGAATTCATTCCATGGGTACTTGAAAAAAGTGTTTCGGGGCCCCTTTAACGTACACCCAAATTCTTAGCACATGGGCCTACAGCATCCCCTCCCCCCCCCCCCATCGAAAATGCAGCCGCCGCAGCCGGGATTCGATCCCGTGACCTACGGGTGAGCAGCCGAGACCACCGCGGCTGGGGTTTGTTGCCTGCGTTGCAGATTAAGCTAGTTCTGTGGTTTGCCTTGAAGCGGCTGCGTCGTTTATGCCCATCACGCACGCATATAATTTCGAGCAACGTTTGTACAAGTTGAATGCACACGTAATGACCCGTTCGTCGTACATGTGGTCCCACGGGAAGGCGGGAGAACATCATTCGCTTGTGCCGTCCTTCGAACGAAACTCGCGTGTTGCATGTTATACTATATGTGTAAGCACTGCTATTCTCACTGGTTGATATATGCGTAGCCCTGTTAAGCTTAAAGGCACTTGCCTGCTTCGGAGGGTGGGGTTCGTTTCATTGGCAATGCTTAGTTCTCACGGCCCCGGAAAAAAGGTAACCGCGATGTAGAATGCAAAGTGCCGTACTGGCTGACACGATCATCTGTCGATTGCGAATTCAACAGCTGGATTCTTGTAGGGCGTGTGATAACGTGCGATTGCAAATGCGATATGCTTTAGGGTGGGCGGTTACCGACCTGTTCTAAGAGTTTTGCACGGTATCGCGATATCCGTCATGTTTCATTCTCGCTTAATAATGAGTCGTCAAGAACCCTTAAGAGCTTGTTGCCGCTTTGGTTGAAGTCGCTTTGTATAGAACTGATCGGCGTATTTTACCGCATATCATGCATCAACTACAAACGAACTGTGTTCTGTTATTTGGGCTGTATAAGTTTATTTTTTGTTGATGAAAGAGCTTGCTAACTCTATAACGGTGCCTCATTTGTGGTTGCTAATATATTTTCACAAATAATTTTGTGTTATCCTATACGTGAAATTCGTCCTTGGCGACAACCACTGATAGTAAACACAGTGTTATACGGCTTCCACATTTCGCATGTGTTACTTACACTTACTCCGCGTTGGTAACCACGGAGCCTAACCACGTGATTGGAGTAATAATTAGGTGGTCACATTCAGCAAGCGTTCTCAAAACATGACTGCTAGACTGCCACTATGCCTCAAAAGGAATTTACATAACAGCTGCATCTTGCCGGTACTTACCTACGGAGTAGAAACCTGCGGGGTTACAAAGAGGATTCAGCTTGAATTGAGGACGGCGCGTCCAGCGACGAAAAGATAAATGATAGTTGTAACCTTAAGAGACAAGAAGACAGCAGAGTGGGTCAGGGAAAAAACCGGGGTCGAACGACATCATAGTTGAAATCAAGAAGAAGAAATGGTCATGAACCGGGCATGTGTATAGGCAGGGTGACCGTTGGTCATTAAGGGTAACTGGTTGGATTCCCAGAGAAGGCGAGTGGGTGAAGGGGAGACAAAAAGTTAGGTGGGCAGATGAGATGTGCCTCTTCTAAAATGTAAATATACTGACTAATCAACGCACCATGCGTCTCACGTTGTTTCGGAAAGACACATTTATCGAAGTCTGTGTGCTTTTCTTTTTTTGTCTTCCCTCCTGCAGGTTCGATCGTTTTCGCAACAGACCCTGAAGCGGCGCAGCAAACGTGAATTCCGCGAAACCGTCCTCAACGATCCACGATGGTCGGAAATGTGGTACCTGGTAAGTGCGACATTTTGTTTGCAACTCGCGTGCGCCTATAACGAGCCTCCAAGTCAACGAGATATTATGCACCGCAACGCTGGTCGCTGGAAGCGTCTCGTCGCCGATACCGGTTTTAGTTTTTGACTCATTTGCTTAATTGTTAAGCGTGGTAAACACGTACACATTGAGCAAAACTTGTTACAATTGAAGAACCAGTCCGGCAAGTCGATTTTAAATCTGTACCCCGCAACTATACCCGGCGAAGTGTATCAATCTTAGTATCCAAGCGGTAGATCATTTTCTAAGATCGGTGTAGGTCTATGGAAACAACCGCCGGGGTTGTTTTTCCACAAAGGCGCGGTCACGAGCATACTGTTAAATTTCCAGGTCACATCATCATCATCATCGATCCTTCGTGGCGGTCAAGTGCTGCCCGAATCGATGTCCATGCAAGGCAGGTGCAGTGCACCGGCTCATTCGTGGAAACACGGGTGACACTTTCGGTCACGCCACGTTCCTCGAACAGCGTGCGCGCTGGTCCAGGTGTCCACTGGGGGTTTTACTACAACTCATCCCTCTTCGGCCGCCTTCGATTTTCTTCAATTTTTTTTCGCTACACGTTACCCTACGACATTGTCATTCCTAATGCTGCTCGTTGTGGAATATGGTACCGCGCTTTTCCTTCTGTCGAAGTGAGCATTTCGCGTGACTTTGTTTCATTGCGAGCAACCGCTCGAAGACTGTGCTTCGTAGCCCCCTCTTGTTCTCTCTCGTTACTTCTTTTCTCCTGGTGCAAGTCTTTTCGCCCGACTGGCCTTCGCGCCGCGTGCTGGCGTTAATCGCGAGGTGGGCTCGAAGTTCACCCTCCCGTCTAGATCTTATAGCAACGGCCTTTTCTGTCACCGTTATCGAGCTGAATCCGTGTCACTATCCTTGAAGCGGCTAAAATAAAAGAAAGGCGAGGCATGCATGGGGCTGAGTTGCGCCGGTGTGCACGAGCGTTAACTGCGCAGTATAAACCTTTCTCTCTCACTCTCTCTCTTTCTCTCTCTTTGCTGATTATTCAGCTTAGATTGAAGATTTCAGAAGGAGATAGGCGCGATAACGAGGTACCGTGTTTACGCTGCGGTAAATAATCGTGAAAGCGAACTTTTCATTCACTCGTATATAGCTCCCCGTGGTGACATACAGAGTTAATCGTTTTAGTGTCAAGCGGGCGTGTTTCTACTCCACACATGCGAGTTTGAAACATTCGCCGTGGCGAAGTCATTAATAGAGAGATAGAAATCGCCCCTCGCTGGTATATGGTACTCTGGTCGGTGATCGCACTTGTGTATGCGTGTGCAAGCGTTGTTATCTTTTAAAGGGTCTCCCCGAGTTCACCGCGCGGCGCGTATTATTACACAGCCGCCGTTGCCTGCCGTGTTGCATGGTTTACAAATCTGAACTGAACGGCTTGCGTGTCTTGCTGCGCAGGCGTCGGGAGTGAGTGACCCGTTGTGTTTTGTCCTTGGCGAAAGCAAATCTGAATACGTAATTACTTCTCATTACTACAGAGCGCGTCATGAAACGCGTTTGAGTCTTCTCTGATGCCTATGGGTTTTTTTTTAATCTACAAAATAGTTTTCGAAACCGGTCTTGTGCGTGTGATGCCACGTCCTTTGAACGGTTGCAGCTGCATGCTCTGGAAGAGTGTGTATAGAAGTGATACGTGTGGTGCTGAAGCCTTATTTTATCGCGAATTTATGTACGACGCACGGTTGGGCATTGCGTGCGTGGGAATGAGGAGGCATTCAAGGCTATTCGTTTCTCTTTATGTCGATATTGATTGATTGATATGCGCGGTTTAACGTCCCAAAACCGCCATTTGATTATGAGAGGCGCCGTATAGTGGAGGGCTCTGGAAATTTACACCACCTGGAATTCTTTAACGTGTGCCCAAATCTGAGCACATGGGCCTATACAGCATTTTCGCCTCCATCGAAAATGCAGCCGCCGCAGCCGGGATTCGGCCCGCGACCTGCGGGTCAGCAGCCGAGTAGCTTAGCCACTATAGGGACCACCGCGGCGGGGCAAAAGAGGACGCCATCAGCACTCGGTCTTCCCAGGTGGTCTCCCTCTCAAGTACTGACCGAGCTTATGTCGATATTGGATGACTCGATTTACCATAGCACAAACGAGGCAGGCCACCCAGCAACGGAAAAAGCTCATTATCTTAGGTACTGCGTTTAGCCATTATATTTTCTCTTGTTCTCTTGTTCTTTAGCCATGATATTTTTTCCTGGTTCACCTCTTGCGAACCAGCGGAGAAATCGAGTGCATGAATGAATACCTCGCTGCGTAATGTCTTGCGAACCCTTATTCTCGGGCGCCTTGCGTGACGTAGTAGTCAGCAGAGATAGGCTGATATATAATCGGAGGTTGAGTGTTTTGGACTTCTTCTTGTCATGTGCTACGCACTATGGTGACTATAGGCAGGTGCAACATAAGTGTGCGATCTTTCTTATATCTGTGTGAGTTATCGTTATATTATCGCATCAATCATCAGTGCTATCGCGACGCTCTGCCGCAACAGTGACGTCATCGTTGGTTGCATTGGGATTTCGCTTGCGCTATGAAGCCCGGCTGACACTGTGAGACCCCACTTCAAAGGACGACATGTGGCCGGGGATTTCCATTGTGGGGGGCAACAACATGTCACCACGATGAAAAAACGCGCATGCTCACGTCACACGCACCTGCAGCCTCGCATGCAAGCGTCACAAATTGGGCTGCAGTCCCTGGCGCGCCACAAAACTTACGTAGTACAACCTCATAAGTGTATACTAATATTGCACGCGAAACCTATATAATACGGAGAGTATACTTATCGTGAAGCAATTTTGTCGTTCTCTCTTCGTTCAAATAGGCCAAGTCTGGGCGCATTCATATGCTATCAACGTATTACTGAACTAACCTGCCTGTGTACAGTCGTGATGCTAATGCATGTACATTGTTCCTTTACTGCACATGCTACCCGTCTTTCTAGTTAGCGCAGGTAGATGATGTTTTTATTTAAGCAAGTGGTTTGCTGCCGCTTGTGCGATGTTAATTTCGTTTTGCACGGGGATCCTACATAGGTGCCTTACAAAGTCCCGATTTTCCCTTTTTAAAAGCTGTAAATCATAGTCAACTGACATCTCGGTAGGCACGTTTTTTGAAAATTCTGCGTTCTCGTGTGGAAAGTAGCGGCGGATTGTCACTGTCGTGGAGCTCTCGTTCCTTTTAAGTTGGTTTGTGTTGAAGAAGAACATTTTAAGTTAGCCGAAACTACGAAGCCGAAATAAAGGCGGTTGCGTTAATCATGTATACTTGTTTATTTACACTTTTATTCGCCAACCTGTCGTCGACTTGTTCAGTACGCACGTTGCATGCGCAATTTAGTTCTTCCTTTTGAAAACGCTGAAGACGACGATATGCAGTGGCTACTATATTTCTTTATATCTTTTTCTTCTTCTATGCAGGCTGTCTCGTTGTAGGCGCTTCCTTGTCACTCTGGCTCACTCAATGCACTGTAATGACGCGAGTAATTACGAGTTTCGTTAGTACAGCCCGCACTATCGCGAGATGGCACGCGTGTTGTTTCAGGGTTATCAGCAGATGGGGCATCGTTTGTTCTTTGCCTCTGCATAGGGAAGCAAAATGAACAGTTTGCTGAAAAAGTTGCTTTCATAAACTTCCGTACCTTTATTGTGGGAAGTTTGGAGTCTTCTTTCACCGCCGGTGCGGTAAGCCGTTCGAAAAGCAAACAAAGGCATCCGTTATAAAAGTTTAAAAAGTAAGCGTCTTCCACGCGTGCCGAAACTGACATACCTTCGCAAAGCAAACCGTTTCCCACTGGGAACTGGCTTAATAAAAGGGGTGTGCAACTTCTTGCTGCTTCCTGCTTGCCACAATGCTTTTCCTCCTAAAGTTAAAAATTATCGCTTAATACGGTATAACACGCTCGTCAATATCTACGTTGAACGGCTATCTTATATCTTAGTAATTAGTTCCTCCATTTATTTTTCTTTTGTGTGGTCTAAATTTCCGGAGCCCTCCACTACGGCGTCTCTCATCATATGGTGGTTTTGGGACGTTAAACCCCACAAATCAATCAATTTCTTTTGTAAGAGCTAGGTCAGCTTTTTTTTTTTTGTGAGAATTCCGTCGAGTCACTGTGATATTCCTGCGGTTTTTGTGCTTTTCTTTTTTTTTTCGCGAGCGTTATATGTCTTAATTTTTTTTTCTCTTGCAATGTTGCATTCCAACACCGCAAAAGAAATCCTGCTCTGGCGATAGCCCAAATTAGGCTGCAGTATCTAAACATAAAATAAAAATTGGGGGACCCTTAAGCTTTGCCTTTATGAGTTGAACGCGTTAGCGGAATCCGGCCCCTAGTGCGCTCAATGGTGCTAGGTACATACTTCAACCGCTAGGTGCATTCTTATTATTATGTTTTGTTACATACACTCACACGCAAGCACACACACACGCACCCAGTAGATTGTACCAGCGCGCGCGCGCGCGAATGGTACATACAGGTTTTTGATCTAAAGCAAAAGTCGCACGGCCTCCAAGATGCACGCCGCTGGCTTGCCGCAACGGAGGCAATAAAGAGTCCTCACAATGCCCCACAGATAGCAGCGTATTATCTGGCGTTTGCTGTTTGCTTGATCTTTGCATTATCATTATCTCGTTCGCGTCCCTAGTCCAGGTATGGTGCGTTGAGCCCTAAGCAAAAAAAAAATTGCCCGAGGAACGTTCCACGTTGCATTCGGAACGCCGTTTGCATTCTATCTAAAAGCCGTGCTAACAAACCGAACGTGGTGCTATACGCGTACGTCGGTCGCGGCCGCACTGTGTGTATGCAGCAGTAACTTGACGACGCGTGAAAACATGCGCGCCACGCAGAAACGAAAACACGGAAGCCCCGGTGGTTGCGTTGTTTTCTCTTCGTTTTTTTTTCTTTTCTTAAGTTACAGGTTCGCGGTCTTGAACGTACGTTCTACGCAGGCCGAAAAGGTAGCATAAATAGCGCAGATTAGTCAGTCTCTCGTTTGTTTTATGTTTCGTTTTGAATATGTAGAGTTGTAAAGAACCGTCAAACAAACACGTCGACCGATTCAGAATACATAGAGGCTCAGACGTTTATTTTGGACTCCACGCAAAAGTAATACATGCGCGCAGTTGTAAACGGCGAGTGCGGAAGTTGTGACGACGCGCCTGAAGCCGCAGAACAAAAATATAAAAAAATGCTTTAAAATAGCACGTATACGATTCTGAAAAAAAATATTTTTTCTTCAAATTGTATTATACAACGGTTGCCTTATTTTACTTTATCTGTTATATGCCGAATAAGTCTACGCGCTTGAAACTGTAAACGTTTGACCACGGTATATCGTTGGTTTGATTGATAAGTGGGGTTTAACGTCCCAAAACCACCAAATGATTACGAGAGACGCCGTAGTGGAGGGTTTCCGAAATTTCGACCACATGGGGTTCTTTAACGTGCACCCAAATCTGAGCACACCGGCATACAACATTTCCGCCTCCATCGGAAATGCAGCCGCCGCAGCCGGGATTCGATCCCGCGACCTGCGGGTTTGCAGCCGAGTACTTTAGCCTCTGGACCACCACGGTGGGGCACGATATGTCGTGTGTAACTGCCTACCTGTGCTGTTTTGCTTGTTTAAATTGCCTTGGTGCTGAGAAGTGTATAGGTTCAGAAAACGTGTAAACACACCGAAGAGTTGACGCAGAATAAATAACATGGAACAACATTGAGCGCTCTCAATGTTGTTCGGGTTTCTATATGGCTATATAGCTATATAGTCCGGATTTCTCGATATCTATATCGGGTTTCTCGTTTTTCTCGCAGCACACACAGCACGGATGGATGAATTGATTATCCTCTTAATGAGCTCCAAAGGCCGTGCGCGCAATCTGCAGTAGTATGGTGGGCGCACGCGCATACTGCTCGTGTTTGGTTGATTCGTTATGTATGCGCTTGTGCGTTGGCTGCTTCTCAAAACAAGGCACAGGAGAAATTTTGTGGTCTGTACTCATCCTGCTGGCACCCACCACGATGGAGCAGGGCTCATGGGGCCTGGCTTCTGACCAGAAGGTCGCGGGTTCGATGCCGGCCGTTTCGATCGCGTTTCGATCCATAGAGTCGAAATGCCAGTGTTAAGAGATGCCGGTGTTCAGTGTTGTTGTCGTTGTTGTCGTTGTTGTTGTTGTTGTTCTTGTTGTTGTTGTTGTTGTTCTTGTTGTTGTTGTTGTTGTTGTGGTTGTTGTTGTTGTTGTTGTTGTTGTTTTATGAAGGCGTAAATGCTGTAGGCCCGTGTGCTCTGATTTGGGCGCACGTTAAGAACCCCAAATGGTCGAAACTTCCGGAGCCCTCCACTACGGCGTCTCTCATTATCATATGGTGGTTTTGGGACGTTAAACCCCACATATCAATTTATTATTATTATTATTATTATTATTATTATTATTATTATTATTATTATTATTATTATTATTATTATTGTTGTTGTTGTTGTTGTTGTTGTTGTTGTTGTTGTTGTTGTTGTTGTTGTTGTTGTTGTTGTTGTTGAAACACTAAGTGCTCCTTCATTCATGGTTCGTTATGCAGCACAAGGGAAAAAAAAAGGGCGCCTGTCCAGAGACAACATCATAACTCTATAGCATGCATGGTAGCACAGGAGAGGCAGGAAAAGAGCTGCAAGTGCGCTTTGTTAGACTTGCTGACGTGGGGATGGCATGACTATGATTTGTAGACGCCTTCTATTTCACGGATGATGTGCAATATGCTACTACAGATATATGCAGATTTTCATATGTTATTTCATCTTTTGGCCTTCGCACGCATAAAGTTATCCACCCACGTGCGAGGGCCACTGTCAGACATCTAAGTTGAATACTTGGGTCGCCTCCAGTATCTTCTAGCTCGATCAGACGGCAAATATGCTACAAATCCATCTATGCATGTGGTCTTCCAATTCGTTTGTTTGTTCATGGCAGTGAACAACATATTGACGATATCCACAACAAGCTCTGATTGCATAGGAACGTCTCGCTTCGCTTCAAGCGAAGAAAGGGTGACCGAGCACACAATGTCATTTTTTTTTCTCCTACTTTTGGTGTGCTAGTTAAGAGTGGGCTGGACAGGTGCGGCGGTTTCAAAAAGTCGGTGATTGTATTCTACGCTGAAATGCACCTCTGCAGATCTGAAAAATCAACGCGTGACGGCTGCAGCAGCTCGCATCGTGAATGAAGCGAAATTGAATCTCTCGTACCCCTATCGTTCTTGTTTTTGTTTTGCCGCGTCAGAGTTCTTAGAGAAGTAATGGTCCTGTCTTTTTTTTTTTCAATGTTTCTATTCAGCCGTCACAAGGATCTTGTCATTCTTCTTTCCGCAATGAGAATGTACGAGCTGTCCTTGGCGCTCTCAGGACACTCGGTAAGGATGAAGAGAGAAGCGAAGAGTAGAAAGAGGACCGAGAAAAGAAAGCCGAGGTCGTGCGGTGAAAGTGGAAGATTAATCTTCCGAGCGAACCAGCGTGTGTGCATGTATTGTAACATTTCGCGTATATTGCGACAACCGAACGCCAGCATGGTTTTGCAGGTATATTTATCGCGGGCTGGATTTCCGGCTGTGGTGGTCCCATTTCGAGAGAGTCGAAATGCTCGACGGCTGTGTACTGTGGGACGTTGGTGCACGTTTAATTAATAATAATAATAATAATAATAACACTTTATTGCACACATCCATAAGAAATACAAAGAAACAGGCCTGTCTAAGTCCCTAGGACTTATGTGACTAGGCCCGGCAGAGCCGGTTACAGCGATGTGGATGCAAGGTAACAAAACTATTGTTGTTTCCTTACCAACGAACAGACAAACGATTGACACCATTACTTTTTTACAGGCAGTAAATTACGTGGCATACAAATAGACCATGTGATTTTACAGCTCAGCGAGTAATTTCTTTAATTGCCTTTTTGAACTCGCTGAAAAAAAATTTGTCAGGTAGTGCATTGAAAATTTTCGGAATATACACACTTCTACATTCTTCTCCGTATCTGGTGGAGAACCAGATAATGGCGAATATTAATAATAATAATAATAATAATAATAATAATAATAATAATAATAATAATAATAATAATAATAATAATAATAATAATAATAATAATAATAAATGTCCGGTGTTTAACGTCCGAAAACCACGATATGATTATGAGAGACGTCGTAGTGGAGGGCTCCAGAAATTTTAATCACGTGCTATTCTTTAACAGGCACTGATGTCGCACAGCACACGGAGCTCTACCATTTCGCCTCCACCGAAATGGTAGAGGCGTCGCGGCCGGGATCGTACCCTTGACCTTTTGGTTGACAGACGAGCTGGATGACCAAATGGACGAAATATCCGGAGACCCCCACGTGTTCTGGCTCGTAAAATGCTATGTGATGGCGTCGTCTACAGCGGCACTTGCATGACCCCCTTGTAATATACAGTTAACCGTTTCCTCCGTCACAGAACTTCACTATACAGCTGACTAGTTCACTGGTTTGGCTTGTACTGCTACCAGTCGGGTTATCACTTGTCCCTGGAGCTCTTAGAAGCGCGAAAATGTGGGCTTCGGGCTCCTACTAACCTCTGACGAGTTCAGTTCGGACGCCTTGTATGTTGTCCGTGTCCTCCAGTGCACGGCGTTCGTCGTTCTGTAAAGCGTTGCCGTCAGCCATGTGATCTTACTGTAAAGGAGGGGCGTTTGTTTAGGCGAGTCTTCATTTATTGATAGCATAAACCAATACGTCAACTTCATCTCAACTGTCGTCGTCCTCGTTCTCGCGTTGTCTGAGCAGTCAGCCTTAACGCGCGCGTTGGTGAAAAGTAGTTAAAAGGCTCGCGCCTTATATGTTGGCTAACGATACAGAGTTCGCACTTTGCTCGATAACGTTCACTTTGTGTACCTTTCTGCTCGACAGTGTAGTCCTCGCGCAGTGTGGATTGCTTTCAGATTTGGTTGCTCCTGAAAAAAAAAAAGATGCTTATTTTTAACAGAAAAAGAACGGATTCTTTTGAATCGAGGCTAGTAATAAAACTCACAAGGTAAGGAAAAATCAACGGCTGTAAAAGCAGTGGCCCCATTATAAAATCCCCGCAGCGACTGTGCCCACAAAAAGGCTGTAAGTAGCCAGCTATCTCCCGAAAAAGAAAAAAATGGTACCGTATTATATAGCTTGCCCCCCCCCCCCCTTCCTACGCGCACACTCCGTGGAACACAAGAACGGAAGGCGAGGTTGATAAGGATGTAGGAGAACAGAAGGGGAAAGTGTAGCCTTTTTTTCTTCTCAGACCACACAAGAAGCAGAGTGAGGGAACGTTATCCGTTAGCTTTCTGCGTTTGTATTTCTGTCTTTTTTTATTAATCCTGTCTAGTATACTGTAAGACACGGTCGACCGAGACTCGAAAATCGACACCCGCGAGCACTATCATCACATCTCATTTTCGTCTTAGGTGGCCCACTTTTTTGTTGTTCGTTTCTTTTCTTCCCAGACCTCTTTTCCGGCGTCTCTCCTCGCTCTTTTACCTTTCACCGCCATTCGTTCGTTCGTTTTCTCATTAGCTTTTCCACGCGTTCCTTCGATCACCCGGCTCTCTTTGTCATTTCTTTCATCCTTATTCGTTACTCTCTATATATGTTTTGTTCCGCGATTCTTGGCTGCCAGGCCGCGCAATGCATCATTGAAGAACTCGCTGCGGCCGGGATCGCTGGAGCGGCAATAGCCGGGACCGAGATAGCGCGCGCGGTTGCTCGCCATGCTGTACGAACGCGTATGTGCGTTGGTGCGTGCGCTTTTTTGGAAAGACGGGTGGCCACTGTCTCTCTATCTCTCTCGCTGCCCATCGTCTCCCTTTGTTGCTCGAGCGCCCCCCCCACGCCCCCTGCCCATTTTTTTATCCTATGTTCTGCGCTTTTTTTTTCTTCTTTTTTCGCGGTGAAACCCAGGATATAAATCGGTTACTGTGCCACATCGGCCGGCCTTGGCGCCTCGTTGGAAGCGCTGCGTTTGAGGATGAGAGAGAGAATGCAGGCGATGGTGATGTAGTTGCGTAGATATAGCATTGGTTGCCCGAAAAAAGCCGGGCGTTATTTGTTTCTTCTTTCCCTTATGTTATACGTCTGGCTTGCAAGAAATGTTTTTTCACAAAACTTCACAATATAGCGTCGTAGAGGGAGTGTCGGCAAGTAATGAATCTTCGTTTGAAAAACCACTGGTTCCTCTTTTTTTTGTGTGTGTGAAAAATTGTGTAAAGTGTGCAGGTTGGTCTAGAAAATGGTGCCTCGGGTCTCGCTCGCTGGATTTCGTGCCGACCGGTTTGTGCCCTCGCGATCTCCGACGGCAGCGTAGCTCTGGCCGACTGGATTAGCCCTAGGTCATCTCCTGTCGCCGACAAGAGCTCTCGCCAGTGGTGCCCCGTCCTCGAACTCCTGTAAACGTGTCCTTTCTTTCCTGTCTTCTCCTTACTTCCGTCGCTCCCTCTCCTACCACCTCGCTCTCTGCTTCCCCTCTATCTCTCTACCTTTTAATCCCATCCTTTTATTCCCTTCACATCCCCCATCCCTCGTGAGCTACTTGTTGAGGTGTCCTCCCCCTGAGAGACAGTTACGGGGCTCTCTTTTCTCTTCTTTTTTTTAAATCACTCCCCCCCCCCCCCCAAAAAAAACGGTGCCTCACTGCTCGAGGTTTCACGGCGATTCTCAAGATTAGCAGAGTGGCGATGATGTCATGCGCCGCGCGCAGGGCATCATTCGAGTACTCACTACAGCATTTGAATGCCGTAGTGAGTATCATTCGAGTTCTTTTAATGCTGCTCACTACAATTGTGAGTTTCTGCAGCAGAATCTCAATATAGTGACAAACATCCAAATCAAAACAAGCAAAAAAGGAAAGTGCATGGAACGAAGCTCCAGAAGCGAAAATGGAGTGACCACAGCCATCGTACGTGAGTGCCTCGTCCTTGCGTTCGACACTAGAACTTTCCCGCGGCCGCTAGGAGGCTAATGGTGAACAAGCAGCTCTCCGGAGTAGGAAACATTCCGAACGGTTCCGTACAGCTTCTATCATTGTGGCTCCGAAATCGGGAAGTAGAGCTGTGATAAAAGAAGGTAACCTATATTTACATATTGACTGTTCCTGTTTGCTGCTGCTGCAGCTTGCTCGAAAATAGATCTAGTGTGCATTTCTCCTCTGCCCCTATGCGCTCATGGATCACTTCATTTTACAACTCGCGAGTTTGCCAGCATGCTGTTACATTGTTGCGAACAACGTCGGCTCGGCACACCTCGCAGTCATGCGAAAAACTCATTGATTTGTCGGTCGTTAATATCGTGGTTGTTCGTGACATTAGCATTTTAGAATTGCAGAAGAGAATGTATTATTGCAACAAGTAAACGTTCTCGTATCTACTTCCGCTCCTTTCTTTCGCTTTGCGGCTGCTAGAAGGAGACGTCCGGTCGTATCCTCTACTGATCTCTCTTCTCGCTTTGCATATGAAATGGCGAGATCCATCAAGGGGTCTGCTGCCTTGCACTTGCGCGATGATGTCGATGCATCGAGCTTTCTTATATATATATATATATATATATATATATATATATATATATATAAAGGGAAAGAAGTACATACCTAAAGGCTCGTTTTTCCGTGTTTTGACACAATATCAATAAGATCTAACAGACAATAATGCCAAGGAATGTATAGGGGAAGTTATTGGACTTCCCTATAACTTACATTTCCTTGGCATTATTGTCTGGTAGATCTCATTAATATTATATAGTCCAGTAGATCCTCCGTGAGCGGTCACAACGTGGTTTATTTCGACGTTTCGGCCTAGAGTCTAGCCCTCATCAGGATTAAAGATACAGTTTGTTGGTGCTCAGCTTTAGACAATCTCAAATCAGAGGGAAAAAAAGAGGAAAAAGACAGAAAAAAAGAAAAAAAGAAGAAAAGGAAAAGAAGAGAAAAAAGGAGAAAAAACCAGAAAAACAATATAAGGTGGGCTCCCCTCGGGCTCCCCTCTTCCACTCTTCCTTCCACTTCCCCCTTCATCTCTTTCTCTTTCTCCCCTTCACCTTTCTAGTGTCAGTGGTCTGTGTATGCTTCCTTTCACTAACGCATTCTTCCCGACCAGACGGCGCCTCCTGGCTCTGGCGGTTCGGTGTGGGGCAAAAAAGAGCTTTTTTAGGAAGCTGGAAGCGTTTAACTACTCGGAGCCCCGTCAACATTTCGTCGTAGAAAGAGGGGTGCCGCGTATTGCGGCAGAGGCTGGTAAGCGGGCGCAATGCGAATTCCTTGCCCGCTTCTGGATTACGCGTTCAGTAGGAGCCTCCCGGCTGTGCACAGGGTTGCTGTTGGGCATGTCATGCATGGGACAATTGATTGGGTAGTAAAATAAAACAGACGACAGCTGTATTTAGGAAGAGCAGTTACACTTGGAATTGTTTCGAGTTGTCCAGTATTTGTTTTGAGTTGTCCGGGATTCTCATTTATTCCTCTATCGAGGGTGTTAAATCGGTGGATAAGGTATGACTCTCGTTGTTCACGTTCTCGATTTGATTTAAATCTTGTCTCTAAGAGCGTTACTGGTATATATATATATATATATATATATATATATATATATATATATATATATATATATATATATATATATATATATATATAGGGGAACATCGTCAGGACGTGGGCGTGCGTGCGCGATAGCTACCTGGCTCGCTCCGTGCATTTCGTTCAATGGAGGCCACCGTTGAGACATCCCGTCGCAGCAGCTGCGGGTGGTTGATGCTTCGTGCTTCCTCGGAGAGCTGCTCGCTTGCTTTCGCTGTTGTAGCATCGTACGTGCGTGGCCAGAGAAGATGACGAGTCGAGTGCGGGACGCGTCACGCTGGCGCTTCCTCTGCGAAAGAAGCTTTCCCCTGCGAGACGGCTCTTTCCACCTGTCAAGCATGTTCGCGAGGGCTGCTTTAAATGCCGCCGTCCACGAACGTAGTCGTCGTCCTCGAAAGTGTCCGCGCGGCTTGGCGCGTCTCGGCCGTCATGTCCTATGTGTGGGCGACAGGTTATTGCTCCTATTTTATATTTATTATTTTTTTTGTCTTGGGAGTGAGCTGCGGGAGTGGGAGATACATGTCTGAGTTCGTGAGGCAGTGAGATTTAGAACTTTTGAAGCACAAACTTTCGTCTGTCGACGCTTATGTGTGAGTGCGCAGCTCAAATCTGTTGCTCGCTGAGAGGATGAAGGTTTACACGAAGCGGGTGGCGTGAAAAAAAAAAAGATTGGGGGAGGAGGTGCTGGTATAGTAGGTGTTGCGCGACCGTGTGTCTGTCGCGTTCTTTGCGTGTGTTGGATAAGGCCATTCTATCGTCGTTCTAAGCTGAGTCAAGTTGATGCCGTGTGCTATTCGCCGTACGCTGTGCACGTTCATGCCATTTCAATTTGTCTGCCGATGCTAGGGAGTCCCGTGTATACTTATATTTATGAGCACGTTAAAAGAGCACCAGATGGCCGAAATTTACGGAGCCCTCCTCTGCGGCGTCTTTCATACTCATAGCATAGTTTCGGGACGTGAAACCGTAGCAATTGTTGTTATTAGTATTTAAATTGACAATTGAGTCTGGCGCGATACGTGATGGCTCGTTTTTTTGTCGAGGGCAGTCGGTTGGCCGTGTCAACTTCCGCCACCTAGACATGCGATGCAAAATATGATCACGCGTGTGGAGCATTCGCAGGAGGCCACTTCCGTACTTCGGGACTTCCAAACCTCCGGCTGCGCAAAGTGACATCACAGCAACATGCTCCCGTCGCTTCTTCCTTGACGTCCACAGGCGTCGTTCACGGACGTCTCTCACGTCAGTGGTCGCTCCCAAGGCGTGTATCGCTCTTCTTCCGACCCTTGACTTCGGATTTTGCGCTATGGTGCCTCGTTGTTCTGGGGCAGTGGTACAGGCAACTGCCGTTGAGAAGGAAGAGGTCAGCCGTGTACAGTGGACAAGACGACGATCTTTTCAGACAGCGCTGGCTCTTGCCTTCAAACGAGTGCGGTATATCCTTTTCGAGATATCCGCGTATTTGGTCTTCCGTCTCCATATTTCACGTCTAACATTTCCGTCTTTCACGTGTAGCAGTAGTCGGAAAACACGGAAATGAAACGCAACATTCTTGCAAAGCTATAGACTGTAGCATCGTTATGAACAGCACCCACGGATTGAAACGCTGCGTCAATTTTTTGTACGTTCACTGCTACGAGCGAAATTCTCGTGATCGCCGCGTCATGTCGCTGCAAGTTTGGCTGCTATAGCTAACGTTGGCTCTGGTGTAAGTGTTGGAATTGAAAGTCAGTATGACACCAGCAGATGCCAGAAACGAAAGTGCGTGCACTTAGCTCTAAAAGCTTGTTTCAATCCTTAGTATGTTGTACACCTTTCTTCGCGTGCTTCCGGAGGACAAAACTGTCGGTGGCACGTACCTAATGGCAGGCGCGAATTCGCTCTCTGTTGTCTCTGTTCATAAATGGCGTTATTCATTTTGTAAATGACTGCTTAGGGCACGAAAGGTATTTCAGGCGGAAACGTTTAGTAAGAGGGATTTAGTTGGAGGGATTTCAGGCTGAAACATTCAGTTGGAGAGATCGCTTGACCTAAGCAGGAATTCGGTTTTTGAGCAAATTTCGTGCTCCTAACTACGTGACTTCACAAATGCAGATGTCTCAATCCACTCCGTCTGAAAGTATTCCGAAAGCATACGCCAACGTGGTGGTGTTTAATTGTTTTATTTATATAAGTAGTGATTTTAATCCAATTTGGTTAGCACGTGTGCGTTGTTAGTCAGACACGTGCTTTTTCTTTCCAATTCCTCCCATACAAACCCAACCTAATTTCTCAACAGCCCTAACTAGCAGCTGAACTTTCTTCGACATGTAACTTAATGCTGGAATAAACTTTGCGGAAGTAAATTCGACATTTTGATCGTAGCAGTGACATAATTGTCGGCCTCATTGAGTGTACATGGTAAGCCCGTTCTCTTCATGCAAAATGGGAAACCTATACGCTTTCGATATCTGATAATATATACTAGAATTATAATATTATAGGACAACGTCCACATAAGGACTGAATGACGCTTCTGCTTAGAGAAGCGCTTAGCCCCGCCACGGTGGTCTAGTGGCTAAGGTACTCGGCTGCTGACCTGCAGGTCGCAGGTTCGAATCACGGCTGTGGCGGCTGCATTTCCGAGGGAGGCGGAAATGTTGTAGGCCCGTGTGCTCCGATTTGGGCGCACGTTAAAGAACCCCAGGTGGTCAAAATTTTCGGAGCCCTCCACTACGGCGTCTCTCATAATCATATGGTGGTTTTGGGACGTTAAACCCCACATATCAAACAATTAGAGAAGCGCTTACAATGCAAGCGCGTTATGCGAACATTACTACGAGGCAGTTTGATCGAACCGCTTCAACTCTCTCGACGTGCATATTTGTCTCCTCTCTGGACGTCGATTCAGGTGACTGACCTTTTCAACCGCCATCGAATAGAAAATGCGCGCATGCAGTCGGCGTTTCTGAAAAGAGAAAGCGTACTTTGTGAAGGGCTCCAATTAACTTGTCATGTACACTGCCCCGGTGCGATCATTGCTCGTGTTTCGTCATTAAGCCTTAATTTACCGCCCGACCTGGGTGTATTTGTTCGCTATGCATGGGAAAGTCTAGCGGAGTTCGAGCCGCTCCAAGATTTCGAGACTTCGACGCGCGTGCGTGCGTCACTTCGAGTTAAACGTCGACCGCGCAATTTTGCAGCACACTCTTCCTCTTTTTCTTCTTTTGCTCTCCGCACACATTTTGTCCCACGAAGCTTCATCGATCTCTTTTTCTCGAGACGACTCGAATTAGAATGCAATTCGCGCGTTGATTGGAAATGCTTCTTCCCTTCGGCCGTGTGCAAGATTGGTTTTCGAGATTGGTTTCTGGGGCACCTTTGCCCGGTGCGACTTAAACCGGGTGGGATAGCTCTTCCATGAAGCGGAGTTATCGTGACAGAGAGGGAAATAGAGAGGGAGTCAGCTGTCGTGAAAGACATTTGATAGAGCGAGGAAACTTCAATGCGCCGCCGGTACAGGCCTCCCAATTTTGGGTGGATGCGAGACTCTTTTGAGGCTGCATGCAGCCGTCTCCCGTATATGCTATACAGGCTGCAAATTGTGCGCTCGTTGTTTAAAGGAAGAAAAGATAGAAAGAAACGAGTAGTGACAGATGAGTTTCTGAAGTTACTCGTGGTTGCATAGAGCTATACATTTATAGACGCATTGCATCGACTTGTTATAATGCAGGTGACAGGTGTCGCTGGTGTGCGCCTTCGCATGATGCTATTTTAATTGCTGTTAAGGAGCATTAATTGTCTGACTTTATAGTTAAGCTCTGAAGGTTTTTTATTTTTTATTATTTTACGACTCGTACGACAGTGTGTACAAGACGCGTTGCACGTAAAACTTGAGAGCGAACTAATGTTCCTTTTCATTAGAATATCATTAAAGATGGAACCACTGCTGTAAAGGTGGACTTAGGGCTTAATTGAACATTTTCATCAATATAATTACGATTGATATACTATATCTGTGAACCTAACGTAATCGTGAAGTGTGCATTATTCGCGTACAGTTTTGATTCATTTTACGCTTACACGCAATGAAAAATGAAGGTGGAAGAAAAACATTTTTCTAATAAATTTACCACAACACATTGGTTTGTCGTTCATTTCGTTTTGCATTAACAAGTTAAATTTTATTGCAACAAATTTGTCATGAGCGCTGAGCGAGGAAGTCAATTGCTTTGAGGGTGTACGTTGGCGTCGAGCGACTTCGAATGGAGGGCAACATACGGAGCTTACGCTTTAAAGCAACACGATTAAAGATGATTGTGTAGGCTGCGAAGTGTTCGTGTAACGGGGTAACAAAAGCAATGAATGTCCTTCTCCAACAATATCTTCCGGTGAAATGTAGCTCACTGCTGTTTTTATACGTATTTTGTTATTTTTTAAAACGTAACCATGATATCAATGTTTTCTTGCACTGAAAAACAAAAAATTGTGGCCTCTATGCCACTCAACTAAGACGACTGGAAGGCATTCTTTGTCTTTTCAGTCGACGTATTATCCAGTGGATGTATCCTTTCTGCCCCCCTACCTTCAGAAGGAGGCACCTAACATGGCCTTGCATTGCCTCTATGATTGTAGGCACTTGGTATTGTATTACCTCCGAGATTGTAGGCACCTACCGTGGTTTCGCATTTCCGAGATCGTCTCACCGCTGACCAAACTATGATGTCACGTGACGTCATGGTGATTGCACAAATTTGGCGATCTGCGCGGCCGGAATGACGTAATGTTGGGACATTATCACGTGGCTATCATTTCTTGGATCACTCGTGTCGACGCCGACGAGGGTTGCCGATCCATTTTCGCATTTGACGAGGCTTTGGCCTTGAAGCGGGGATAAGCGAATAATGGTGGACGCGTAGCTCTCGAAACAGGAACAATGCTTGGCATTGGGCTCGAATCAAAGTTTCGCGTGAGGGCCTCATTATAAGCCTCCTGAACGTTCGATATGTCCCATATATACTATACTTAGCTTTCTAATCCCGGTTTCGCTCTTTTCGAGCGCCTCTCCAAGATCCTAGCAGTCGGCTCAACAAGGCAAAGAGGCTTAATTTTTTTCCTCCCATAATTTAAGAAAGAGAAAAAAAAGAAAAAAAACAATCCTGATTCGTGAGATCATGTCAGCGCTCTTCCTGTAGCGCTGAATTGAAAGTAGCTTTCCATTTCACTGACGGCTCTCACAGATTAAGCCGAATCTGCCTTTTCAAAGTCAATATTTAATACCCGTCTTCTGTGACGTGATTTGTTCGTACCAACGTTTTTATTTCCTTTGTATATATTAATATATTTGCGGGTATGTGCGTCTAGTATCATGTCGTGGTTCCTTGTTTAAAAAGCGCATCAATGTAAAATGGACAAACGCCTTTATCGGTTGGTTAGAAGACTGGCTATTGAGTGAATGCCACGCTTATAACCGTGGCATTCAACTATAGTTGCCCACTCACGCGCACACACATACACATACGCACGAATTCACCTTTACTTTTATAATGAGCGTGCTCACTCTCTGCATAGGACAATGTACTTTTTATGAAATTATTTTTTCCCGTACGCCAAACATTATTCCGGTCCTTCACATTGATTCAGTTTGTCCTGCGGTTTGTGCGGAGATACGTCTCGACATATTGTGGTGTAAATTTGGAAGTTAAGGAGTGAGCGAGCTAAAGATGGGCCGTTCTGTGGCTCGTTATTTGTTCTTTGCGCGCACGGCCAACAAAGGAACTCTCGAGGGGTGCTCGCGAAGTGAAGCGAGCTCGAGGCATCCGGTGCCCACTCTTTATTACACGCGCTGGCATCGTCCCTTTCTCTCTCTCTTTCGCTCACCCCACCTCAGACTCCCTCTTTCCACCCATTTCATTTTATTTTTAATTTGATACGCCACCGTCTGTGTGGAGGACTAGATCCTGTGCGCTAACTTGAAATGTAAGAAGGAGCAAGGGGAAAAAAAATTAAGAGGTGCCTCGCTACTGCCTCGTTCAGGGCCGTTTCTAATTAAATTTCCAGAGCCTCGTGAGCGGCCCATCATCTCGCTCTGTCCGCCGTCTCCGTTCTTGTCTTCCAAGTTTCGTTTTCTTTCATTTTTTTTTCTTTTATCTTTTGTGGCGCTCCCTTAGAGTGCGCATTGTCGGCGAAGGGAAGGGGGGGGGGGCGCTCAAGTGGACGAAAAGAAACGCCTAAACTAAACCTCGCTAAATCTTTCTTGTGCGTTCTCAATTTTTTTTCATATTGTTTCGAGACTGAGAACACCCGGCAAACAATTTGTCGTCCGCCGAGCTTTTGATGTGGTCACGTGCAGAACGTCATTGTCCGAGTGGCTCGGATCTGGCTACGTGGGAAAACTCGCAGACAGCATGTGTCTCACTGTGCCTCTATTGTTGCTTTTTTTTCGATGTTTTCTTTTTTTTAATTCATGTCTCTTCGCTCCCGTCTCTACCACCTGTTGTGTGTATCTATATCCTCTTGAGAATTGATGCAGTTGGAATTCTAAGCGTAACGCGCAGTCTGCACATGTGGTACCGGATTTCAAGAACGAGAACGAAAAAGAGAGATACCGCAGAGGCGCTGGCTGTTTTTTTTTTCTTTCTTGGCATCTTGAAGTTATATTTCGTTGTCCGAGGAAGGCTCGCATCATGAATCGCTGTCGCTTATGGACGCCTGTCGTTGTTGAAGTGTGATGGCAAGATGTCATGTAGAGTAATACAGCAGTCATATTGTCACTTCCTGTTCCCGCTGACAGCTCAGTTGTACCACGTGTGGCACTATCGGTCGCAAAAAAAAATCTTAAAGAGCAACACCCCGAGTGACAAGGTTCGAAATATCGGAAGGTTACGATGTTGTACTGAAGATTTGACGCAATAATGTGACGAATTTGACAACATGCTCGTCCTGGCAACTTTTCATTCGCCAACACACCGCCCTAAAGTAAATGCAACAATATACAGGGGTCTGCTGCAGTTCCAGTTCTAAGTGGAGTGAATGACTCTGAACATGTTAACTAAGGCAGTGCTTTGTAAGTTTGCGAGTGAGCGCCCTAACCATATGTTGCACTTTTCTCGCCTTGGTGAAAATCGCTTTATTTTCATTGTCTTATCAGAAGGATGAAAAGAGACGCAGTTCAAATGAGTGCAACTTGTAATGCTGACGCAAATGAGTACTCTCTTTGAGTACTAAAGTTTGTTGCTCCAAGTTTTTCGCTGTTGATTCGGTGCGTATGAAACGAGCGCATCTTGTCAGCTATATAATAATAACACATTTGTACACATTTATAATAACACATTTGTACACATTATAATAACACATTTGTACGTGATCTTCGTCATAGCATCAAAAATGCCAAAGATCTTTGCCCTACTGGTGTAGTTTACCTATTCGGTGACTTCAACCTCCCGCTGATTGATTGGACAAACTTCTCATCACCATGCTGCCTTTCCACAGA
Source organism: Rhipicephalus annulatus (assembly GCA_013436015.1). Classification (NCBI taxonomy): domain Eukaryota; kingdom Metazoa; phylum Arthropoda; class Arachnida; order Ixodida; family Ixodidae; genus Rhipicephalus; species Rhipicephalus annulatus. The sequence continues at coordinate 27,328 of WOVY01013229.1, read as the reverse complement.
ATTCATTAACTTAGTCTTGGACTTTAACCTCTCGCAAGTCATTGATCAACCAACCCGTGGTTTAAATACGTTAGACCTATTACTAACTAATGCTCCTGATTCAGTGAGGACAGTCTCTTGCCTAAAGGGCTTCAGTGATCACAATTTAATCGAGGTAACGTTGGACTTACCTGTACCATTTGCAGGAATATCCAAAAAGAAAATTCGGGACTACAGCAAAGCAGAGTTTGACAAATAAGTGCACAGCTCGAAGAATTTTTTTAGCAATGTCCTCTTTCCGTCATTCTACAACAGGTCTGTAAATGAAAACTGGGTGCTTTTTAGAGACAAGATGTCTTCATTGATAAACCAATATATCCCTGTTATCACTGTTTCTAATGATCTATCTAATCCCTGGTTCACTAAATCCCTCCGTAAGCAAAGAAACAAGAAAAAACGCCTGTACTGCAATGCCAAACGCAGTGCTACGCCATCCGCTTGGGAAAAATACAAGCAGTACTTGACTGACTACTGTAAAGCAATATGCAACGCCAAAGAAAAATATTTTCACAACGACCTACCTTCTCTTCTGCAAAATAATCCAAAGAAATTCTGGCGCCTCATATCCCCTGACCACGGTTCCAACCAGTTGTCATTACTTAATGAAAACAACATTCCGCTTTCAGACTACGAGTGCTCCACTACTTTTAATACCTTTTTTTCATCTGTATTTAGCCAAGAAGATTCTTCTGACGTACCACATATCCCTGATTACAACTTCCAATACATGCAGCCTATTGAAATCACGGTGGAGGGTATCGCGTGTCGAATTAAACAGATTAAGGCATCCTCATCAGCTGGTATAGATGATATCAACTCTAAGGTAATTAAAAATACTGTTTCCATATCTAGCATTACATTATACCACATTTTTCGACAGTCGCTATCGTCTGGAAAACTTCCAGACGACTGGAAAATAGCCAAAGTAGTACCCATTTTTAAATCCGGAGATAAGAACTCACCTAAAAATTATCGCCCAATCTCGCTCACATGCATATGTTGCAAACTCCTCGAACACATAATCGCCTCCCACGTATACAGTCACCTCGAGACTAACAAATTCTTCTTTTCAAACCAGCACGGATTCAGAAAGGGCATGTCATGCGAAACACAGTTACTAGAATTCACTACAGACATTCATTACAACATAAATAATGGCCTACAGACTGATTGCATATTTCTTGATTTCGCCAAAGCATTCGATCGTGTCGCCCATTGTCGCCTTATTTCAAAATTATCTGCCCTCCGATTAGACTCCCTCACTTTATCTTGGCTACGCAATTTTCTGTCACTTCGCAAGCAGTTCACAATCGTTAATAATTCTTCCTCTCCCTCTTCGTATGTCTCTTCTGGCGTCCCACAGGGGAGCGTTCTTGGCCCATTACTTTTTCTTATCTACATCAACGACCTCCCAACTAACATATCATCGCATATCAGAATCTTCGCTGATGACTGCATGCTCTACAGACCTATAAACTGTCCTAACGATCACTCCATCCTTCAAGATGATCTGAACACTATTTCTAACTGGTGCAGCACTTGGCTTATGAGGTTGAATACTAATAAGTGTAAAGTTGTTTCTTTTGGACGTAAACAGGTCATATCTAACTTCACTTACCATATGCAATGTGACAGGCTCTCCACGGCGACTTCTTACAAGTATCTTGGCATCCACCTTACACCAGGGCTTTCCTGGTTTGATCACATCACTAACGTTTGTGCAAAAGCCTCCAAAACATTGGGGTATTTACGCCGAAACCTTCGTCGTTGTCCCACTAACATTCGCAAAATGTCATACCTAACTTTCGTCCGCCCGCAACTTGAATATGCCTCATCTGTTTGGTCCCCTTCCGCTCAGTATCAAATTAACATGCTGGAAACAATCCAGAACAGAGCCACCCGTTACATTTCTAGAAACTATGACATCAATTCCAGTGTGACTCAGCTTAAACTCCATCATTCCCTCCAAGCATTAAATGTTCGTCGTCACGTGTCCTTGTTATGCCTATTTCATAAGTACGTCTACAGTAACAAAACATCGTCGTTGCACCTTCAACGCCCGCTCTACACGTCACGCAGATTACATAACCATCTCAGCTTCACTCGCATTTTTGGAAACACGAACGCGTTCAACACATCCGCACTACCACAAGCCATCCGCATGTGGAATGATCTTCCCGACGATATCGCCTCTGATAGCAACCCCAACACGTTTCGGCAAAAAGTTCAGACGCATTTCCTTAATATTTCATCTTGACGTTCTTTTACTTCTTTTCCGAGGGTTTTTATGTTACGGAGTGTTCTTATATACTTCATCGCCATGTTTACGTATTGCTGACTTATTGCTTTGTTAATTTTTTTTTTGTTATTACTAACCGACATTGTACCGCTTTTATTTTGAAATTTACATGCGATTTTTCACTGTAACCCCCCTTACTCAATGCCTTCTGGCCTGTAAGGTATTTTCAATAAATAAATAAATATATAAAGACGGCAAGTTTCAGTTCTGGAAATCGGGTAAAACGCCGTTCTCCTTTGTTAGTAGCATTGTCACAGAATTTCCTGTAGGCCTTTGCAGAAGAACGTCAGCACACTCGATCGTAAACGTGTGTAATAACACCATTTATGTAGACATCTGACGATCTGCGCGTTATTATTGTTATTATTATTGTTGTTATTGGTGTTTTTTACCAGCTTTATTTTTCTTTATCAGACATTGCAAGTTCGTTCCGAGAACAAACACGCGTGTAAATCGGTTTTGTCTTCGTGGCTGAGTGTCTAGCGTTTTCGTCTTAATTCAATCCCCCGTCGTAGAAGGGAAAAAGAAGAAAATGCGTGTTTTGTGCTGCAACAGCCTTGGCCCGAAAATGCCTGCCAAGGTAGGCGTGAGATCCGCGTGTGCCCGCTCTGCTCGCTTTGTGCCCGTTACGAAACGAAATGTACCGCGCCTTTATAACGCGCTGCTACGCTGCAGCAATGCTTGCGCACTGCGGTGTTTGCAGCTCTCGCTGGCGTACACTGCAAACCTCACGCTTAGCGCTGCTGTAGAGCTGTCAATTTTTTTCCTTGCATCGCTGTTTCAAAAGCAGCGCCGCCAGGGTTGAACAAGTCGTATGGGCCTCGGAGGGTAGATTATGCAACCAATGCAGGCTAACTCCCAAAGTCTTGTTGCATACTCACCGCGTCCCTCGCAAATCAGGTCGTTGAAGCTTCTACTAAAGTGCAGCTATTCCTGATTTTCCCATAATTATATGTTATATAGACTCTGTCGCGTCCGTAGTGATGACTGTAAGAAGGTGCGTTGATCCGGTGCTGTTCATAAAGAAACCATACGTTCACGAGATAGGGATACACTTGCGTCAGCTTTAATTCCAATGCGGGTAATGTACGCGAATGTTATCTGCGTTGCAGTTTCAATCGATATAGTTCGGTTTCGATTGTGTTTCACACGCTTTTTTGACGACACCTCATCGTGGTTCTTTGCTGTGCGCGTTCGTCCACATAGGTTCCCCAGGTGGTCTAAATTTCCGGAGCCCTCCACTACGGCGTCTCTCATAATCATATGGTGGTTTTGCGACGTTAAGCCCCACATATAAATCAATCAATCAAATCAATCATCCACATAGGTTACCTCGCAACGTGGCTGCGTGATCACGCGTCGCGCCGGGGTGTCATGCCGTGGGTGAACGTTTCGTATAAGGACGTCGCCTATAGTACGCTCGGGTGACGGGATCCGTATTCTTCCGTGACGGTAAGCGGAGTCGGGAAACCCATGGAGTCGGTCCTTCTTTGTCGCCGTTTTCTGAGCGAGCCTGCCTGTTACATCCCCTGCTTATGTCGGCCGCATTGGTCATATGCAGAGGTTACGCGGTGAGCTTGCCAAGTAAGCTCGTGGCAGGGACCCGGGCCTTCGTGGTCAGATACGACGTAGAGTCGCGCGCTATATGGAGGTTATCGCTCGAGCGTCGACCTGCCTAGGGTCCCAAGGGCCAAGCGACACATTTTTCGGAGCTGTGAAAAATCAAGATGAGGCATTCATTCTTCTCGGCCTCGTTGGATGCTGCTACAATATCCCCTATACAGTGAACTCTACGCCCTTACTCTCTATTTTGTAGCCTTCTATTCATTGCTATCAAGTGTAGTGTAGGCTGGGGTGGGGGTAAAATGAGACACGGGCAAAACGCGACGTATTGGATTTGCCGGTTGCTCGCAACGTTTGTGCGGGAAAAATTACTTGGCTGGTGTCAGTGTGTTCGTGACCATTCTGAAAGAGGATTAATTATGCTCGGCCGAATTTTAAAATTCGGGCATGAAGCTACTCCTGCGTCAATACAGCAACGTAGATATTTATTTTGTTACTTTAGACTACGAGCTACGTAACACTACACCACACCCAAAATGTAGCTCGTTTGGTGCCCTGGAACAAATCGGAATTCTTTTTTTGAATTATGGCATGTGATAAGGACAAAACGCGACAAAAGGCAAGCTAGTGTGTCTTAATAATTGAACCAATAACTCGCACTCATTATCTAATACATTCCTTTTTATGAGGGTTTGGACGTACAAGAAAATATCGTATAGCTTTGTGGGAGGAAAATGACATGAAAAAGCACTGACTGCCGTTCAGGACATGACTTCCTCCATTCGCGCTGCATCGACGTTTTTTTCGTGTTCCTGAAGGTGCCCTCAAGAGACACATAAAAAAAAGGTAAAATCTGGAAGTCAAGTCGCTCACAAACACGTCTTGGGATCGAGTTTGAATCACGTTTCTTCAATATCCTAATTGAAAGAAAAAAAAACGCTAGAAAATCTGAACTAGCTCAGTTTTAAATCCATTGTCTCACAAAGCCCGCAGACAAAGTTAAAAGCCATAAAACGATTGAGCAGTTCTGCATCAAAACGGCAAAAAAGAGGTGAAGAAAATACGTCAAAACATATTTAGCCTCCAATTGTTGAATAATTCAATGAGGTGCAAGCGTTTAACAAAAGACACCATTAGCACAAAGAAAGACTGGGGGTACTTAATCTGCAAGGAGTTTCGGAGCAACGCAACACCGCGTTCTGTCTAAATTCAATGTCTTTAGACTGCTTAAGGGCCCATAGAATCAATTCTACAAGAAGTCTTTCTACAAGAAAAACTGAAGGAATGATTTTTTTTTTCCAAACTATCTCGTTTTGCCCCACGCAGCGTCTCGTTTTGCCCCGCAGGGGTGGACAAAATGAGACATCCGGAGCATTTATTTACGGTGGCAGCATGGTAATAATAATGAAGCACATACCTTTGTACCCAAAGGATTGTTTCTGCATTGATGTTTAATTGAAAGAAGCGAAATGAAAAATGTTCACTATTTTAATTTTTTTGATGCATTTTACCTCACCCTATACCCTATTTTTCGTGTTTTTATCTCCACGGGTGATTACGAAATTGCTGAGAAAGATGCTTTAAAATTGGCGCTAGGGACGGCTTCATTTAATCAGCTTCCTAAGATGGAGGTGATCGCAGCCTAAGGAACAGCAAAACGAGTGAGCGAAAATTGCGTGTTACCACCACTGACCTCCAGTGGTTACCACTCTCTTCTCGAAAGAGTATTCTGGGACGTGGAGCTGCGTGCATGCTGTGTTTCTTGGTCGTCGCTTGCGCAATAACCTCGCGCTCGACTGTGCCCCGCTTATGTCCACTATCGTTTCATTCAGTCGCAATGCACGTCATGTCATATGCACCCGCAATAACGCCGCCAGGTCACTGGGTTATATAGTCTTCTATTCTTAGCCTGCGAACCGAATTCTTCGCTGAGCAGCTTATACAGTAGCTCTTTGGGTACGTTTGATTATCTAATCGTGTCCCGGATGTTGTGTGCTCGGTGATCCGCAGCCGAACTTGCGCAGCATTGTCATTACGTGCAGGCCCGACTTAAATTTCGTAGTCATGGTCATTCTCCCTTTCGTCCAGTCAGTATATACGATTAGTCGTTACGTATTCCGCGCATGCGATTCAGCTCTAGTCACTTAATTCCTTTCACTGTACTCGAAACGGCTTGCGTAAGTAGGCAAAGTGAAGGAAATTGGGTCAAGCGCGTTTCGCCGTGGGCGATAGCACGTATTGACGTGTAGTACCCTATTGCATTTCACCGCTGTTACAGGACCTTCAACAAACAACGCAACAGCGCAGAACGGACAAAGAACGAAACAAAGACGGGTGTTTTTTTCCTTCTTTGTCCGTTGCTCGCTCCTGCGCAATTAGTTAAAGGTGAACTATACTATCCATCCTTAAGCTCAAATCTTGCTGTTGCCAGAGGTGCACAAGCCTGGATAGAAGGAAACTCGGTTGTCTATACCACACTGCGTTAGCGGGATAGCGCCATCAGATGGTGTTTCTTTTGTAACACTGATGTCTCTAACGCGATTTCGTGTGCTCTGAAGACCGGTTGTCATCGACCGTTGGCGAACTTCTTCGTGTTGTGCTAGCTGGGCCATGATATACAACTTTGCCAACAACTTGCGAAAACATTGGTTTAGAAGCTTTCTGTACTCGTTTCGAAGCTTGCTTTAATCTTGAAATTAGCTTTTAGGGCAACACGACGCAAGAAAGACGACGGGACACAACGCTACTCACAAGTTGGTTAAGAGTTGTGTTAAAGTTTACAATGGACTAATTCGTCTACATATTGTTCGTCTACATACACTTGAAATGCATATCTGTGTCAAGTTGCAGTGCTGGGCGAAAGCCGAACAAAGCTGATTATTGTACGTTCAGCGCGCTTGATTGAGATTTTGTAAGTGTAGACAATCGAACATTTTTCAAGGTAAAAAAAGAACGAAAAAGCGAGATTCGAGTGTGCTAAAACATAATTCCTTAGTGTTAAAAGTGTGCGCGTACAAATACCCTGAAAGCCGTGGAAAAAAAAATTCCCCTCGAAACGCGACCGGGGACGGCGAAATAGTGCCCGGGGCACAATGGAACACCAAATGGAAGAAGGTCAATAAGAAGTAAGGAAAAAAAAGTCGTTCCGGTGTAGCTCGAGAATCCGGCAAATGCAGTGTTAGAGCTCTTTCTCTCATCTTGCGCCTGCGGCGCAGACTGCCTTCACAAAGGCGCCTATACGAGTAAAATTTTTAAGAAGGGCGAAATTGAAACGTAAGGCGACGAGGGAACGGAAGTATTCGGCTGTTCGAACAGGCCTGGAAAGAGAAAATTGAGAATAGTGAGGTCCCGGGGGATTATGGGTAGCAAGAGATTTTTTTATCATTTTCATTTACTGCGTTGCGTATTATCTGTCACCGCCGCCAAAGTTATGTATATACATATCTTTTCACAGACAGCTCTCTGGGTGCTGCCGTAATATTCTCTGGGCGGCGCTAAATAGGCGTGACCCCCCAAAAAATGCACTACCAAAGCTTTGACGTCAGTTTTTGTTCTCGCGCTCGCAGTCCAAGTTGGCGGCGTGTTTCCCGTCCTGTGAAAGGTGTATGTTACGTAAATATGTTGGCCCTCGCCAATGTTCAAAGCTTGGTGCGCGCGTAGTTCGTAATGCATTCGATACTATGCAGGTCAAGCGCGTTCACAATTTGTTCATCTTGTATAGCGGGCCCTGTACACTGATCGTATACTGAAACAACGATATAATCTTTGAAACGAAATATGGTAACTACGATGCTGGGCTGCTGACCCGAAAGTCGCTGGTTCGGTCCAAGCTGTGGCGGTCGCACTTTCAGTGGAGACGAAAATGCGACAGGCCCGTGTACTTTGATTTAGGCGCACGTTAAAGAACACCAGGTAGTCGGAATTGCCGGAGCTGCCCACTGCGGCGGGCCTCATCATATCGTGGTTCAGGCGTGTTACACCCGAGAACTTGTTTATTGATAATGGAACCATGCTGTGTGCATACGTCATAACGGTCAGATTGTGTAGGCTTGTTAGGGCATATATTTATTATGCGCATCCAGAGTATGCGCCGGCTTGCTGTTACATCGGTTGAAGGGTCGAACAGTCTCTCTCTCTCTCTCTGTGTGTGTGTGTGTGTGTGTGTGTGTGTGTGTGTGTGTGTGTGTGTGTGTGTGTGTGTGTGTGTGTGTGTGTGTGTGTGTGTGTGTGTGTGTGTGTGTGTGTGTGTGTGTGTGTGTGTGTGTGTGTGTGTGTGTGTGTGTGTGTGTGTGTGTGTGTGTGTGTGTGTGTGTGTGTGTGTGTGTGTGTGTGTGTGTTATAAATTCATGGGAAATACGTACCGTGAGGACTTCTGGTAATGATGCTAAAGCCGAACTCTGTCCCAGCTTCGTGACGACAGAACAGCATTATTCGAAAGCTTTGAAGGATATTTTCGAAGATTTCGCGGGTGCCGGGTTGTCTCGCGGTGCAGGAGAAACGAACGAGGCCCTCCTCGGCTCCAAGTGCGGAAGGAGCGCGGGGCCTCCCGTTTTCCCCTTCCTCTCACGCCGTTAAAACAACGAACCAGGAGAGAAAGAGAGAGGGTGGGATGCGAGAAGAGGGAAGGGGTCTGGTGTACATAATAGGGACGTCGAGCGCAGAGGGTGTACTGGAGAGATGACTGAAGGCGGCGGAAGGGGGCCGCGCATCGTTTCGGATGGTGCATAGCGGCCGTGTTGCGCAGCCAGCGCTGCTGCTCAAACACGCTCCGGACGTTTTGATGCCGTCACGGGGAGACCCTGTAGCGCCTGGGGCCCTGCGTACGTTTGTCGCCGCCTGCAGCCCCCCGTTCTCACTCGCGGTCGCGGCGCTACCAGACGCCTGAGCAGCAGGGCCCAAGTTAGAAACGAACGCTCCAGCGCGGCAACTTCGCAATGCTGCGTGGAGATTCACGTTGAAAATAATAAGCTTATTTTGTTATTTGCAAACAGGCAGTGTTCGTGTGACTGTGCAGGGGAGATTCCCAGTGCAGTCCGCGACTTTGGGACCCTTGTCTGTTTACAGTCTTATTGCATATGTCGTATGAATTGAAATGAAAATAAACTCGTACTAAATGATGTGCTTATCTGGGTACTTCATTCATTCGGTTGCACTGCGCGTTCAGAAACCAACGCGACTAAATGTTTTTTTCTCTTCTGGCGCTTAGTGCTGAACATGGTCACTATCACGGACAGAGCTTTTAGTGTGCGATCCGGGAACATTTGGAAGCGCATTGTCCGTCGCACTCTCTGTTCGAGTAGAAAGCTTCACTGAAAGTATAGGAGCTCTCTGAAAGCATTTTGTGGCATTCTTCACAGTTCAGGAAGAGGAAGGCGAGATTGCTATCTGGCTACAGCTTCATGTCCTTTCGCTCCATCGCTTCTCTTGTAGGCCTATAAGGGGAAAGGTGTCCCCTGTGCACTGGCTACCGTGGTAGCCAGCTTTCGCGGTGATCTCGAACTGCGCCACACAGCAACTATTTCAACTCTCTATCACCGCACGTCGACGATCAACGAGCAGCCTGTGGTGACGGCGGACGTCGAATGTCACAACAGGAAACGAGTTGACGTGTCCCGAAGGGTGCGAAACTCCGCTTCGTTTAAATGGCTGCTTGTTGTCTTCCGGCAAGTAGACATCTCATTCGTACGCAACAGTCTATACGTCGACACCACGCTGTTTTCGAGAAGGGCCATTAATTAGCACACTTAGTGGCCGTCGCGTACAGATGCCTGACAATGCACTTTTCAAGGTCAATCCACTGACAAGGGGGTTTCTCGTTTGGGGGCTCGTGAAACTGACAAGAGGAAATTTCGGAAAGTGAGTAAATATAGCGCCAAGAACGGGGGAAACTGCTTCTGACGCACTGTTCGCCTAGAAAAGCTGGAAGCAGGGAAAGAATGGTAGCGAGTGCTATGCGAGTTCTTATATAGAGTGCTATGCGAGTCCTCCCTTATCTTGGACAGGGGAGGTTGAAGAAAGGGTGACACCGGAGTGTTCATTTTGTGCCTATAGCAGCTGCCGCTGCAGCGAGCCGGGAATCCTGCCTGCGGGTTCCCGAACCTCGTGTTGTCGTTGCGAAAGCGAGCGGGCTTCGTGACCCGTCGCTTGGTCGGTCGGCGGGTCCTGGAAGGAAGCAAACACGGGGCCGAGATGTAGGCTTGACGAAGAGGCTAACAGGCTCGTACTCCCGTTGTAGCCGTGAGTTTGCGAGTATATAAGGCGCCGCTGTAGGGGTTGTCTCGGGCGATGTCTGTGACACGAGCTTGTGTTTATTTACTTGCCTGGGTGGAAGCAATCTTTCCCCCTATTTTCCTTGCATCTTTCTTTCTTTTTTTTTAAAGAAGGCATGCATCGTGCGTTGCAGTCAACGAACTCTGTGCGCGGCGTCGTTCTTTCCGCCTCTGTCTTGAGGTGTTGTATCATCGTGTGGTGGATATGGAATTGAGTTTCGGCTGCGTGATATCGTAGTTACTCGAAGCGAACTAGCGAAATCAGTAAATATCGAAACACCTTTCTTAATGAGCATCTTCGCGTGGCGTTTGTCGATCACCTGTGAAGTCTATAGCGTATTGTCCAGCAAATCCACCCTTACTACTGCGGAATACGTTGTGGTTTAAGCGATCACCTTGAACGTGCAGCATCAACTATTGTTCGTAGATTGCCTCGGCTGTCCATTGTCTGACAGCGAGTTGCATTGGTACAATCCAGCATTTCCTTCGCACAAGTTCATTGGTTAAGGCGATGCTGATTGAAAAAGAAAAAATGAAAGCTCTTAAAATTGGTCGAGAGCGGTGACTTTTCAACCATACAAAGGTGTTGCAAAGACGTGCCCGTGCTCATTCTATAGTTTCTAAGGCCTTTATTCTTACAAATGCGCCGACTTTTTCGCACAAGCGAAACCGCAGCGACAAAACAAGGGAAGCTGGACGTCAAGACAACACTGTACACGCGCGTCCTCTTCTGTCAACAAAATGCGGGCGAGGGAGAGCGACCTCTATTTCATTTTTCGGTAAACTTCTCTTGCGTGTCCTCCGTTATTTCCTTATTCCTGGAACAACCCCTGTCGTTACAATCGCTGCTTGTGCTTTCACTGTATGACAGGCAGGCATGCGAGCATTCGGCCAAAAACCTGGGTTGTAGTTCGGGAACTTCGTCCACGCGACTTTAGTGTTCCATCCACTAGCTCGCCCCGATGACCACACATGATGTGTGACGCGAATTCTTCTTGAATCGCCTCTCTGCGCCAGTCAATGTGAGGCCAGTGCAACACAAACTCATCATCATCATCACCAACCTGAGTACGCCCACTGCAGGGCAAATGCCTCTCCCATGATCCGCCAATCAACCCTGTCTTGTGCTTTCTGCGGTCGTGTTATACATGCGAACCTTTTTATCTCATCGACCCACCTATCTTTCTGTCTCCCCTTCGTTCGTTTGCCTTCTCTGGGAATCCAGTCAGTAACCCTTAACGACCAGTGGTTATCCTGCCTACGTGCTATGTGCCCGGTCCATGTCGATTTCTTCTTGATTTCAATTATAATATCCTTCACTCCGATTTGTTCCCTGAATATGACATCGGCCCTACAATTTCCAGAGAGGAAGTATTAGTACAGTTCGCAGAACGCGATAATTTTGTGGATTTTGAGTATACCTTATTCAGAAAACGGGCTAATTGTAAAAGGATGTAGCGAAGTCCTAATGGTGGTACTAAAAATGAGATAGACTTCATTCTGTGTGCACACCGCGGCATTGTACGGGATGTAGAAGTAGTTGGCGAGATTCAATGCAGGGACCATAGAATGGCAAGAGCTCGTATTCACCTAAAGATTTAAAAAAAAAGCAAAGACAAGAACTGATACGCAAGAAGTCAATTAATGAGCTAGCGGTGAGAGCGAAAGTACAGGTATGCAGAGCTTAACTTCAGAATAGATTCTAGGCGCTAAATGAGGTAACTGAAGTTAGCGTTGACTCAATGAATGATAATCTTACTAGTATAAATAAGTAGAGTGCAATGGAAGTCGGAGCTACGGTCACTAGACGGGACACTGGCAAACTATCTCAGGACACAAAAAGTCTCATTATAAGAGATGAGAAACCATGAAAGCCTAAAATGCAACCGATAAAGTAGAGATAGTGGAGCTTTGAAACTTAATCAATGGGCGTAAGGTAGCCAACATCAGAGGGTATAACATGGAGAGAATTGAGCAGGCTTAAAAATTGACAGAAGCCTAAAAGCTGCGAAAGCCAACTTGTGCACAGGCAAAAATCGGATGTATTCATTAAAGCTCAAGGAACGCAATGTCATTACCAATATTGATAGGATAGTTGAGGTGGCGGAGGAGTTCTACAGAGAGCTGTACAGAAGCCTAAACAACCAGGGTGATATTGTAAAAAAATAATAATTGCCCAGAGGAATTCGACGTCCTACCAGTAACGACAGGGGAAGCAAAGAGAGCCCTAGAAAAAATGCAAAGAGGCAAAGCCCCTAGTGAGGACGAAGGTAACAACGGGCCTGCTGAAAGGTGGCTGAAAAATTGTGTTAAAAAAACCGGTCTCTTCACGGGAAGGGTTCAAGAATTTCGGGAGAACGCGAACATCTTAATACATAAGAAGGAAGACGTCAAGGACTTGAAAAATTACAGGCCGATCAGCTTACTGTCCGTTCTCTACAAACTATTTACAAAAGTAATAGCTAATAAAATTAAAGTGACATCAGAGTTCAGTCAACTAAAGGAACAAGTAAGATTTTGTACAGGCCACTTTATAATACACCATGTTCATACTATCAATCAGGTAGTAGAGAAATGCGCCGAATTCAACCAACCCCTATACATAGCTTTCATAGATTACGAGAAGGCGTTTGACTCAGTTGAGACATCGGCAGTAATGCAGGCACTACGGAATCACGGCATCGATGAAAAACATACTGGAAGAAATCTACAGTGGACCCACGGCCACCATAGTTCTCCTTAATAAAAACGACAGAATCCCGATAAAGAAGGTTGTAAGGCAGGGAGACACGATCTCTCCAATGCGATTCACCGCGTGTTTACAGGCGGTTTTCAGGGCCCTAGATTGGGAAGATTTGGGGTTAAGAGCTAACGGGGAGTATCTTAGTAACGTGCGATTCGCTGATGACATTGCCTTGATGAGTAACCAAGTGGACGAATTACAGCTCATGATTACTGAACTGCACGGAAAGCAGAAGAGTATGTTTGAAAATTAATATGCCCAAAAGTGAAGTGATGTGCAACACTCTCGGCATAAACCAGTACTTTGCGATAGGAGGAGAAACGCTGGCAGTTGTAAAGGACTATATTTACTTAGGACAGGTGGTAACCACGGAGCCGAACGATGAGAGTGAAATAACTCGAAGAAAAAGAATGGGGTTGATCACATTCGGCAAGCATTCTCAATTCATGAATGGTAATCTGCCACTAACCCTCAGGAGGAAGGTATATAGCAGCTGCATCTTGCCGGTACTCACCTACGCAGCAGAAACCTGGAGGCTTACAAAAAAAAGTTCAGCTTAAATTGGGGTTAACTCATAAGTGCTATACTTTAAAAAAAAAACGAGGAGAGAGTAGAGTGGGTGAGGGAACAGCATAAACTGGATAGAGGCGTATTGCTTGACACAACAGACATTGTGTGTGTGTGTGTGTGCGTGTGTGCGTGTGTGCGTGTGTGTGTGTGTGTGTGTGTGTGTGTGTGTGTGTGTGTGTGTGTGTGTGTGTGTGTGTGTGTGTGTGTGTGTGTGTGTGTGCGTGCGTTCCAACGGACGCGCCTGCATTTTCGCAGTCATTTAGGTGCTAAACTATACGGTTGTTTTCGCGCGCTTCTTATTCGTCACCGCCCATGACGTCCGCTTGTCACCGTTTTCCCGATTTTGTTTTTGTTTGTTTGTTTGTTTTTTCCTACCGCGTTGCCCGCGCGCCTGCCGTACATGAGAGATAGGAGGGGGCGCGGACGCCGCAGCGCGCACAGTCGCGGGACAGGAGCTCCCCGCCTCTATTTGTAGTGCGGTCGGCGCGGTCCATAAATGAGGTCAAACTGCGCGCTTGTGTCAGTGCGCGCCGCGTTGAAATGCGGAATCGATGCTAACCCTATTACCGACAGCTGCCCGAGCGGGCGCGGTCGCATCCTTGTTCCCTCATTTCTGCACACGTTCAACGCCCACCGCCTTGGTTTTTCTCTTTGTTTTTTTTCTCTCTCTACGACGTCGTCGTCTTGGGTGGTGGCATTCTCTCGCTTCCTTGCGGTGGTGAAGCTTCCGCGGTACGCACCCCGTGTTTGTACCGGCAGCCCGTGTACGTATGCATAAACGCTCGCGGTGTGCTTGTGGTTTTGCGCCCTGGTCGAAGAGAACGCCAGATTAGCGCGCCCGAATTCGTGTCTGACATATCGGTGCTGTTCTCTCTCGAACGCGAACGACACATCGTTTTGTCGAACGAGCTGTCGCATGCAGGGTGTTTCGAGAAGATCGATTTGGTGTATTCGCGTTCTTCTTTTGGTTCTCGGGAATGTGGGGCTGTAGGGGATTGATAGTAGTAGACCCCCTCCTCCGGCGCTCGAAGTGGTCATTTGCGCGGAAAGTGGAAGGAATTTGATTGGAACTCGTGCTCGACTTTATTACCTCCGACGACCTCGTTAGGCGATTCGCGTCTCACTCCCGACGTTCGCGGCCCGTACTTATATTGGCGCTTGCTTGAAGCTAATGAGTCTCCTGTTCTTTACGGTGGCCGCACTTGCGAGTGACGTAATTAAGAGAAATTGTCCTAGGAGTGCAGTAACTTCGACGCTCGTGTCGTTAAACGTGTGACGCAGGTGCCCCTCGCAAAAAGGAAAGATGCATCAGTGAAAAAAGCACGCATCTGACATTTTTCATATTGGGGCGTGTACAATAATTTGCTCCGTTTCTGACGATGTTCTCAAAATCGAACAGCATACACTAATCGTGTCGCTATCCCTAACGTAGATGTCTGTTCGTGTTATCGATCTGTATACAACCTTACAGCAGCGTGTACAGTTGGCTCGCTGTATGGCCGTGTCAAGCAATATGCCCTTTGACATATATCGCCTGTTGGTGAAAACGAGTCCGGAAGCAGGGAAGAAATTGAAAGACCTCACTGATCTGTTCGCTCGGTGCGTGTGTCACGAATAGCAATCATTCAAACCGTAGTTGCTTTCTGCTTTTATGGGAAAGAGATCATGCGCACCTGCGGCCACGTAAGCGGTTGCTTGCGAAGCAAGAAAGAGCATCCGTCATCGCCACGGAAGCACGTCGGCTGACGCATTTGGCTTCATAACTACGCCTTCGTGTATAGTTACCTCCGCGAGGCAGGCACGCCTTGCACGATTTCCTGATCGCGTGAGTCGATCGGCTGCGAATCGGACACGGCAAACGCTCGTCCGATGGTTCCGCGTGAAAGGGTGTGGGACGCTGGTTAAGTTTGTCTGCTGGTTAAGTTTCTGGTCCTTGAAGTCGCTGACGCCGGAAGACTCGGGACATGCGTCAGCGAACGTCGGCGCGTTGCGCGGGGCGATGACGCCTTCTCGTCAGCCTGACGCATTGTTGTCTGCTGCGGTACCGCAGAAGCAACTGCGCTGCGTTGACTCATTCCTACCCTTGACACGTGACGGCCAAGGACTACTTCTCGTTTTGGTATGTTCGCTTAAAACGTGATGCGGAGATGGAGGGACAGTAAGGTATGCTTTAGCGAGTAAGCGTACCTGTCTCTTCCGAAGCTCACTGTCGCCACGCATTGTTAAATCTTTGATGCGAGTGCGCCACTACAGTTGATGTTCAGTGGATGTGAACCCAGCCATCCACTTCAGGGGGAGCTGATGTATAGTTTCTTATGCCCCATTTCAATTAGTTTGATTGATCCTAACAAAGCGTTCGTTCATGTTTGCCTCGCGGCTTTGTTAGTTCACTTCTCCTGGGCAATAAGTCTTAAGTACAGACATTTATTCTCTTGCTCTTCCTCGTATTTGATTGGATTATCTTTCACCGGAGCCACATATGGGGTTCTTGCTTCGAGCACGTGAGAGACACAGGCAGCGCCTGAGTATCAAAAGTATATTAACATCATCCATCGAGACTTTGCTCCTAGCGGCGTCTGGCTTAGAACGAACAAAGCAGCGATTCTCAGCAAACCAGACTGAGGAAGAAAGTTAGGACAGAATCACGCTGACGTTCTTCCTCACAGCGTGGTTGTACATGCTACACCTTGTTCCAGAGACACAAACTTACTGGGAGAAAAAGGGAAAAAAAAGTAAACACCATGTACCTTCCCGCAGCAGTCTCTTATCGAGAGGGCGCTTCGCTGCCCTCTGCTCGATGCATTATATCCTCCGCGGCGCCTTTCGCGTTCGAAGGGCGTACAGTTCCTTATTACCTTCGTTAATAGACTCATTGCGTGTTTCGTCTCGCCCGTGAGTCACTGCTCCGTCTACAGAGCCGCGTTCCCCTCGTGTTCTGTAGATGACATTTTTTTTTCATTTTCCGCTTATGTGGCTGCACAACGGTGGTATAACAACGCGCGCAGGGCGTTCATCTAAATGGCGGCGTGTGGTTGTGTCCTTATCAGACCACGCGGGGTGACAGAACGACCCTCCTTCCCCTTTCTCTCAGAACATCTCTCCTCCTCTTCATATTCTCCACGCTTTATTTCGAGTCTTTACATATTTTCTATAAGGCGGTCGCGCCTTTCATGTGCCTTCTCCTTTCGTCGCTTTCGCAGCCGTTTCACTTCGCATTCTTTCATTTATAGCGCCAGCAGTCCCCACTTATGCCTAAGGACTGCTTCTTCCATTCACCGCGGCTCAGTCGCTGCTTTTAGCGCCGCACCATGGTCTAAAGAATTTTAAAGAAAGATATAAAAAAAAGTTCTGAAAATTTAGCGCCTTTCGCTCAATCAACGCAGCAGACGGCGCCGTTCTCGGAAAAAGTGCCATATTGTCTTCAGGCACGCCCTTCCTATATACATAACGGCTCGTCTTGCGAATGTCCTCCCAATGCTCTGCGTTCTTCTCGTGTAGTTTCTCTCTCTCTCTCTCTCTCTCTTTAAATTTTGTTTTCGTATTGTCGTATTGAGTCAGCTGCGTCGTGGCCTGCTTATTCAATAGCGACGCTTCATTATCGCGTCCCTCGAGTGACTCCTGGCGCCGGGTCGTTCCTCATTTTTTCGGGCTACGCACTCGCATTACTCCAGACGGATGCGCGCGTCGTGCGAACGGCGATGTCAGTCCTCACTCGGGCGCATTTGTCAAGCATGGATGGAATGCGCGCTTATATTGCCTCCCTGTCTGTTTTCTTTGTTCGGTCCCGCTTTCATTTCACTCCTTGAGTATGTGCAGTTACCGACTAATAGCTTAGATGAAAGAGAGAAAGCTTTGTCGGCCTTTTTTTTTCTTTCTCTCTCTCTTTGAGCCACAGCCTGGAGCCGTATTCACGGTCGATCACCTTTTTCGGGAACACTTCTCATTGTCGCACGGCGTCTGCGTCCGGCGCACGACTTCCCGCGGAAGCGATGGGCGTTCTGCTTAGCTCGTCTGCATACAGTGAATCGTTATATCTCAAACAGAGGTTACGTGTGGATTAAACTGTTCCTTTACATCTTGTTTTGGTAGTATTCTTAAAAGTTACCCCTGAAGCGTGCTTTCACGCGAGCTCACAGCGAATGGTTCGTCGTAGCTGGCTTCTCCGCAGTGAGGGTACCTTTGTGGAAAAGCCCGCTTTGCAGGCTTGTTTGTGCTTGCGCGTGTATTGTGCCAGCGTGCGTGCTAACTGAACAACTACGGCGAAGTTGTCAGCGGAGAGAGGTTTTGGGAAAGTCTACGTAAATATTGCGATAGAAAGGGCTTCGTGCGTAAAACTGGCGATCCGGCTCACGCACGATGAAACACCGATGACAATTTCCGCTTCCAGTAAAGCGCAGCATTCCTGTGTGAAACGCACCGATAATATGGAAGCACATATTCGTAAAAACAACGTCTTGTAGCAATCTGCGCTCAAAAGCATTCTCTTTCACGTAGTAGGCGTTTTTAAGGTATCTAAGTATTGAGGTCTCTGAAACTCCCTGTAGTCTGGTTGAAGCTTCAGCATCACCGTGTTCACCTGGTTCCCGAATTAAACGTCGATCATTAATATTAGGAACGTAAGGTTGTGGCTGTTTATGTTATGGGTTTTTGTGGGTGTAGAATACGCTCTCCCCAAACTACTGCGCGCAACATCCTCGTTTCGGCACGTAAAATGCTGCAGTATTAAACTTCTACATCTTCGCACTTACTAGCCTTTCATTGTGTTTCGCTAGGTGGGTCTATTGATTTGTTGTTGTTTCAAATTTAGATGCTGTTCCTCCAAACACTGTATCGCAGCCTTACGTTTCTCGTCTGCTGTAATCTCATTCTCGTCTTCTTATATACCTGCTTCTATTTCCTTATCGTTCCGAAACTTCGGCATGCTCTCGCCGCTTCGATCAGGGTGTGCACGCTTTCGCGCGCGTATGATACGGGGGCTGTGCGGGGAAAACCCCTTTCGGGCACCGTGTATTCCTAGGAAGCGTGTGTGTGTGTCCCGAATGAAGAGCTCGATGAAGGCTGTCTTTGTTTGGCGGCGGCTGTAGGAGGGATATTCGGTGACGGGCGCGCATTAGCGCACGGCGAAGGAGCGGATGGCGTGCCTGGCTGCCATCACTCAGCTGCCGCGAGGCGCCCAGTGGACCCTTGGCGCGTGTGCGCCACGTTGGACCTAACCCGCGGGCCGCCTGGCCCACTAAGCGAGCTTCTCTTCCTCCTCCTTGCTTCCTGCTGGCAGGTGAGCGACGAGGCCAGATAGGAGGCGAAGGTGCTACGACGTCGACAGCGGAGAGGCCGTTCCCTTCGGCTGCAGCTTTCTGTCTAAAGATTTGTTACCCTATGGACGAAGGAAACACAGAGCCGACTGCACTAAAAGCTCTTTTATAAACGAATATTTTTACCTTGGTTTATGCTGTGTTTTCTTCGTCTCCACGTCTTTCCCCGGCCAGGCGAGTGCCCGCGAAACTCTCGACTTCATCCGTTACTCTATATTGTATGGGGGCAATGTGCTCATTATAGCAGTGCGTGCTGGCATCATCTAGGCCCCACCACGGTGGTCTAGTGGCTAAGGTACTCGGCTGCTGACCCGCAGGTCGCGGGATCAAATCCCGGCTGTGGCGGCTGCATTTCCGATGGAGGCGGAAATGTTGTAGGCCCGTGTGCTCAGATTTGGGTGCACGTTAAAGAACCCCAGGTGGTCTAAATTTCCGGAGCCCTCCACTACGGCGTCTCTCATAATCATATAGTGGTTTTGGGACGTTAAACCCCACATATCAATCAATCAAGTAAGAAAAAAAACATCTTTTGAAGATAAGCGAGTTTAAAGTTAGAAAATGGCTGAACAGCGAACATGCTTTATCACAAACACCGTTCAACAGTTTTATTTAGTAGCTAAGAGCTTGGTAATTATTTCCAAAGTAAATTTTCTCACTTTGGAGCATCTCGTAATGCTTTCCTTGCTTCTTTTGTAAGCTGTCATGCAACTCTTTCCTCAGTGTATCTATCGTCGAGGGTGGTCAACGTTTTCCAGCAAGTCGACTGTATTTTGGCCAGGCTTGAATCCTAACTATTTCCTAATTCAGGCTCGTGTGATGCTACCGCCATTAAACGCGACAACAATGTTCAATGTCACAATTCTTAAGACTTTGAATTTGAACAAGAACAACAAAGACTTTGCACCGCGGTTCCCATTAACTCAACGCTTGCGCCGCGCAGTTGGTACGCGCTATTTTGGTCTAATTGCATCACAAAGAATATCCATGTTCATTAGGGCATACCCGTTGTCAGCCTGCGTTGTCAACTCTAAGGATGCTGCAAAGGCTAAGAGGTTTACCGACGAAGAGCTTACTGGTTGATGGTTCAGCGCCTCAGTACGTCACTGACATTCATTCATATTTACAAGAGAACTGTAGGGGTTGTCGCGAAATTCACATTTGCTGAAGACCTTCTTTACCCTGAGCATGTAAACTTACCGACAAGCACGACTAACACAACGTGTAATGAAGCTAGGAGCTGAAAGTGTTCGAAGCGATACGTGCTTCGATGACGGTGGGCGAATGCGAAGGCGCAGTGTCTTCGGACTGCCTTATAGAAGTTACCTGACAATTTCATATACACAGTCCACTCTTGACAAGCATTTTGGCTTTCGTACAAGAAATGTTTTTTTTTTTATGAAACATAGACCGCAAGCACCGAGTTTATATGGGGGCTCTGCCCCAGGGTGCGTTTTCACTCGCTACTTACTTTCGAAAAAGCTGGTTTTGAGGCACAAGGAATGTTCTTTAAGAAAAGAAAAAAAAAACGAATGAGTAAAATATGCGCGAAGGAACTCCCTTCCCGAATTGCAAAAAAAAAGTATTTTTTTTTTGCAGTTCGCTCTACCCTGTGTTCCTAACAGCTCTAATGACGTATGCATTTTTTTTTGTTCAATGAAACTAAACTTCAAAAATTTTGTAGTGCGACATTCACACACACTTACTTTGGGCCCTTCACTTTCTATCCTTAGACAGACCATCGCGATTGTGGAGCTCTGAAAATCACTTCATTTAGCGCGTGCATTTCTATCTTGCACTTTATAAAGGAAATAGATAACAAGACAGTATGTTTTTTTAATAGAAAGTCAGCTATAAAAACTAAGCTAACCCTTCCATTAATGATCAATCTGGCCCACTGGTCAGGGTCATGCCGTAAGAGTAATTAAGCTATTGTCAGTGCGCGTATTTGTGCTTGGTCGCGTGGTGGGCTGTTCGTTTCCACCAATGTAGCTTTCTTTCCCTTGCTGTATCGCGCCCCCACCGTGTGATGCATTGGCGTAGCGTGGTGGGCGTGGCTCGTCTCACGTAGTCTGAACGAAGCTTCAAATGCGTGTGAACAATTTTTTGTCACTCCGGTTCTCCTTTTCCTCGGCACTCTCACCTGCTGCACTGCGTTATTTCTCAAGGAAAGTCTTTGTTTCAACTGTTGGGATGATCCCTGATTGCCAAGAACGCGAAAAATTTTTTTTCAAGCATGTCACGTACACACGATGCTAACGCCAACGCCACTGCAAAAATGTTTCGCGTACGCCGGCGTTATGTTCACCTATTGCGGCATGATGGAACTCGTTCTTTCTGGAAAACAGAAAATCGTTACTCGTGTTCTTGCTAAGCGTCGGATGCGTGTTGTCCTTTTTTTGATTACCGTGCTGACCTCTAAAACACATTTTTGCCATTCGGGGTGGGCGCAGTTTCACACCGTTGGCGTCGTAAAAAAAGATGAAAAAAGAGGAAGGCTAGACAAATTAGGCGGTTTCAGTAGCTGCACAATGGTCTGGCGTTCCCTTTCTTGGCCATCTGAGCTTCGCAACTAGCCGAATTACTAGTCAAGCCAACGACTTACAGAGGTTGTCAGCACCATCGCCATTCCACTTCAGGTCCACAACAGGAAAAAGGTGTCTTTGCTTACGCGCCTACCTCGCGCTAAACCTGAATGATCTTCACGGTTTTGTGTGACGCGTGTACGTACGTGCAGAGAGGTATGCTCCTACGCCACCTCCTGCTGCCGGTCCCCAACGACGATGACATCGTAGTTCTGGCCGACTGGATTAGCCCTATACGCCATCTCCTGTCGCCGACAAGAGCTCTCGCCAGTGGTGCCCCGTCCTCGGACTCCTGCAAACGTGTCCTTATTTGCTGTCTTCTCCTTACTTCCGTCGTTCGCTGTCCCTGCGCCTCGCTCTCCCCTTCCTCTCTATCTCTCTACATTTTAATCATATCCTTTTATTCTCTTCTCTACCCCCATTTCTCGTGAGCTACTGTTGAGGTGTCCTCCCCCTGAGAGGCAGTTACGGGGCTCACTTTTCTCTTCTTTTCCTTTTTAAAATCACTTCCCCACTTCCCTTTCGTTTACGTTCGGAGCTAGATCCTCGTATAAGTGTACATTTACTTTTAGTGTGTCTAAACCGTGTACAAGACTCATCATATTTATTTCATCTCTCCCCATCTCGTTAATGTAGTTCTGCCCTCTATTTTCTTTTTATTCCAACTTTGCGTGCTGTTTTCGCGCACCGATAAAGGTTGCACCTACAAAGTTACGTAGCTTGCATGACGCCGACCTAACGCAGCTATGTAAGCTATTCCTTGAAGCCGCTGCTGAGTCGACGCGAATAAAATTTAATCAATTCTTATTCTGCCAAGTCCTAAAATTTACGCCCCCCCCCCCCCTTGCTTTTTTGTAGGGTCCGCCTTCGTTGCCTGTACTGCGCGAACCGTTCGCGTGGCATGTTCTTTCTGGTCCACACCGTGTACACGCGAGCGTTCGCGCTTGATCTTGGAAATTCCGCGCGTTTGCCGCCGCCGCGGAATACTTCGATTACGTGAAGCGGCCGCATTTTCCTCTCCCTCCAACCCTCCTGCCATTGGCCTTTCTATGCAACTAAGAGAAAAAGGGCTAAAGGTGAAAAGGAAAACAGTGAGAACTGTAAAGAGAATCTCCAGCGTCCCGAAACGAGCTGGCCAGAAAGCGAGATCTCTGCCGACGATCGCGATGTAAACAAGAACCGCAATGCCGTTTGGAAGGAAAACGGGTTGGAGGGAGAGAGAAACGACGTAAGCGAAACCAATTCGACTGGCATTGCGCGGTTTTGCGTGTGCACTGGGCAGCAGTAAGGGTTTAGGAGAGAGGGGAACGAGGTACTGCGCTTGTCTTGTGTGTGCGCGTCGTTATCAGACGTACGTAGGAGTAAGCAAGCAAGGCAAACAGGAATAGGCCGAATGGAACAAGCCTGGGGGAAGGCAGTTGGCGGGGTTGGATGGTTTCGGAAGCTCGCTGCATGCCGATGTATCTTGGTCGATGCGAATCGGAATTTCACTTTTTTTCTATCTATTTCCAATCGTGTAGCGTGCAGGAAGCTACATCGGTGGCTTCTCTCCCCGCGTCCACTCGCCCGCAATTCTTTCTCTTACGCGACTTCCCGTCCTTCTGCGTTATATCACGCATACGCTTTTACTTTTGCGCTCTGCTTCTCTTCCTCGGTCACGCGATCACTTCGTTTTTTTTTTCTTTTATTCCTTTAACTGTCTTGTTCTTGCTTTTTGCTGCACCGTCCGGCGGACACGTGTACCGGATTCTTGGAGGTGGCTGCTGCGCGAACCGCGTGATATGTTTGCCTGGTGCCGCAAGGAAAAGTAGAACGAGAAGAAAGCATTCCTCGCGGCTTGCACCGATGTCGAAGTCGATCTCGCCAAGCTTTGCAGCCGCTACCAGACGAGCTGGACAGGAGGCGCGATGTTTTTTTTTTTTTTTATGCACATGCGCTAAGTCGGGCAGCGCGAATGCCCCGTGCTTTCTCTTCTGTTCGTGCGTACACGTGAGCATACGTGAAGGATAAAAGGAGCATGGAAAAATAAATGAGGTTGGCGTGATTTGCGAGACCTTCTACCGCCATTTCCATGTTTCTTTGGATTTGCCCCCAACTCCCATTTACTGCGTTTCCCTGTAGCTGCGTATACGATCTGCAGCTGGAATCTCTATTTCTTTCTCTCTCTCTCCTGCTTCGCCCTTCCGAGAACTGTTGGGTGTCTCTGCTGATGAACCAAGACGTTCCGTTTATTTGTCCGCTTGCTCTCGGTGCGTTTGCCCTCCCGTGGTATTGATCTTGCTCTTCCCCTTTTGTTCCGAGCAGTTCCCACACAGGAAAAAAAAACGCGCATTCTCTCTTTACATGTAGGCTCAAAGAAGCGAGAAAGTAAGGTGATATAATCGGCTTTCCTGTGTCTCTTTCTATGCCGTTTGTACGAGCGCCTTTGCTACATCGCAGACCGTAACAGCCTAATCGGTCTTAAGTTCGGCTTCGCCACTGCGCTCTGTAGCTCTGCACGTTGTTCCGCACTTTTCCCAGAAGCGACTGGGAGCAGGATGTGAAAGGAAGTAGAAGCCCCGTTATTGAGTTAGCCTTCTCGGAGAAGAAACGAAATTTGAGACTTAATTAATAATTGATCCACCAAATATGTACGAAGTCCTACGTTTTCGGGTTATGTCGATTGCTTGACGGTAACAGCGCGCTATTGAGTGATAGTTACCTGCCCGACCTTTTTTTGTTGTTGTTGTTGTTGTTTACAGCTATATCCGTTTTTTATAAATTGCGCTGGAAGGAAACATCACTATGACGTAATGATTATCTCGAAGAGTTAATAACGTGTTTAATCTATTGGAGGACTGATTCGATTGTTCACCGTGAGCGACCGCCGCCATCGCTTAGGCCTGTTAATCAGCTCGAACGATCCGAGGCGTAATTATTTTTCAGTTACCAGTTTGAATAAAAAGGTTATACTCCATTGCTCCGTTCCATAAGCAGAAGAAAGCGCTGCCAATCGGTAGTCGACGCTCCTGAGAACACGTGAACCAAACCTTACAGCGCAGCACACAGCCTGGAATTTACAATCGGTTCTCCAAGTCAGTTAGAAACTGTTCCCCTTCTCCACAAATCATGTGATGTAGGCAAATGGCCGCGCAGTATATCCGAATTCACGGCCATTTGCTCACCTGATGAGCATCGTGGGTGCATAATTAACGAGGCAGCCGCGGGAGGCCGCCACGTGACCAGGTGCCCGTTCGTGATGGAGTACCTTATCGCGGAGTCCTTCACTGCTTCAAGGACTCCGCTGTTAAGTAAGCCGGAAAACGGTTGATTTCACTAAGATTATTTGAGTGCGCTGCTGTTTTTTTGCGGGTGTGAGCGCAGTCATTATTTTTTTCGTACTTCGGGGGCTTTTCTCTACCTACAGAGAAAAAAGAAAAATGAGCACGCAATTGATACGATGCGGGAAGTAGCACAGATATGCCATTTCAAAAGGTGCACATCTGCCTCGTTCACATTTTGGTATATAGGCGGATACATCGAGTTACAACTGTAATTAGACTAATTAATTAATACTCATTAACGGGAAAATTAGTAGCGGGTATACTTTAGTATATACTAGGTTTTCTTCGCTTAACGCCGTTACTCTTTCTTTAAATAAATCGTGCTGCATGATAATTGGGGTGCCCTGTATATACTGCAACAAGGTAATAAACAATAGAAGAAAGTTCGTAGGGTTACGTAGTGCTGAGAAGGCTTCACAGAAGTTATGAATCCCAAAGGAAAGAAGCGGACAAGCGGTGTCAACCTCTTCTCCGTGCGGTTAGTAATTCTTTCGCTGCCTTTGCAACGCACGGTGTATAGTATCAGGATTCGCGTGCAAAGCAAATGCATCGTATCTAATGGAGTTTGCGCATTTGTTTCACGCGCAACTATACCATCTCGCGCGCGCCTGTGCTGCGCCTGCAAGTGCAGATCAGTCCCGCTTTATCTCAATCCCTAATTCATTTTTTTTCTCTCCTTCTCTTTTCGTTTGTGCAGAACCGCGGCAAGTCGTTGGACATGAATGTCCAGAACGTGTGGAAGAGAAACATCACTGGGCGCGGCGTGGGTAGTTACCATCTTGGACGATGGACTCGAGAAGGACCACCCGGACTTGGTCGAAAACTACGTGAGTGTACACTTGGGGGCGTTGCTTTTCCGGGTAATTCAGCAATGCTTTATCGTGTATGTTCATGTGCGAGAGCTTACATATTGGCGCACCCCACGGCCTACCCTTGCATCCTTTTACTTATTACTGTCTTGTGTTCGCTGTTCTTGGCTAATGTAGGCTTCGCGTTTTTACCGTGTCAGTCTTAGTACAATCACAGTCGCATTGACTTGGCTCTGTCGGCTTTTTTTTTTCTTTGTGTGGCCTGGCCGGGAAGAAATTAAAGATCGACAGGCGTCGAATGAAAACACGAATGGTAGAAGCGTGCCACCAGCATTACGGAGGGTGTATTGTGTGGCCTCCAGTCATCACCGCACATCCGGTCTGGCAGCAGTGCGCGATTACCCTATACTACGGTAGCTTCGTTGCTGTTCTAATACGAAACGAAGGTAACAAAAATAGTAGAAAATAAGTGATACGACCGAAAGCCCTCGGCTAGCCCGCGCCGGCCCCTATCATCACCACATCACAACTGGAACGCAAGCAAAAAAAAAGTTGCATTATAAAGCGATAGCGCAGTGCTGCCAAACCACATGTGTGCGCCGCACCTGTCAATGGCGATGACTGGACGAGGCACACAATACCATTTCTAAAGCCTGGGCCACTCGCCCTGCTGTTCGCGTTTTATTTGACGCCCATATTGTTAAACAAGTTATCGTATGATTGATCCAGCAAGTTACGGTTTATACCAAGGCGTTTTTAAAGAAAAAATAAAGAAAACTATGGAGAATTATTTTCTGACGTGATATTTGGGACTGCACATGTATAATAGACTGGCGTGCTTCCTGCGTTGTCCTCTGTTTCTCTCGATAAGCAGCGCGGTTTTCTGCGTCATCGAGCTCGCATACTCCATGCGTCTGTTTTACGATCGTCCCTATAGTCATTCCTTTTCCTGTTCGTAAACTGTCAGTCAATCTGGCTGCACGTGGGGCATGCCCTTCCCCGATCCGATGCGAGCTGTCGACCTGTTCGCCAACCTGAAAACACACGTGTGACGGCTCGTTTCCAGGATCCCCAGGCCAGCTGGGACATGAACAACCACGATCCTGATCCTCAACCGAGATACGACCTGGTCGACTCGAACCGGTGAGTGCATTCTTCCACGTTGCGCTCCCCGCGGGAGCTCGCCGTGCTGCCGTACACGTCCGTCATATATCGTCTCTCTCATCTTCTTTGTGTGTGTGTGTCTTTTTTTAACTTCTAGTTAAAATCTCGGATGTATTTCCTGTGTGGCCTTCTGACCTGGCCTCTCGTTTGGGGACTTCGCTTGCGGCTGATCCGCCGAACTGCCGTCCCTCGTTCGCGTAGCCTGCTTGCGCACGCATCTACCCTCCGCGCCCCCCTCAACCGCGTGCCTGAGGCAGGCCACGTAAATTGTTTTCGCCTTCGTCGGTGGTCACGTCATCACGTTCGTGGGGCAGTCGACTGCATTCCTTTTGTTGTTTTTCTTTCTTTACTTTTTTTTCTTCCTTTCGCGCTTGCTTGCGTTTTTGCTGCTTATAATCCTAGCTGCGACCGCAGCTAAGCGGTCATTTACGTTCGGCGATGAAATCTCGGAATGTCGATTGTCTTGAAAGCGTTTAATGGCGTCCATCCTCAAGAGACTAACGCCGATGTATAATAACGTTGCAGACGTCAACGTTGTTCTCCAACGATGCTCGGGGGACTCGGCATCGATTATAACGATGCTGTCTGACGCGTGCGTCAGATGGGCCGGATCGTTATCTCTGCTTCAGCCGCGTTTGATTGATTTGATTGATAT
>WOVY01013228.1:252500-265513 GCA_013436015.1 Rhipicephalus annulatus | reverse complement strand
GGTAGGAGTGGACCACGCACTACAGGCGTGAGCTGAGACCGAGTGCAATGTAGCAGCGCTTGTCTACCGGCCATAATTCGTTGTCTGCTTGGTCATAGATGACGCGAACAGCAAACGTGCTTCCTTCACTTGTCGGTTGATGGTGCTGTAGGCAGCCACCGCAGAGCGCAGGCTGCGCGTTCGCGTGTTCCCTTTCATAAAGGACGACAGTGTACATGCGTGTGCAGAAACAGTATGGAAGAAAAAAGCGGAAGAAAGTGACTGAATAACTTCGCTCCAGAAGTTCCGGAACTATAGGGTGGCTATCGCGAAACAGTGGTTGGCGCGACGGAGGTCCACTCACCGAAGTGTGTCCGACGGCGTCCACGCTGCAAGTCACAAAGATGCCCAGCTGTGGTGACCCAGCGCACGTCGGGAACAATGCGAGAGAAAAAAAAAGAATGAAGCGATCAATTTTAATTCACGACACACACGAGGTCAATGAATATGCGTATACTCATACTTCGAAATATCTGAATAGTGTTCGGAAACGTAAATCACCGATTTGTTAAGGCGAGGGCTTCAGGTTCCTGACGCCTCGTCAAACGCGAGAGGAGAACGTTCGGCAGCGTCAACACGAGTGGTGCGACGCATCATCGCGTGGCGACTTCGCCATATGACGTAACGTCACAATCGTCAAATTTTGTGACGTCGCATGATGACGTCATCGCTTGGTCCCGGATCAGAAAAACGATGAAGGCGCTTCGTCAAGTTCCTGCGAGCGACACCCCTCGTTGAAAGGATTGTGACACTCCCATGAGTGTGTGCTTCTGCTTCCCTACCCTCTCTCTCATTCATCTCCCTTAATTTTCTCTCTCCCTTCCCCAATACAGGGTAGCAAAGCAGATATTTGTTTTCCGGTCAACCTGCCTGCCTTTTCGCAGCTCCTTCTCTCTCTCTCTCTCTCGCACATCTGCAACTTCCTCTGAAATCTTGGAATTTTGGGTCAGTTGTGTATAGTTTATCTATCACCCCCCTTCTGAAGGGTATTGCAAAACTTCGCCTCCATCGGCAACTCCGATTGGTAGGAGGCAGAAGACCGCTACAGCTTCTCTGCGCGCCTGCATGGTTGTCTTAGATTGCCGCTACTATGGAACTTGAAGAATATGAGAGTGTTTGGAAGATGCCTAAATATATGCGTATTTCGCACCTGAAACGTGTGTTGCTTCCCGTGTACTCAGATTTGTGTGCACGTTAAAGAACCCCAGGAGGTAAAAATTTCCGAGTCCTCCACTACGGCGTCTCTCATAATCGTATGGTGGTTTGGGACGTTAAACCCCACAAATCTAATCAAACGTGTTGCTTCAATAGCGGGTCCAGCGAGACACCACTTTTCTTATCGTTATTTTAGTGCAGATTAACTTGCGTATACACCAAACAGATATGCACTATTGGCGTCAAATTGAACGCAAACAGGGGCAGACATTGGCGATGGCACAGCGCGCGCGGCCCAGTCATCACCACAGACATGCGCAGTGCAGCGCGCTTGTGTGTGGTGATGACCGTACGGTGCACACTGTACCACGTCGCTGATAGTACACCCTAGCAATCTTATCGCGGGCGAGCATGCAGGGTGCGGTATATGGTAACGTACAATATTCTCGAAAGCTAACGAGCCTGGGTGACGATGCATGCTCTATACAAGGCACATTGGACGGCGAGCTCTATCTGGTACTCTTTCCTTCAACGTGTATTTAAAAGAGCACTGTCACACAGCTGCTGCCCGCGGCGGCAAACTAACCACGAAATTCGAGCGAGGAAAACGGAACTGCGCTAACGCCGTCTGCAAGAGTCCAAGGAAGCAACGAGGGGCCCGTGCGGCCGAAACGCGACGTTCAATGCCGCGGCAAGCAGCAACGCGAGTCGGCGGCGAAGGCAACGAAACACTTGCAGCAACTTCTGCGACCTGGCACGGATGGCACGGACTCGCCGTTAAAGCGAGATTTCCTGGACCGGAGCTTCGAGCACAGCTGCAAGGTTTTGCGACCGCTTGAGGTTCAATACAATTTGACCAAGCACATACTATGTGGTGCGCGTGCCAAGGAGCAAGTGGGCCTGTGTGTGTGGTATAGGACGATGACGCTGATGCACGTGCAGTAGAGATGCGAACAGGTGGAGTAGGGTACGGGAGCAAGTTATGGTGCGAGTCTTAAGAGGCAGTCGAGTGGCCGGACGTGAGCGTCGTACATTAACGTCCACCAGTTGAGGCTACTGGCGTCACGTGACCGTCAACTACATTCGCAACTGCAAGCATCTAGCTCCCTTGCAAGTGACTGTGCCCACACCCCGAAGCACCCTCCCACCGCTCAGCGCCTCATCTAGTCACGATGCTCAACGTTACGCCTCCCTCCTGTGCAGTCAAGTGGGGTGAGCCTATGTCACTTTAGGGCGCATGCCTTTTGCGTCCGTTAAATACGCTAATTGGTTAGTGGGGGCTTTCCCTGCGTTTGTACAGTAATGGGTTAATGTGTGTTTCTTTGTTGGTAAAGTGTTTTTAGACCTGCAAACAGCCTTGTAGATTGGTGAGATAGTCCGCGCTCCCAACCTCTATATTCTAAGAGCCACAATTTCTCGTTACAGGCTATAGATCCTATACCAGAAATCAGTAATAATAAAGGCAAAACTAAATTCACAACTCAAACTAGCCTACCGTTTATGACCAAGAAACATTTTTTTAACTTGTACATCTCTTTTCACTCATTTACATGCGTGAGTGGGCAGTGTCACAGGTGATTTACGGTAACAACGAACGAGCCCACCGCTTTGTCCACTCTTCACCATTCACATCGTGGATATGCCGTGATTTTTTTTTTATGCCATGCGCGTCCTTCTCGAAAACGTGAGCATTGAGGACGCCGAGACACGGCCACTGATGTCGCCAGTTTCGGGTATCAGCGTAGCAGGCAGTGCTCGGGATTCTCTGGGCTTTGTGCGTTTTGCTGATCGTCAGCAGATCTATCTCGTAAATTTTGAAACCGAATTCATATCTCCTGTTTACAACAGAAAGAAAGCAGCAGCTGAAGGCCGTGTGGCCTCAGCGCCAGCAGCAGCTCGGCACGCGGGCTGTACGTAGCACTCAAATCAGTACGCAAACATACTGTACGTGCAGTTTCAAAGGAATGTTGGACACTACCACATCCCGTGCTCACGGTTCCCGCAATAGTGTTAAAAAATTGCAAAGGGAGCATCTTTCATCATACCTTGCTATAGCCCAACGAGTGGGTCTCTCAATGATTTTCTAGATCTGCCCCACTCAAGCCGATTCCACGTTACCCCCCCCCCCCGCATATCTTAACTTCTGATGTTCTTCGACTGTTTAATCTGCAAGAAAGTGAATCTGCCACGTACCGCCATTGGTTCGGCGCAGTCCAGCATCAGGTCGGTGACGTGTGCCCGGTCGGAGAAGCACTTCTTCACGAACGGCTGCGTCTTCGAGTGGTCCAGCTGGCGCATTGCACAGATAGATTGAACGTCCTGTCAGTTCACAACAGCACGCGAGCGTCCTAGTACCCCCGTTTTCGCACGCTGTAATGGTTTACAACTCGCGGAATGAATTCGTGCTCCACCTACAGCCAGCACTGTTTTCAACTATAGAAAGAATTTGCCATATAGCCGTTCCAAATCAATCACATTCGTTCACTTCCGCGACATCAAGCAATTTTCGCGTGCTTCAGATGTTTTTCTCCGTACAGAACATCTTCGCGTCAATCATCAGCCAACTAATCAACGTTTTATTCGTAATGAAGACATATTGGGGTAGCATATACAAAATGAGGTCCCATAGGACTATAGGTTTAAAGAGTTTATCCGCATGCAGTTGCTCGTTTTAAGTAAAAAAAAATAGGACGTCCTGGCGAATTTAATCAAATATTCTGACAACACTTCTTAGGCAAGGGTCATATCATGGGTACAAACGGTGAAACGTTTAGTTTTTGACATGCAACGACGATCACACACACAAATGAAAGAGTACATCCGTTTCCAAAGAACCTAGCTTGCATGAGATCCGCTTGCATACGTGCCTGACTACCAGATAGGCGTGGCTTCTGTGGGCGGAGCACCTTGTGTTGCTTCACGTTTGACAACCCGACTATATGTAGTGACCTTTCGAGCTTTTCGTGCAACGGCCAAGTGATCGCCCACAACTTTCTTTGTGATGAAAACGTCGTTATCGGTCAGCGCCTTCCAGGAAGCCTTCTTGCTTCAGTTGTGTGGGAGAGTATAGCTTTACACGGGCACGTCATGAGTGTATCGCCTTCGCTCCGTCGACGCAATTGTCCAGTCCTTGCTTGGAAACGGTATATGGACCCAAAGAACCAATCATGCGTGCCTCGATTCACCAACTGGGACCGCCCATGTTTGGTTACGGAGCGGACGCCTCGCAGCTGCATAGTCGCGGCCTTAAAGTGCAGCGCTTACGGGGCTGTTCCACGCGCTCCTTCCCGCACAGCCGCAGCGCACGTGCCGGGACCCCTACCGCACGCAAGGCGGGGCACAAATAAGCCAATCAGAGGCGCTCTTTCACCCTCCGCAGCGTCGCCAATTGGCTTATTTGTCCCCCGCTTGCATGCGGTAGGGGTCCCGGCACGAGCGTTGCGGCTGTGCGGGAAGCGCGTGGAACGGTTCCTAACCCACGCGCGTTTAAAGTAAGCAGCTGCCTATTCTGTCTAAGTGGAAAACGTCATGTCGATGGACTTGGCGTGCCCTTGTGCCGTAATTTTATTCAGAGACCGCTTCAGCGAAACGATACGATACTTCATTAAAATCGCATATATCTCTTCTTGCGCAATTCTCGCTGGTATTCGTCTTGGTAATCTAAGTTGTACGGTTTATTTTATACGATTAATTTGTCGTCTTGCATATCCATTCATTCCGTTTACTTAGCAATAACGTGTGATAAATATCTTATCATGAAAAAGTACTTTGCTGCAAGACATTTACGTGGCACTTAGAAAAAGAAAGGGCCAAAATTATTGCGTGCCATGTTTGTGGCGGTATAGGAAGCAAGCACATTAAAACGCTTCTGTCGTCTTCCGCCCCCTAATCTTCAATCAGAATATTTTCTTTCGAAAAATATTTAGGTATGTCGCCATCTTTTTACAATTATTATTAGATTTCTTAGCTTATTATTAGATTATTATTTAGATTATTAGAATTATTAGATTTTGATCCAAAATAAGTTACTTTGTGCCTGCGTTAGAATGAATTGTTAAAAAGACACTTCAATTGTGGTTAAGTGAAAAAGCTTGAAACACTAATTATATAACTACTAAAATTACCTCAAAAGGTGGGCCACAGGCTTTTATTCACCAATCGTACCACGCGAAACTGAAATGGATTGGCAGCGTATCGCTGTGCAGTCTGTGAAACGAACTAGGATCTTTGCGATGTCATCAGTATGAAAGTCACATTGCGAAAATCCTAGAATAGTATCCTTTTAAGGCTCCGCATTTGCACTGAAATCTAATAACATAAGAAAGACTTATTAATCGCTTTCAATTATCCTAGTTCTTTGCCCAGATTATCGTTTCAGTAAGAAGCATAGAAACTTCATTTGAAAATATCTATTCGTTCAGAAGTTGCGAACTTTACGATAAAAACGCACTTAAAATCGGGTTTTGAAGTAAGAATGAAATTGTGTCCGAACATGCCATTTCGGTTTGACGGCAGCCACACACATACACACACAAAAAAAACACATCAAAACTTAATTTTCGAACAGAATCAAATATTTTTTTTTCTGCACCACAGTTCTGAATGCCCGTACATTTTTTTTTAGAATGTGAAAATAGAGAAATCGCTGCAGGGTCTGTCAACCGATTTTTCTCGACCCCAGTTTTTCACGACGCAAGCAGAGAGCCAACGCTTCGTAGTGTTCGTAGGGGCAACGGTTGATCCCAAGAGCGCGTTTTTTTTATATATAAGCACTATTTTCGATTCCCGAAGCCTCTGAAGTGGACGAAGGCGTCCCCCAGAAACGCGGTGAAGTGATGGCGATGGCCCATTAAGTCTCCTCGCTTACACTCAGGTTCTGCTTTGCTACGAGTGAGCAAAACTGTTGTAAACTACCTTCATACCGATATCTTCGACCATTTTCGAATATAAGAAGCAGCTTTCGAATGGTCGTCGTCACGTCAGGTTGCTTTGCCACATGGCACAATTGCATATTTTAGGCTTGAAAATATTTTGTTTATCATTCATTCTTTTTTATTTATTCGTTCATTCAAAATGGTACACCATCCGACGGTATTATTGCAGGGGGAAATACACAGGGAGCTTATGCTTACATAAAAAGGGTAACTATGCAGAGGATAACAAGGGATTACGAACAGGGTGCTTAATTTTAATGCGAATTTAGAGACAAATAACAGCGTACACCCAGTAAAAGGTCACGTGGTCGTCAACGAGTGAGTTATCACATTTTTTTTCCCGGCCGTTTGAGTCGCCAAAAGTCTGTGTGCAGAAATAAATGCGTATATGCGGCGTTTCACAAGGAAAAAAAAACGGGTTTGTTTTGCAGACAATACAATAGACAATCTTCCCATCATAAGTGATGTTTTCTCAATTCGCGTTCTGCGCAACTGTGTGTCCCTTTAACAATCAAAACGTCATTATAATGGACGGCAAACATGTCTTGAACGTGAAACCACCATGGTGATATCGTGCAATTATACAGGAAATGAAGTGGGTTTATCCGGATACCGCTTATACACAGCCTGAACACTCACCTTGTAAGTGGAGTAGTGCTGCCTGGCACACTTGTCCGCCACGACTTCCACTGAAATCGCAAAGAGGAAGCTATAATATTATGCGTGTGTGACTGAACGCCACATTTAATTAGGCCCGACCGTCTAAGTATCATACGCGCATGCCCTTTTATAGGCTCAATTGGATGGACGGATATATATTATTTGTTTTTATTAATGTGATTGGTCCCCTTGATACTGGAGCCGAACGCCAACTAATGAAGATAAGTTGTACATTGTGAGTAATTTCATAAGGTTATAAATCAAAGTTGTAATAACCAAGGAAAAAAAAGAGGAGACATAAACAACATGGACAAAATTGCAAGTGGGCAGAAAGCTCGCAAAGTCTGTTATGCGTTCGCCTAATATGCTTCCGCCATATGCATTCGCCTAAAACGACTCGATGGCGAAAGCCGTGTTCTTTTTCTGATCCGTCAACACCAAGAATGAGCACACTGAATACGTATGTAATGTCAACAACAACAACAACAACAACAACAACAACAACAACAACAACAACAACAACACAACAACAACAACAACAACAACAACAACAACAACAACAACAACAACAACAACAACAACAACGACGACGACGACGACGACGACGACGACGACGACGAGAAGAAGAACAACAACGAGGACGAGAAGAACAAACAACAACAACAACGAGGACGACGACGACGAGGACGAGGACGACGACGACGACGAGGACGACAACGACGACGACGACGACAACGAGGACAAGAAGAAGAAGAACGACGAGGACGAGAAGAAGAAGAACGACGAGGACGAGAAGAAGAACAAGGACGAGAACAACGAGGAGGAGAAGAAGAACAAGGACGAGAACAACGAGGAGGAGAAGAAGAACAAGGACGAGAACAACGAGGAGGAGAAGAAGAACAAGGACGAGAAGAAGAACAAGGACGAGAACAACGAGGACGAGAAGAAGAACAAGGACGAGAACAACGAGGACGAGAAGAAGAACAAGGACGAGAACAACGAGGACGAGAAGAAGAACAAGGACGAGAACAACGAGGACGAGAAGAAGAACAAGGATGAGAACAACAAGGACGAGAACAACGAGGACGAGAAGAAGAACAAGGACGAGAACAACGAGGACGAGAAGAAGAACAAGGACGAGAACCACGAGGACGAGAAGAAGTACGAGAACGAGGACGAGAAGAAGGACGAGAAGAAGAAGAAAAATATGAATATAATGGTAATAATTATAATAATGGTAATAATTATAATATATCAGGTTTAACGTCCCAAAACCACCATATGATTATGAGAGACGAGGTATGTGGGGGGCTCCGGAAATTTCGGCCACCTGGTGTTCTTTAACGTGCCTACACGGGCCTACAGCATTTTCGCCACCACCGAATTCGCAGCCGCCTGAGCCGAGATCCGATCCCGCAATCTTGAGAGCAGCAGCTGTGTGCCTTAGCCCCTATACCACCGTGGCGGGGCTGTAATGATGTTTATGAAACGATTTAATAAGGAAAGCGTTTCGTTAGAAACATGACTGGGCATTTCTTTTAAACTTTACTTTTAACGGCTCTTCGGCCCCGCCTTGTTGAATTTCGCTCCGAGACCGAGCACCCCCTCCCGAATCTGGTCGGATTATCCTTCAGGGAGAGCGCTTGCTCGGTATTTTACGATACATATATGCAATCCTACATCGCCGAGTTCAAAATTTCTCATCTTGGCAGAGCGAAGACACAGCACTGCACACTTTAGTCCTCTCAATATTCATCACAAATCTTGGTGTTTTCAGGAAAAAAAAGAAAGGCAAAAACACCATTGGAGCACTTTTATCACTTTGTGGTCGTTGAACACGGGCCTAATATTTTCGCCAGCGAAAACTGTAGTTCCGAACATGGCTTGTAAAATTCCCGCTCGAGTGTCCGTCTATGTGTGACGTGTTTGGGACAGTCGAGCAACAGATGACACACAACCTCGCTAGGGCCACCCTACCCTCGTCGTCTGGGTCGCACGGACACGCTGATGATGATGCATGTTGTATCCCAAGGAAGAAGCGCTGTGTGTGTGTAAGTAGTTCCTATAGTCTTCCTATGCGCAACGTACGTACAACTTGCGTGAGAGAATCTTCTTTGATAACGATGTGTCAATGTTTCCAATTGGCGGACCTATTGAAATGCTGCAGCGCCGATTGAACGGGAGTGAAAAGGCGCTCCCGTATTATTCCTGGAAATACACGTTCGAGGAAAAAAGAAAATGGCGCAGCCTTCCGAGAATTTGGGCGCCACCTGCCCCCAACTTTTGCAAAAGGCGCGGCACGTTCGCGGCGTGGCTCCACGACGGGACATATTCGTTGCGAAGATAGGGGGATCTATCTATCTATCTATCTATCTATCTAATCTATCTATCTATCTATCTATCTATCTATCTATCTATCTATCTATCTATCTATCTATCTATCTATCTATCTATCTATCTATCTATCTATCTATCTATCTATCTATCTATATATCTATCTATATATCTATAATCTATATATATATCTATATATCTATATATATATCTATATCTATATATCTAATATATCTATCTATATATCTAAATATCTATCTATCTATCTATCGAGCTATCTATATATCTATATATCTATATATCTATACTATCTATCTATCTATCTATCTATCTATATCTGCCTCTCTCTCTCTCTCTCTCTCTCTGTGCGTGTGTGTGTGTGCGCGCGCATGTGTGTTTATGTGTGTGCGTGTGTGTCTTCGATTAGACAACTTAGGCATGTCATTACACCTTTCATAATCCACTGAAGTGGTGCTGATACAAAGTTTCGAAACTGAGTTTACTCTGTCATACAAATCTCATGTACACAATGACGGCTGGGACTCTTTGAAGATCAGTAAATGCTGATAAGATATTTTTATTTTAAAGCCAATTGTTTGCACGGCTCACACACATGGACGCTAGCGTGCCGTCAGGCTACAGGACCTGTCGTGGTGACTTCACGCAACAGTGTGGCTAGTTGTGGTGACGTCAGATGCCCAAAATACAACCGGCTTGTGCGCCGTCAATGTACCCATGGAGCCGTGGAAACGTCACGATATTTTGCACGAGTACGTGACGAGAAGCTCATACCGTGTCGTGAACGTCAGGGTAGATATGGAACCAAAACTTTTAAATATATGTTGCAATTAATTTTTCAGGGTACACTCATGCTTGCCAGCTCATTTTTTTAAGCTCTTGAGGGCCTGACGTTTCACTTGAAAAAAAAAAAACAAACAAAAACGACACTAAAAGGTTTCGTGTCAGCACTCCTTTTACTGTTTCGATACATACATACATACATACATACATACATACATACATACATGCATACACACGCACATACATACATGCATACACACGCACATACATACATGCATACACACGCACATACATACATGCATACACACATACACACACGCATGCATACACACATACACACACGCATGCATACATGCATGCATACATGCATGCATGCATACACATATACACACACACACACATACATGCATGCATACACATATACATACACACACACATACATGCATGCATACACATATACATACACGCATGCATACATGCATGCATACACATACATACATGCATGCATACATGCATGCATACACATACATACATGCATGCATACATGCATGCATGCATACACACATACATACATGCATGCATACATGCATACATGCATGCATGCATACATGCATGCATGCATACATGCGTACATACATGCATGCATGCATACATGCATGCATGCATACATGCGTACATGCATACACACATACATGCATGCATACACACATACATGCATGCGTACACACATACATGCATGCGTACACACATACATGCATGCGTACACACATACATGCATGCGTACACACATACATGCATGCGTACACACATACATGCATGCGTACACACATACATGCATGCGTACACACATACATGCATGCGTACACACATACATACATGCATACATACATACATACATACATACATACATACATACATACATACATACATACGTTGGTATGAAGCCACCAACTGGCGATAGGCAGCGACTTAATGACCCCAGCGCCCTCCTCGTGATGATTCGTGTGATGCGTCAAGTGCCCCGCCAAGTTTAATGCTTGGTGCGCCATGGCACGAATATATTCGTTAATTACCAACGGGTCGGCGCATATGCAGGGTTCTCCGAAAGTTTCCCTGGAAGACGCATCTATACAGTCTTGCCAGTGGGGCTCTCGGAATCAAAAGTCGTAAAGCTACCACGGTGTTTTGTCTAAGTTCGCTTAACGACCTGCTAATGTGTTCGGTGCTGTGTGTGTCTGCTTTT
Organism: Rhipicephalus annulatus; assembly: GCA_013436015.1. Lineage (NCBI taxonomy): Eukaryota > Metazoa > Arthropoda > Arachnida > Ixodida > Ixodidae > Rhipicephalus > Rhipicephalus annulatus. The sequence goes on along the minus strand of WOVY01013228.1, from coordinate 254,347 downwards.
AGTTTGGTCTCTTTGATTTCGTGTGTATTCATCTTTTATCGTGAGATAAAAAAAGAGGGAGGAAGGGAAGCTGCAGAAGAGTGTTTGGAATGCTTCTGTGACATTTTATAACTGTGAGCTTCAAGGAAGTATTAATAAAAACGCGATCATCAAAAGAAACATTGCGGTGAACGCAGCGGCAGATCAAGCCACTCATTTAAGGGGGGGAGGGGGTGGCGGTCGGTCGCTCGAAGTAACAGCGGAGAAGGGGGCGTGGCCATTACTTTTTTTGTTTTTACGAGCACAAAAGCTCTGTCATAGCATAAATACAGTAAAAGGTGGTCAAAGTGGTCCCACTAATTTGTCCTGATTGGTGACAGCAGGTGTGCGGCAAGCACCAAAGAGAGAAGGAGGAGTGCCGACAGGCTTTGGGGCGGGGGGCGATCGCCCCTACCGACCTCCCCGTCTGGATCCGCCACTGGGTGAATGTGGACGATAAGTTCTGTAGAGAACAATGATAGTGTTTGATACATTTACCCAACTTTTTGAACTACTTATAAGTGACCTTATTGCGTTTTTTTTTTGCAATGTGTCTTCTTCTTTTTTCAAGAGTGCTTACGCGCTACAGTTGGACTTAAGGCATACAGAGAATGAGATAAAAATGTCTACTGGCATACAGAGAAAGAGATACAAATGCCTACAGGCATACAGAAAAAGAGATAGAAAGATCGGCTAAAAAGATGAATAATAGAGCGTGCGTGGCTGTGGAAAATATGGTATGGCAAGGTAAGGGAGAGATATGCGAGAGGATGAAAGCCTAGCCAAGTCGGGGCAAGCTAGGTCAACACCACTTTCCATTCGCAGGCAGAGAACCAACACGTGGTGTTGGCTAGGTGCCCTCCAGCTGTGTAGCCTGTGAACCAGACTTAATTGCGGAACTTGGTGCGAGCTGTGCTAACTTTTTTCTGTGCGGACCTTTATTGAGCTCCGAATTCATAGTTTCGGAATATGCAGCTCTGACATAGCTTACCTTCCGGGGCTTGCACTTACTAGAAAGCTTGTGAAAAGAAGTGTACGTCGAAGCTGATATATTTAAACTTGGATCTGCTATAACCTAATTGACCGGCGTGGCAACATCTTATAACTAGAGCTCTGTTAGAACCATGTTAGAACCGTGCGGCACAATTTTATGATCTCCACTGGTGCACACTGACTGAACCACAAACGAAGAACTCCAGTACTTCATCCTACGTCACGTACAATGACGTCATTCTGATTAGCTCATACTTCCGTCGGGAGGGGGGGGGGGGGGTCAAGGCGTCACTTGTCTTAATGATAGCTCCAAAAGGTTATGACGTCGGGGGTGTCAGATATTTTGAAATAAAGGACAATGCGTGAAGGAAGAACAATAAGAGAACAAACGACAGGTTAGTCTGCGCTGGCTTTGTTCGTTCTCTTTTCATCCTTGATTTGAACGCTGTACCGTTTACTTCACACTAATGATAGCTAAGGGCATATAAGATATACGAGCAATATAACAAATGCAGAATCACCTTAGCCATCCTTCAGCCAATGTTTTTTTTTCTTTTCATTATTGCTACATGGCTACTAACAGGAATTCCCGAAGAAAGCAGTTAGCCCGACATTAGACGGGCTCTTTTGGAACTCGTCAATTCTAAACGGCTTGGTCGAAAGGGCTATCATTTTGATTGGTCATCTATTTAGTGCGCTTGTGACACCTTAGAACGATACAATCAATGACTCTAGCCCACACGCATGAACAGTCAAGTTTGTTGCTTTGAATCGGTCATTAGTTCTCCAATTGTTTATTCCTAATGCTAAAGGCTATTTAACATCTTATAGACAGC